>MU389361.1:0-454897 GCA_022578775.1 Xylaria venustula | reverse complement strand
GTATTTTCTTCGGTTGGTGCGCCCGGCGGTTGGCCGGTCCTCCTGGGTTTTTTTGGGTCCCGAAGACTTTGGGTCGTTCCCCGGGTCGTGCCCCGCTCCCCCGTCCCCGCCCGGCCCCCCCCCCCCCCCCCCCCCTGCTCCTGCTGGTTGCCCGAGAACGTTGATTTGCAATTTGGCGGTGAAACTACTTCAAAAGGACCCTTCCTCGCCGTTGTTACGGGCCACTGCTTTATTTTCTTTCCTAATTCTACTCGTCTTTCCCTCTGCACCCTACATCCCACAACACCCTTCCTCATTCCTTCCTAAACCTATACCTAACGGCACGCCTTTTGCCAGACAGGCTTTTTGGACATTATGGCTGCCCGCCCTCAGAACATTGGCATCAAAGCCATTGAGCTTTACTTTCCCAGCCAGGTGCGTACATGAGGCAGCCGTCATCGGCCGGCCCAGATGACCCCGCAAATCCATGAAGAAGCAGAAGGGAGCACCAAGGGAAAAAGGAGGGGGGAAAGGGGGGAGGGAAGAAAGGAGAGAGAAGAGAAGAGAAACCAAATCAGAAAAGAGCCTGACTGACGAGACCCTCCTGTTTAGTATGTCGAACAAGCAGAACTCGAGAAGCACGATGGTGTCAGCACCGGCAAATACACAATCGGTCTGGGCCAGACCAACATGACTTTCTGCGACGACCGGGAAGGTAAGCTTGCTTTGTTCGCCTCTCCGGTGGCCAGGGGAAGCACCGAGGATATCAAGACAAAGGCGTTCGGTGGCTAACGACGTGGAATCGTTACAGACATCTACTCGTTCGCTCTGACAGCCACCTCCAAGCTCCTCAAGAACTACAGCATCGACCCCAACTCGATTGGCCGCGTTGAGGTCGGCACCGAGACCATCCTCGACAAGTCCAAGTCTGTCAAGACTGTCCTGATGCAGCTGTTTGGCGAAAACACCAACATCGAGGGTGTCGACACTATCAACGCCTGCTACGGTGGCACCAATGCTGTCCTCAACACACTGAACTGGATCGAGTCCTCGGCCTGGGATGGACGTGACGGCATTGTCGTTGCCGGTGACATTGCCCTCTACGCCAAGGGCAACGCTCGACCTACCGGTGGTGCTGGTGCAGTCGCCCTGCTGATCGGCCCCAACGCCCCTATCGCCTTCGAGCCCGGTCTACGAGGTACCTACATGAGTCACGTGTACGACTTCTACAAGCCCGACCTCACGAGCGAGTACCCCTACGTTGATGGCCACTACTCGGTCAACTGCTACACCGAGGCTCTGGATGCCGCCTACCGTGACTACAACAAGCGTGAGGCCAGGCTGCAAAACGGCCACGCTAACGGCGACTCTGCCGATGGCAAGACTCCCTTGGACCGCTTCGATTACTTGGCTTTCCACTCCCCGACCTGCAAGGTCGTCCAGAAGAGTTACGCCCGCCTGCTGTACCACGACTACCTTGCCAACCCCGACAGCCCGGCATTTGCCGAGGTCCCTGGCGACATTCGGGATATGGACTACCAGAAGTCGCTCTCGGACAAGGTTGTAGAAAAGACTTTCATGAACCTGACTAAGAAGCGCTACGCCGAGCGTCTATTGCCCTCTCTCCAGGTAGCTACCAACTGCGGTAACATGTACTGCGGTAGCTTATGGAGCGGTCTTGCCAGCTTGATCTCTCACGTAGACAGCGACAAGCTAGAGGGCAAGCGAATTGCTCTCTTCAGCTACGGTTCAGGTCTTGCGGCGACTTTCTTGTCATTACGTATAAACGGAAGCACTGATAAAATATCCAAGACCCTGGACATTCCCAACAGGTTAGCTGCTCGTCGGGCTGTTCCCCCTACGACCTACGAAGATGTAAGTTCATCTGACTACTTCCTCGATACACGCGAACGAAACTAATTGACCCTACAGTTCTGTGGGCTGCGCCACGATGCTCACCTGCAAAAGAACTTCGAGCCCAAGGGTGATGTTTCTACGCTAGCCCCTGGTACCTACTACCTGGAGAAGGTTGATGACATGTTCAAGCGATACTACGCAGTCAAGGCATAGATTTACGACTAATGAGGAACGATCTTGGGATCTTGATTCAGCGATAGACCAGCATCACAGTATTGAGCAATAGCTAGGACAGTATGCGTGGCTCTTTAGGTCTTTAGACGGTGCACATTTCACAAGCGCAGCGATATCCATCATAAAGGAGGTTGCATTATATATCACAGGAACAGACGGCGCATAAGCTGCCGAGATGCACAAGACTCGATAGATAAGGGATCGGGAGGGAAGTCGAACTCCGACTTGTATATACCATGAGCAGCCGGGGTCGCGGTTTGACGGAAGCCATAATAAACAATAGATCTTGGAATAAACGTTAACACAATTACTACTTCTTCTTTTCGAGTGTTTCAAAAAGCTTCGTATAGACCGCATTCCAGCACAAGTATAATGGGTTGGTTGCTCTGCTCACTTTAGCACTAGAGTATTTCTCTACTAACTCCGACATTCCCCTCCGCACCCGTTCATCTGATATAACCTTAAGGTTCTGCCTCTATACACGCCCGTCTGCATATGCACAGATATAAGGTTTCCATTCCAACACATATACCTAAATCGTGTATATCTGCAGAGTTGTGCAAGCGTTACCTTACGTAATACCAAGCAACGACATCTGTGTTCACTCATGCCTAGTTCCGTAGAATAAGCTATAGTAGGTAGGTAGGGAGCTACATAAGAAGATAGTAACTGTAGGTTTAGCCTGAACTTGTTTTCGGGCGCTGGATGTCCTTGATGTTATTCAGGGTGGGAGGAATATGGGAGTGGTTATTGGGTTGTGTGCATCGTACAAGCTGCAAGATAGCTAGCTCTATGACCATATTGTTGAATGAGGACTTCTTGGGAACCCTCTATCTGTGCGTTTCCTTCTACATACAATTCGGGATGGGATGCATTCTAATGATAACGGCCAGGTATGTGGACATATCATGTGATTTTGAATAGGTCGTGTACTTATACGTCAAGAAAGAAGCGTCAATAAGTCTACAATGTATTCTGATGATAGGGATGGTGTAAGTGATTCACCATCCCAAATGCCCTGTCTAGATATCTAATGTAAAGTTCTGGAATGTAGATAATGTATGGACAAAAGATGATACAGGAGCTATACAGAGCAAGCCGTTTCAAGCCTTGTCGCCTTGTCCCGTACTCTCTCGCGTTTACCAATCCTCTAATCCCAACCTCATCAAATTGAAATTAGGCAGATTTATCAAGATCATAAACACGAACGCCTCAAATCCCTTATTTTCTACCCTCATCAAGTTGTCTTCTCCTTCCCACCACCTTCCCGCCACCGCCACGTAGCATGGCGATGGAGCATGTAGTCTTTGCTCTGGATACCCTTCCAAATGCCGTAGAGACCGCCGACAGGCCACAGGCTCTTCACGAAGGGCTTCCACCCTTTCGCCTCGTCGTCCGTCCTGACCTTGACTTTATCGTAGACGCTCGGCAGGCTCGTGGCGCGGTACTTGGTGCGCAGGGCCTCGTAGGCCGCGCGCCCGCCGAAGGCGCCCCAGAACTCGGGCTCGCTGTAGTACGTGTGCGCGTACAGCCACTTCATGCCGCCCAGCTCGTTGACCTTGGCCTCGAGGGCGCGGTTCACGCGCACGAATTCCGCCTTGTTCTTGGGTCCCCAGCCCCATACGCCGATGTTCAGCATCTCTGTACTGCTAGCGGCATCTTCGGCGGTGGAGGCGTTGCTTGATGACGATGGAGATGAGGATGATGGTACTGAGCTGCGGATGTGTGGGTGGAAGCTAGGGCCCTTGGGTGTCTTGAGCGGACAGAGCCATAGCGGCCAGATGTTGAGTGATTTTGTCGTGTACTTGATGAACTCTTCGGCCGTGTTGTACGGGATGCCGAGATCCTGGACGAAGAAGCGCGCGCTCTCCCCGCTGGCGTGTAGTGCCCGGTAGAGCATCCGCGTGTGCAGGAAGTCGTCGAGGAACCAGCGGAAAAACCGCGTGAACGGTACTGGGCGGAAGTATCTAAACGCCGCCTCGCCCACCCAGAAGCCTCCGCGGTCGTAGCGGAAGAGATACTCCGCTAACGGGATGTATTCTGTCACTGTGCCTTGTTGAGATGACGATATGGACGAGGGAAGCCCCTTCGTCACATTCCGCACGTGCATGTAATACCATGGATCCCACGCGTTGCTGAAGGTGTGTACCTTCTCGCCGGCGGGCAGCTCATCCGTCAGCTCACCGCTGACTACAACTCCGTGGCCTTCCGAAAACAACATCCCATCCACGTAGTCGTTGCCCGACTTCCGGCACTCCTCCCGCACGGCACGGATGGCCTCCTCAGCGGTGTTCGTCCGGCGATACGTCGTGCGCACGAAGCGCTTCGCCTCGATCAGCTGGACTTCCAAAAGCGTCGTGATACCGAGTGTCCCCACAGCGCCCGCAGCACCATGGAACAGATCAGCGTATTTCTCAGGGTCCTCTCCGGCCCCGAGCTTCGTGTCCACCAGACGCCTCGCCTCCGCAGCACCACCACGCCGCCTATCCTTCCCCGGCTTCGCGACGACGATCTGGCCATCCGGCAGCACCATCTCCACAGCATCCACGCACTGGTCAAAGTACCCGTGGCGGAACGAGCTGCTCTCGCCCGCGGTGCCGGCGAACCCGCCGCCGGCCGTGATGCCCGGGAACTCCATGACGACGGGCGGCACCAGGCCGTGACGCAGCGTGGACTCGACCAGCCTGTCCATGGGCACGTTGGGCTCGACGAGGGCGACGCGCCGCGCGGCGTCGACCTCGAGCACGTTCTTCAGCGCGCCGATGTCGACGAAGCGCGCCCGCGACTTCAGGTGCGCCGGCCGCGTCGAGTTGGTGCTGCCGTGCATGATCCGGAACGGGACCGACTTCTCAAAGTACCCGCGCACCGTCGCGGCGATCAGCCGCACCGCTTGCCGATGGCGCTCCATGACTGGGGGTGGGAAGAAATCCGGGTGGCCGAGTTTCTGCTGTGGTTTATATCATGGATTCCAGACAAATTGATGGGACTCTCTATGTACAGATTTCGTTTTTTTATTTTTTATTTTTTTTTTTAGGTAAGCTGGCCTGCTTGTACAGCGCACACCCCCTGACGTAGTCTCCTGGCATACAAACCAAGGTGAAAATTATGAAGTTTTGATAACTCTGAATTGGTGATAGTGATTGGCTAATGGGACGGGCTGAGCTGAACGGCAGCGAAGGTTACTGTTAGGTACCTACTGTACACTAGTGTACAGGACAGGGTAAGCAATGCCAGGGTGGGCAGTTAAGTTGTCCCAGTTAAGTTTTCATTATCTCCGTGCAGCTTGATATTCTGAAATCGACGAAATGAACTGGATGGAACCTTTCTTCAACTAGCAGCATCTAAACCATGAGTTTAGATTTTTATCTAATATTTCAAGGAAAAAAGATCTGATCCTCTAGGTCATGATAGCTAACCACCTACTTAAACATTCAAGTCGTCAGACTTTGAACGGCTACTTGCCCCAAAGCTTTTGAATACCTCTAGTGGATCGCTTGGTTGAGTACAAGATTCGATTGCCCTGATTTATTAATTCGGGGATCCAAGGCCTAGAGTCAAGAAAGATATAGCAATGAATTGCCGTTATTAATTATCTGCCATTTTTTTCTCTTCAGTAGCGTTTAGGATGCATTCTCAAGACGATGGCATGGCTGCTGTCCCTACCTTACTGGTATTTTGGAATACCACTTGTATAACGTAGCCAGACACTGACACAAATGCCCCTGTTGTCGTGTTCTACAAGTAGGTATTGTATCCTCATGAAGCATTCTTCATGACTTCTCTCTGTACCGTATATACCAGAAACATCTATATACATAAACAAAATCCAAGAAATCCCTCGTGTAAACAAAGCCACGGCGCCAGGGCTGGCTCAACGAAGCGTCAAAACACAAAACGCCACAAACAGAGTATGCGTACTGTATATAAACCATCTTAAATGCGCCTTACACACACCGAAACCAATCACAACTTCGAGCTAGCAATGAGCGGCTCAGGAGGCTCCCTCCCGACCTTGGCATACGCCAGCTCCAAGGCCTCCTTGACGCCGTACGGCGTCAGCGCCTCGACGTCGCCCTCGGACTCCTCGAGCGTCTTGGCCTTGACGTAGGTGTAGGCCGAGACGATGCGGTCGGGCTCTTTCCGCGTGGCCGTGACGAAGCGCGCCCAGCCCTGCACGCAGCGCTCCGTCTGCGGCGCCTTGGGCAGGACCCCGGCGAAGACGTGGGGCATGGCCTCGAACTCGTCGAAGACGACGCGCACGCCTTCTTCCTCTTCGGACCGCAGCCGCGAGACGAGGTACCGGTCCTCGTCTGACAGACACTCCCAGCCGCACGACATCCACACGGGCGGGCAGCCCTTCCAGGCGCCTGGCGGGGCGAGGTGAAGGCTGACGAGCGGGTGCAGACGCAGGGCGTCGGCGACGTAGAGATGCTTGCGCGGTGGTGTCGCCGGCCAGATGTCGTCTGCGGGAGGTGGCGACGTCTCCCATCTGTTCGGGGCGGGCAGGTAGTCCCATTTGCTGTTGGTCGTCCAGGACGGCATGCTCTGCACCATGTCCAGCCAGGGCGAGAACAGCGTCACGCCTGCGGGGAGCGGCACGTCGCGCTTCGTGCCGAACCAGGAGATCTTGGTGTTTTGCCTGCGCAGTTGCAGGATTGTCTGTGTCAGGGCTAGGGCGAGATTACCTCCCGCACTGTATTTTTATCCCAAGCGTCAGTCCGTCGCTCACTCTTAAGATATGTATTGTAACAGTAGGTACCGATGCACTGTATACTTTATTTGATCAAAGCGGGTGATTGGGTGTCAATTTACCTGTCGCCGCCAATGACGATGTCCCTCGGAGAAACTGCCTCGTGTATCGAGCCTGGGGGCGGATATAGTAGGGCAAAGTACGAGACGAGCGCGTCCAGCAGCGCCGCCGGGAACGGATGCTGCGGCGCCAGCCTGTATGCGACTGAGTAGACGCGGCCGCCCATGGCCTTGGCGAGGCGCGCCGCGAGCACGCGATGCGTCGACGGGGCGCCGAGGAAGTATGCGCCGCCGTGAAAGTAAAGTACCGTCGTCGCATTGCGGCACTCCTTCATCATCTCGGCGTACTTCTGCTCCTCGGGGATGGCCGGCAGCGGCTCGTCTTTAGCAGCCCCGGCCCGGTATCCCGTCCATTCGGCCTCGACGCGCACGACATCCGGGACCTCAAAACCCGCTTCCTGCGCCTCCGAGTCGCTCATTGAGCGGATGACGCCCATGAGAGCCTCCCGTATCCCCCTCTCAGGCGGGATGTCGGACGCGGCATTGCTGATCCAGATCTTGCCCTTGACTCCGGGATCCAGGAGGGACATGGCCTGCGTCTTGGACACGGGCTGCGGTTTCGAGCCGCCCAGCATTGACCGCAGTACCGTCAGGGTTATCTCCGTCTCCAGGTCCAGATACCTGGACTTTTCGGAGATACCCAGCACATGGAGCAGGACAGTGCGTAAAAGGAAAGGAATCTTGGGCACCAGGGACCACAGGATCCTGGCGCGGTTCCTCTTCAGCTGAGCAGCCTGCTCTTTGGCCGTGTCGTCGGCAGCCATGTTCAACAGGAGCGAGTCTTCGTCGTAGACTGTGGAGGGAGTTGGAGGAGGCGTGGCGGGACGATTGATCTGGGGATGACCTCGGCTAGATCGTCGTCGTCGCCGCTGCTGCTGTTGACTAGTCTCCATATCATAGGCCGGTCTACTACCTATAAGTAATAGGTACTTATTTAGCTTATTTAGTAGAGTAAAACGGTAGCGGGGCATTAATCAATGCTCTTTCTTGTATTAGCTTCACCACCAGCAATTCAAAGAAAAAGAGACTCTCCTTTCTTCTTGATATACACTATGCTTTCTTGCTATTATGTTCGCACTCTTTTCTTAGTGCTGCACTTGACATATACCATCTAATTGATTTCCGAAAAACTTAGGTAGGTATCCAAACAGACTTTTACCGGAAACCAAACCCAGCTAAATATACCAGCTTCCAACAACTGCAAACTCGTTGTCAACCTATTGACTGGCTCGACTGGTTCCTAACCCACCAATATAACAAGCAGACGCGCAAGCCTCTTTCCTACAGGACGGATCGACTCCCCATGCCCGTCAATCGGAGTGCCGATTGCGAGACAAATACAATCGGTGCCCATTGACGCTTGGCCCTGAGGTGCATCCACGTGTAGTGCACCGGTGGCCTACGTACTTGTAAGAAGGTCCGAGATCAATGATATCCAATGCCTCACAATTTGTCGGTCTCGATAGAAAGAAAAGCCGAGGCTTGGGATCTCGGACTCGCCGAAGTCAGGTCTCTAATCTAATCTAGCCGTTATATTTCATATGCCTGTATGGTACGTAGACGAAAGCACAGCGCAGCATAACACAACGTCAACTCGTCATTTGGCAATTGATACACATGACCTTTCCCCCCCCCCCCCCCAAAATTATCCCGTCTACTTACTCTCTGTTTCATACGTATGATAACAACACAATAAAATCCAATGAAAGTCCCAGAGACAGCAGCAGCGACAACAACAACAGCAGTCTAAGAAAAACACGCCCCTTTTCCCTATTGCCCCGTGGGGAGATATGGAGTACAGAAACATGCAGCATTCTTATCTCGTGGTCTGCACATGCACATGCACACAGGTCGCATACTCTTACCACTGATGTCATCCGTCGTTGTTCCCCCCTTAAACACTACAGCATATAGTATATATGCATATACCTACGTGTAAGTACCTAATGCTATGACAAGTGCGCTTCATAACTCTTAAGCGCCACGCAAGCAAATTCGGTGGCCAAAAATCAAATGTTATACACATCAACTATCCCGGCTAAACATTCACTCATCTAATTCATGGGTATTTGAAACAATCCACCTAATTGTCACGTTCACCACCCACGTCAGTAGAGTCGTAGCTGTGTCAACAGACCGATACATAGATGTACAAATAGATGTTGGCTGGCAGTCAGATTCAAAAGCAGTTTCCCTGACTTCACACACCACGTAACGATTTTCTCTTCAAACTATGATAACACTCTCCACTCCGAGACTCGTCATCGTATGATTTATACCAGAAGGAAGAAAATCGCATAGCGAGATACTGATCGAAGTCACTGCACGCCCACGCTCCTATGACTCGGCTTTCGCTTACCCCTTCAATACAACGAGATGCAATCAAGAGACTTGACACATACAACAGAAGAATTTTTCATTAAAAGAGTATTGCGCTCACGGGCGAAGCGTCTATCAATCAGCTAACCAAGCTTTCCTAGCAGATATTTCTCGCTAGAATGACCTCCTGATCATATTGATAGCTCTCATAGTATACTTTCGTACTCCCCGCATAAGCGAGGAACTATATTTTTTGGAACCTTAGACTTATCCCCGTCGACGTTATTAGTTTGTACACAGGTGTCTCGTGACGACACCCACCTCGAATTCCAGTCACGCGTATAATCTGCCGTGATATCCTCTGATGCGCTCTGCCTTCTCTTTCTTGATCGCAGCGGCCTCTAGGAGCTGCTTCCGGCAGGCGTAGAACTGCTAGCTGCGTTTGCCGATGTCTTAGTGTTGCTGGCGGCCATCTGCCACGCTGGGATCGACGCCTTGCCTGACGGCGCGCCGCTGCCGAAGGGACTGGATCGTCCATTCAGTGATGAGATGTAATCTTGCTTGCTAGGCGTCGATGACGATGTGCCGGCGTTGTTTCCCTCCAGGGTAGTGCTGCTACCGCCGTTCACGCCATCATTCTCTTTCACCTCTGCGGGTGGGGGAGTCGCTGGGTTCACGGACGCCGTCGGGGCGGCACTGGTAGGTCGGAGATGAGAGCTCGTCCCCCCATTGTATGTCGCAACTGACGCGGGAAGAGGCGACGAGGGAGCAGCTGGGGCCGAGTTCATGCGCTGCGAGATTAGAGACTTGAGGCTCTTGACCTCGTTGCTGATCTCCTTAAGCCGGCTGTCTGTGAACTCCTTGTTTGCGGCCATGGATTTGGGGATCGTGGCGTTGATGTTCTTGATGTCGTCGCGCAGACGCTCCGTCTCGTCCCCTTGTCTCCGGCTTGCGGATTTCGACTCCCGCACGAAGGCCTCGAGGTCTTCGAGGACTTTGTCTAGCTTCTCGGTCCTGGCGGCCTCGGACTCCTTCAGCGCCTCTGTATCCTTTGTCAACTGCTCGAGCGTTGCGAATGCTTTCTCGAACTGTTCATCCACCGTCGTCTTATCTTGGTCAAGCTTCTCCGGTGTGGGAGGGGCCACTAGAGGATAGAGATATCGCTGTTCTAGCTGTAAGTGTTTCGAACTTGATATAAATGATAGAGCTGGGTCAGACTGTACCTTCGACATGAAATACAATCCATAGCCGACTCCGCCGACTACTGTAGCCATGATGAACCAATCCCGCCAGTCCCGCTTAGGCGGCTCCAGGGGTGGCGCTTGCCATCCATATGGCGGTGGCTGTTGATACTGGGGATAGTATGGTTGTTGCTGGGGAGCTGTCGAGACGGCCTGGGACGCTGTCGAGGCAGGGGGTGGCGAAGATCCAGCGCGTGCAAATGCCGCGTCTATCTCATCTTGCGTGAGGTTTTTGGATCGCAGAAACGAGAGTTTGTTCTCTATGGGCGACGACACGACGTTCGGGTCCTGCAGGACTGCACACGGTAAGTTAGCCATTGTCGTCAGCTCAAGATGATGCCATCTCTGCTACATCATCGCGAGCTTCCGTAATATTAAAGGCTGGGCCATTGACGTACACGAAACCGCCGAGGACACAATGTCCTCGCGAATGGCCATAATTGCAGCTTAGTTTGGCGCTACGAATATGTCATATCATGTTATGTAGTCGAGATAGTGTAGAACGAGATGGGAGGTGTTGCGCATTGATGGTGGTCGGTAGGAAATACACGCTAGAAAGCGCTGGCGATTCATTTGGCGACTTATTCCCTGGCAGGTGGTTCTAGGCATGGGTTACATGGGCCGGGCCTGCCTGGGGAACGCTTGGCCGGCTTGGACCGAGGCTCGCGGCTACCCATTATGGAGATGTACTACCAACCTCTTTTTTATCACGTGCACATATATATTGTCCTGAGCACTACCCTGTCGGACTTATCTAGATTTGTGATTAATGGTTTATTCTTATCTACCCAGGTAGTGTCCAATTGTCAGATATCATTTTGCCTGTCTATTCTCCAAGCCAGGAGTGCTCTATTTCTGTCGGCAAACTCCATGCCCTCTAGAGACATTGGACGTCTATCTATCGCGATGTGAGACAGCCTTCGCTCTACTTCTAATCTGGTCTGACAAAGACATAAGCTAATATGAAAGCGCAGAGGGTATAGAAGTGCCTCTTCAGCCCAGGACCACGCTCTCTTCCGATGGTCTCGCTGTCGCAGCACTTGTCTCAATGAGTTCCCACTACGGCCCGTAAAAGCCAACCGTGACATGATTCGCCTCATTAACGTCGGGAGCGTGAGACTCTCATGCCTCATCTAAATATGACGACATATTCCATGTGAAATTTCAAAATCCATGATCAAAATCTCCTTCACCAACTCATCAAGCCCTTTCCGCGATCAAAGCCGCCGCGCAGCTGGCTAGCAGGCTTAACCACTTTACCCTGGAGGACCGTGTATTTGACAACGTTCTCACAATCTTCGGGCCGAATGCGGGCCAGCCAGATGCACTGACCAGCACCAGTATCATCATCTCCCTCGTCCCCGTCTGTCGCGCCCTCGACCTCGTCGACAGCGGCTTTCTCCGTCTTCTGCGCGACCTTTTTGATCTGCACCTCTTCGTGCGGCGCTAACTTGCCTCTCTCCACGGCGTCTACGCCAAAGGCGTCGGGACGGCGGTATACCATCATATTGGCCGAGTACTTGTGGCCTCCCACATGGTTTATGAAGTAGATACCCACACCGCCGGGCCGCACGTCGTCTAGGTCCCGGAACAAGCCCAAGGGCCGCAGATGCCGCTCTAGCTCCTTGCGCAGTATCGGGGCGCTCTGCCCGCAGCGTGCGTCACGCGTCTTGTGGGAGCAGAGGAGAATGAGGGCGCGGTGTGGACTGGGGCGGGCGAGCAATTGCTGTGCGTCGGGGAGATTGGGAAGAGAGAGCGACCGTGGTAGT
Source organism: Xylaria venustula (assembly GCA_022578775.1). Taxonomy (NCBI): domain Eukaryota; kingdom Fungi; phylum Ascomycota; class Sordariomycetes; order Xylariales; family Xylariaceae; genus Xylaria; species Xylaria venustula. The sequence goes on along the minus strand of MU389361.1, from coordinate 442,689 downwards.
GTGATGGGTTCGAGGGGCGACTTGGAGGTTGGCGCATGGTTGATGTACTCGGATATGAGGAGAGGTACTGCGGTGGGGGTGATATTCTCGATGACGGTGAAGGCGGGGAGGAGGATGGCGGTTGTAGGCTCAGAGTAGTTCGACGTGTGCGAGGGCGTGGGCATGTTCGAGGCGGAGAGCATAAGCCGCTGTGTGACATGATTGCTCTTGTTAGTCAACTGACTCCACGAAGTTTCACCATTGAACAACTAGTTCGAGGTTTCGGCGTATCACACCCAGTCACTATCCCTTCCTTTACGCCGAATGCAGAGTGGACTGGCTCAACTGGCTATGTGCATGTGAATGACATACCCCGTTTGAAGGTTTCACAGCGTTCCCGAACGCTTCCATGACGCTCCCCTTTTCGTCCTCGACGTCGCGAACCCAGTCCGACTTGCCGGTGGCGACAATGATATGGGTGCTCCATCCCTTCACATGGCCATACAACAAGTCGCTCTCGTCGATCTTGAAGCCACGGGGGTACGAGACGTGGCAGCTCTCACAGTCGTGGGAGCAATCGTCGCCATCGACGGCGGGATCCGTGACCGGGAACAACTCGGTCAAGGCAGGGGCAGAAGAAGGCTCCTCTCCGGTGGCGAGCCTCCGCGCACTGCCGAGCAGCGACTTCAATCCCAAGGCCATTTTCTGCTTCAAAGGTGGCTGTCGCTCTGCCAGTTGAGAGGCGGAGGAAGTGCCGGCCGTCATCGTGGCTAGAGCAAAGTGTAGGCGACTCGATCCGGCTTGCCCCAGACTAGGGTCCCCCTCACTGTACACTACATTAGCTTATCTGATGTCACGAGCCCGCCATTCTTATACCACCACGTCGGAAGCCATGTGTAATGTAAGTGGAGATGGCATTGCGTCTTCGTTCATTCGTAGTTCCGAGCTGTGCGAGCTGCTTCGTTGGTACTAAACTAGACACAAGCGGCGAATACTGACCTATTATGAACTGGTAGCGGAGAATAGAGCGACACTAGAGCTTCTGCGTCGACCCGTCGCCCGGCCGAATGAATTACCAGTCAGTCAGTCGTGGATTCCGTGCCCCTCCGGGTAGGTAGATGATCAATCAGGCGTCTCAAGTTAGGTCGGGCCGCTGACAATGGCTACTTCTTTTTTACCTTGCGCGAGGCTTACAACAAATACAGTTTATGTTTTATACTTGGAAAAGTGTAAGCCTGTTTTCTATAGCTGCCTAATCAGCATGGGCCCATGGTCGATTATCTAGCTTCAGACAACGGCATCTCGGGGATTCTGCTCGGATGTCCACTGCAGAACCCCCTGGACAAGCTCGGTGGTAAAGGGCTTGACGCCGACGGTACGGAGGAACTCACTCGGGGACCGAGATCGAACCCACGCTAGCTCGGAGAAAAGTTCCTTGATTGCACCAACTCTGTCAGACCAGAGGCAGTACAGAGGCTTAGGAAAATAATTGTGATGGTTTATCAGATCGCGTGATTACGTGACATTTTCTGAAAGGGCTTGACCCTGCTCGCCTGTGTCGCAGGCTTATCAGATCAAGGCGACCTAAATTATTGGTCGACTAGGTAGGTACCTAGTGTACCAAATACGGTACTTACATACTAAGTATGTACCTACTGGTCCTAAGGGTTCGCCCCACCCCACTCTCTGGTACCTGCCCAGAAACTGCCAAGAGCTGTCTTATGTACCGTGTTGCAAATGGCTGTAAGGGCTATAATGCCAAGTTGGACAGTTGCGAACAGGTGAAAAAAGGCAGAGGTATATATCCATATAAATTATACGAAGTAGTACTTCTAAACTTGCAATCATTGTTGCCCCACGTATTTTCCCACTATGGTATACATATAAGTATGGCAACTTTAGATGCTACTATTTACATGTAGTGAGATTGTAGGCTTTAAATAGGTGTGTTATACCGTATAAACTTAACAGAACTTAATAACACTAATATAATAATTTTTTTTAGCTGCAAAACATTTTATTTTTTTAGTTTGTATTTTTTGTAAGTAAATACCATTTAAAATACTTAGCTACCGAAATATTAATGTTTTAAAAAAGGTAACGCTTTTGCAGCAGCTAAATTGCTTAAAAACGCATTTATATCGCTAGATTTTTCGAAAAGCTTGTTTTTTGTTATTTTTATTGTTTTTGTTATTTTTGTTGTTTTTGTAGCTAAAACGCTTAAAATAGCTTATATCGCTCGATTTTTTTCGATTAACTTATATTATTATTAGCATGCTTTTAAAACTAGTGCTATTAATTAAGCAATTAAATTTAAAACGAAAAAATATCGTAAAAAGTTAATATAAAGCTTTAAATTTTTTAAAACAAGCTTACCGGTATTATTTTCCTTAAAAAAAGGTTTAAATACTATTATTTTTTAAAAACTACCGTATTTTACTTAAACGAAACAATTAAAGCTTATTTAGGTTATTTTCTGGCGTTAATACTGTTAAAAATAGCTTTTAAAAATTTACACTTTAAAAAACAGCTGCATATTTCAAACTACTAAATATTTAAATTATTTTAAACTAGTAAGCAAAACGTAAAATTTATTTTAATAAAAAACCGATATTTAAAAATTATTAACTGCGTTAGCCGGCGTTAAAATTGTGCCTTTAAAATAAATTTTATAATATAAAAAAAAAACAACGGCTAATTATTGCGAATTAATTTAAACAGCAAGCGGTTGCTTTTTTTGCTAGCTTATATCCTAAATATATTTATATTTTTGTTTTTTCGAATAATTAATTTTAAAACTTTTTAAAACGCTATTAAATTAGCTATCGTTAAATAATTTACGCATTAATAAAAATGCTAAAAAAAATAATTCGCTATATTAATAAATTTTTTTAGTTTATTTGAAAAAACTTACAAAATAACAGGTTATAAATATTAATAGCTTTAATAAATAACCCCGCTAAAAAGTTTAATTTTGGCCGGTTTTTTTGTTACCAAATTATTAACCTAAACAAAACACCAATGCTTTTTAAATTTTTAACAAGTTATATATATAAATATAAAAATGCTAAATTAATTTAAAAAAAATCAAAGAAAAATAAATGGAAAAAGCGCCAAGCAACTTTAATATTAACTATTTTAGCAAATAACTTATATGCCGAAAAGCTAAAACCTATAATAATTTTCCATAGTAAAAACAATATTATTGCAAAAAAAAATGGTTTATATTACAAAAATATTAGTATAAAGTTTAACAAAAAAATATATAACAACAAAAATTTATTTTTAAAATAAATAAAAAATAACTTAGCTAATTACACTAAAAAACAAAAATTACTTTTAATTATTAATATAATTAGTTTTTATAAAATTAAACAAATTAAAGCAGCATTAAAAAAAGCGAATATTTTAACAGTTAAAATATTACCAAGCTTTACAGCATATTTTCAGCTTTTAAATATAAGCTTTAACGGCGCTTTTAAAGTTTAAATGCGAAAAAAAGTCCATATTTATTTTAAACGCTTAAATAAAGCCAAAACGCTTTTAAAAAAATAAACAGTTAATTAAAAACGGGTTATAATAATTTACGTTGTAAATAAAGCGTAAAAACAAGCTTTTTAGCTAAAAAACCGTTAATTAATTGCGGGGTTATTTTAAAAAACAAATATTTCCATTTATTTAAATAGCCGCGATAATAGCTTAATTAATATTAAAAGCATTAATTTAAAACTGTTGCAATTAAATAAATGGTATCGCATATTTAAAAAACGGACTAACGCTAATATTTTAAAAACTATTGCAAACAATAATATTAAGTTAATAACAGCTAAAAAAACTTTCGAAATATTTTAAAATTTTTACTATTAACTTTTAAAAATAGCGTTAAAAAATATAATTTTTATAAATTATAAATTAATAAAAATAAATTAAATTTAATAGCGCGGCTTAAAAATAATAATAAAAATAAAATAATTAAAAGCTAATAAAATAATTAAAAGTTAATAAAACAGTTAAAAGTTAATAAAAAAATAATTAAATATTAAAAAATAATTATTAAATTTGTTTAAACATTTTTATATATTAATTTAATTGTGTATACAACTATTATTAATAATTTATATAGGCATTTTAAAGTTATAACTTGTTTTATTTTATAAATTAATAATATAAAGCTTTGCATAAGCTTTTTTATAGCTATTACCTCGCGTCGCCAAAAATTAACTATGTTTGCAAAAGCTTTTACCACTTAAATTACTATACAAACCTATTATAGCAACATAAAAACACCTTAAAATTAACTATTTTTAAAATTATTTTTATATAAAAAAACATATAAAAATGTTTATTATTACTTAAAAACGTTTATATCGCAAGCTTAGCTTATTTATTTTACTTTATATTTTTTATTTATTTTATATTTTTTATTTATTTTATACCTTTAATTAATTACTATTTACTTTACACTTTTAATTAATGTAATTACCACTATTTATTGCGTTTTTTATTACTTTTTACCATTATTTTCACTTTTATTTCCAACTTTTTTTGCCTTTGCTTTTGCCGGCGCTGTATTAACGGTGCTGCTAGCCACTGCAATAGTTAAAAAGCTTTTAAAAAAGCCAGCCACGTATCGGCTATTATAATAGCCGGCAAAAACTATTAAGCACGTTTATTTTAAAAAAAATCGGTTTTAATGCTATAGTAATAACTTTTGCTTTTTATTATATATTTTTTGTTTAGCATAAGCCGCAGGCCACTTTTTTTAACTGTTAAATATATTTTAACGCATTTTTTTATTTTTTATTACAACGCAAAGCTTTAATAAATAAATACGGTGCCTTAATATCGGTAATTTTCGTTTAACAATACAACCTTAAATAAAAACGCAAACTAATTATATTAAGTAGCTTTTTGCGATACCTCGATAATTTAAAGCTTATAAATTTTTTTTACAGCAAATCGCTCGCTTTTAACTATATAGCCTAAGCCTAGTTTATTTACACCACACCTTTGCGTTAGCTATATTTTTAAATAAAATTTAAAAAGCTAAACTTATAAATAACCTATAAAAGCTTGCTAAAAAACATAGTTTCAAACGTAAGCTAACCTTTTAAAAACTATTTACGGATATTTATAAGCTTTTGCTTTTGTTGGTAAAAGCCTCCTGTTAGTGTTAAAAAAACAGCAAAAAAAAAAATAAAAACAAAAGCCTGTTTAAAAAAGTGGTAACTAACCCTTTTCACCCCTTAACTCGCCTACTAAATTAGTAGCTAACTTACTATCACAGGTTGGGAATAGCATCATATATAGCGCCTGCAGCCAAAAAAAATCACTACATTAGTATTATCAAGTTCTGTTAAGTCTATACGGTATTGGGATATAGAATGGATGGTCCACTAGCACTGGTGACTAGGTACCTACTGTTTACAGGCCTTATATAGGCTACAGTGGGTCATGTGACAGAGATGCTTAGTTATTCGAGACATCATAGAATTAATAGTCGTGTGTATACGGTATATCTTACGAAATGCCCTAACTCTTAATAACAGGGATATAAGTCTTTCCGCGGCTCTTCTCCCAAAACGGATGTGAATCCCATCTCATGTATATGGCCAAGGAAGTTTGTTTATAACGAGAACAGATCGGGTATGTCTTACGTCCAGCAGCTCGCTGGTGCAAAAGGAAAGAAAATGAAAAGAGAAAGAAAAGGTTCGCCATGTACAGGATCCCATTGCCAACCTCAGTTGAAAATTCATGAGAATTTCCTAATTAGAAAAAATCACGCATCGCTCTCATTGTCGTCCATTGTGAACCCACTCTTCCTCCTCCTCAGCTGGCCTCTCTCTTTCATTGCTGCTCTAATCTTGTTGTTCGCCTCTTGAAATCCCTCGTTCGAGTCTAAAGAGGTAAATCCGGATACTGGGAAGCCGCCTGAACCGAACCCACCACCCGCGCTGCTGCTCCTACTCCTAGACCGTGATGGTGGTCGCGTAGCGAACATGCCAATCGCTCCAATGTTGCTGAAGGATTCGTTTCGAGGAATCGAGCGACCCGATAGCGTTGTGTGTCTGCGTAATACCCCGGGCGAGTCGGGTGGCGACGAGACGGCCGATTCGCCCTCGTGACGTATGGTGGGAATGTCCGCCTCTTCTCTTGAGCTGAGAAAGCCATCCTGGCGAAACGGATCGGAAACCAGTCGTGTCTTCTCGAAATCATCGTACATGTCCGGCCCAAGATCATTAATCACTTGTACGACCTGCTTGGACAGTTCTGCTCGTCGCTCGCGAAGTTTTTGAACGCTATAACTCGAAGCTGGATTGATGCAGAGAACCAAAGGTCTTAGTGACTTTAGAATGTCCATGCCAACTTCTCCGATGCGAAAAGCGGCAAATGTGATTGCCGGGAAGATGATCCAGGCGATCATGTAAACAAGCCAGAAAGGAATGGAGTGGTGTAGGTAGCCCCATAAGTTGTCTTGATAAACCTTGTAGGCAAGAGAAATAGAATACAGATTGTAAAGCGCTGGCGCAAATGGCATGGCCACGAGAAGTTTCCAGGTAGCCATCACATCTCGGCCCTGTACCTTGACGGATGAGTCCGCGAGGGCTTGCTTGGCCTTTCGGTGGCTGATGTACTTCGTGGCGACGAAAACCGGCGCAAATAGCACCAGACCAGGTACGACACCGATTGAAAGAACCAGGAGCTTGGCGACTCGGTAGAGTAGCGTGAAGACCACCCTTGGTAGCGTCATCCTAGCATATGAGAGCTGATGATCTCTAATGTTAAGGTAGTGAAGTTGTTTATTATAGTCTCTGAGATTGTCCATTAAGTCGACAATGCGAGGATCGTCCTTGTACTTGGAGAAGCCGATGGCGAGCTTCCTGTTCAACTCCACAACCATTGGCAGAGGCAGCTTCCTGCCTGTGTTGTAGAGGCGTCTCGCAGCCTGTATACACATCAAGGTATCGTAGTCGGGCGAAGACACGGTGACTGCACTCAGCGCTTGGTGTACCATATCGAGAGTTTGCGCGATGGCATCACGCCTCTGGCCAGTTCGGTATTTCTCGACAAGATCGCTTGGGATCTTGAAAGGGGCGCCGAACTCAATTACAGCCCGTGAGCGAAACTTATGAGCGTGGAAGTAATTCATGCCGACGGGGACGATTTGCAGGCCGCAATCAGGGTCTTCGGCGAGGGTCCCTAGGGCCATAATGGCAACACCGGCCTTCAAAGGCAGCAACTCGGTTCTGTCGTGGCTACCGCCCTCGGGGAAGATGCCGATGCAACCGCCTGATCTCAAGCGACTGAAGACAGCCTTGTACACCTCTGTTTGATCTATATGAGGCGCCAGTTTGAAATTGGTCCCCTCATAACCATCCTTAGGACCCTTGAGGTTTTGGTTAGCAAAGCTGCCGTTGCTGTCAATGTCGTCTCGACCGGTCAGCTGAAACATTGGGAGCTTTCCTTTGAATGCTCGTTTCGTCCGTATTTCTTTGGGGCTGATGATCTCGGCTATATCAACAGAGCTTCCGGACTGTCCCTTCACCGAGGGGAGGAAGATCATACCGCCCACTTGGGCATCCTTTTCAAAGTTAGTGCCAATGCCGCGTATCAGCGTTGGATCGTCAATGGGGTCAGGCATGTAAATTCGACCCTGGGCAGGCTTCGCCTTATCCTGGGCCCGGCCGACAGGGACAGAACCAGTCTGGCGGGATCCCCAGCCGATGAAACCGTGGACAGATTTCTCAGCGATCAGGAGGCCCACGCGGCGGTTCGCTTCCTGCTTGAGGGTGCGCTGCAAAACAAGGCCGTCGACAAACTGGTTGGCATGGGGGGCTGCGACGAACAGAATAGGACCGCTGCGGGGCACGCGCCAGGCGCCACGGGGGTGGACTTCGCGGAAGAAGATATCAATAAGAACAGAGAATGTATGGAGGAAGGCATCGTACTTCCATGGGGTCATGGGATACAGCTCTTTCTTGTGCTTTTCTTGCTGTTTCTCTTTGGGGGTATTTGCGGCCGCTACCCCGTTGCCGGCTTTTTGTTGCTCTGCCATGGCCGAGGTGTGCTATCGACGAACAGTAGAGGGACTATTAGGATAGGATAGGATGGAGATGTATTGTATAGTATCGTATCGTATTATATCGTCTCTGTCAGGTCGCGTCGGGTCGTAGATAATTCAGTCCATGAGGTGTTCGTGGGGTTTGCGCCCGAAGAAAGCTCTGTTGTCGAATCGGGAACAGGAATCCCAGAAAGATGTAGGTCACACTTCCAAGAGCTATCAGCAAGTTAACAGGCGGCAGTGAGCCAGCTCTTATAGCTCCGTAGCAGGTAGCTTGTCCTTGAGGAGAGACGAAAGTTATCATGTATGTATCTGGGATGGATAGCAGAAGTCCGGTTTGGCGGGGGTAAGAATCACAAGCGTCATAAACTATAACAAAATGGCCAATCCCGCGGCCCCTCCAGAAATTTCTTTGGCAACCCGGCCGGTCGAGCCGCCTAACGCTGTAGCCTAGGTACTGCCTAAAAAACGCAAAATGCAGCCCAGACCCTGGCAGTGGCGCCCTTATTAACGTGCCATCTGCAGCTGCTTTTAGGTAGGTGGTAGCGTGATGTAGGCGGCGGGATCTGTGCACTAGACCGTATTAGTCTCTCTAACGGCCGGTATAAAGCTCCACTGAATAGCTTCCTCGGCTCTTTCAATGGGGGAGCTATTATTGTGTTGAGTTATAATACATGTAAAATAACATCTTAGAGCAAACGTTTGAGAATTATAGTACTACATATCTCATTGTGAATATAACATATACTTACAGGGGCATATAGGGCTGCGGACTTTTGTCTACACCTTATTATCTAGACTCCGCATGAGCTTGTGAACAAAGAAGTTAACTAGCGAACACCAATATATAGTTCTGACAATAGGTTAAGTAACAAGAGATCATGCTGCATAAGTATGTAAGATGATATCGTTTCTTGTTTAGACCCTTTGTTTCAAACTAACTTGGAGCAGAAGATGGACAATATAGCTCAGCCGCCTGTTGTGAACTAGGTAGGTATCAGAATAAGTGCATTATCTGCTCATACTAGCAACATTAAACGCAGGGGGGAATTAGAATGACTTCAATAACACTCGTGCCTAGTACAAATACCTCTATCTGTATATCATGCTTTCAAAATTCGAGTATTTACCTGTAGTTCATCAGGGATAACACTATTTATTGCGCAAGTAATGGACATCACATTTGTTGTAAATTTAGCAATGATACTACCTAGACGTAAAGCTAACAGGCACAGGTTCAGCTTTCTACCTATATTATATCTCAACACACAACAAGTTCAAATTCCATAGATAGATATCTACTAACCTCTTGATTTCTCTTTTGCTACCTTAAGCGGCGCACTGATAAAGCTCTAACATTATACATTTCAGTGCGCTTTCTGGGCCAGGGTGAGGCAAAGTGAGTTGTACCGAAGACTGCACGCCTCCTACCTCCCATCCGAAAAATGCCAATAGCTCAATCCAACCTGTATGATGTGTACATGCAAGAGAAAATGTAATGAGCAGCTCACAGACCCCGATGAAAAGACCAAACCTACTCAATGTGTTGTTGCAGGTCTACGGCACGGAAAACTGAGAGTGTACTGAGCGGCTGTATGTATAAACAGGTGCACCCTCCGGAAACCAAGTGCATGTCATGAGCTTAGTATATGATGATCTCGGATGACCTGCTCTATAGCCAACCGACCGTTTTAGGGTATCCATTGTTTGACTGACTATACATTTATCATCTATACTCTCGCAGGACGAGCAAACTACAAGTAAATCTGCTTGCTAGTTTGTCATACGAACTGTTGATAATCTTGTACATTCAGGCCCCAGCTTTCATTTCAAGCGGCAATTGATGAGATCCAAAACTAGCTTTACAATACAAAGTCGATTGTGTAGAGCTAGCTATTATGCATCTACCGCCTCAGCTCCCTCTTCCTCTTCTTCCTCTTCTTCCTCTTCGTCATCTGGCGGAACCCATAGCAACATCCCATCTATGTCGCTCTTCATTCCTTCTGTTGGAATGATTTTCAGGACTTTCTGAAAATACTTGTCCCGGACCACGAGCGTCGGTCTTATCCATGCACCCTTCACCATAGGCAAAAGACGATAGGTGATAGATCGTCTCGCTATGGGTAAGACGTTCATTGTAGTGGTCTTCGACCCCGAGAATGCAAACTCTTTGCTTGGCTCCATTGTAAGACCAAATGTTAAGAAATGTGACGAGGGATTTTCGATGGTGATATCTAAGAAGAGAAGTTGGGCAGGTGATGTGCCAGGGGAGATCGAAGACGACTGTGAAGCCGAGTAGGAAACTGTGGCGAGGACACGAGGTTCCGATACTGTCACGTAGAATCTCGGTAGTGGTAGGGTCGTGACATTCTCTACTGTGTCAGGTGCGCCGATTCGTCTCCATTTGATCTTGAAGGCAAGGTCTGCGGTCGCAGGAGATCGATCATCCAGACTTGATTTCTGAGAGACAAGGTCGAAATGCCTTTCTTCGATTGTTTTCGGACTAAGGATTTGACCACTGGCCGGGAGTTCCTCAGTCTTTGAAGCAATACAAGTAACATTACCCTGTGTAGCGACGACCTGGACATCTAGGTCTGAGACTAGCACTTTTTCTTGGGCAAAGGAAGCATAGCGTGTGAGAAGAGCCCATCTCTGCGCCAGTCCACGGGACCGCGCGACAGCTGTGTCGTCGTCGGACAAGTTCTGTATGTTCTGAGGGTCAAAGAGACTGGGCCATTCAGAATGGACCCTGGGCAGCAAGTCGTAGCTTGCCTCAAACGGTGAGACAATGTTGAGGCGATACGACGCATCTTGGACAATAGTTGTTGATAGATCTGAAACCAGATAATAGGAGACCGTAACATCCAAATCGACCACAGTAGGTCCGTCGATAGGGTCCAGAGTGATGAGGGCAGTCCCCGACTTACCCGCGGTGATCGTTTTCATTTGAATACCACTTAATCTTCTATCATCGCTTCGTGCAGCCGATGATAGTTCAGCCCCGCCATCAACTTGGACTCGGTATGAAGGAACGCCGCTCCCTCGCAAAGTAATATCCATTTTTGCGAGCGCGTCGCCGTCTTCTTCGTTCACTATATCGAGTGTAAGCAGTATGCTTTCATTGGTATAATACTGCTCCAACATCCGGACAGCCTTAATTTCCATCTTCGGAGGTCTGGGAAGGATCCTTATGCCGTGACGATCTGGCCGTGTGAACTTCCTCTTTGATAATGAACTGGTGTACCATTGGCTCGAGGATACTGCCCGGCCGGGTTTCATGCTATAAATAAGCGAAAAAGCCTTAGAATCTAGACAGAGCTGTACCGAGGTTGCCCTTGCATCGCCAGGCTCTCTTAGTGGAATATCAAATTCGAAAACCCGTGTCTGCCCCGGGAACAGTGTCAAGGCTTGTATTCCCTCAAGAATCGTTGAAGAGTCTAGACCAATGTTTGCCTCGTTATTATCAGTGGTAGCGTCATCCCCGCTCACACCGACCTCTTTTATAACAACTTTGGTTAGTTCCAAAGCCTTATTGTTCGGTTTTATACTGTCAGCTTTCTCATGTTTAAGAAGAACGCCATGCAGCCCACCCTCAACACTAATATTCAGGGATTTGAGCGTTATGGGGGCCGCGTCGGGGAATGCATTCGATACAAGGGAGAGCTGTGCAGGACATGTCTGTCCCGCCTTGCCTTCTTCGTGTTTAAAGACGAAGTCGGAGTATATAAATGAGGTTAAGTGTTCATCGTCGAGGTTGATGACCGGTGGCTGCACCACGCTAATTCCATCCAAAGCCTTCGAGATATCGTAATGCCAACCTGGGCGCCTGAAAAATCCTGAAATGGCCTATTAGTGGAATGTTTACCTCGTGTTCGAGCAGATTACGAACCTCTGTTCATCAGCTCCCAATCAATGGCAACAATGAATTCCTTCTGGCCGACTTTGAAAGCCGTATTCCTCAGAGTCCAGCTCACTGCTTCTGTGATATCCCACCACCCTTCACATCGGAACGACATATCCCTCCATAAGGGAGCAAGTAGCTCCAGCATCTGTTGCCACTCTCCCGTCTTTTCTAGTTCCCTACACGAATCTAGAGCTAACTCGACGGCAACGCGCTTTTGACGCCGTTTCTGGAATTCTGTTCGCGCAAGTATCAATTGATCAAGGATTAGTCGAGCATGATCTATGCCCGACCCAGTGAGCGGGTACTCTTCGTGCGGTTCGGGACACATGTATGTATCATAATTATAAGCTTTTCTAAGGATTCCAGCCCGAGTTGATCCGTCAGGCTGTTTGCGGTCTTCTTCAGGTATAGCCTGCGCAAATTTACGCCTATCTAACAAGTGCCGCGCTGCAGCTCGGTACCAGTATCCGGAATGATGAAGTAGTTCCCATGGCTGCAGACGCTCGGCGGAGAGGTTCTTCTCTGGTGGACGGAAGAATGATGACGATGAGGGTTGTAATTCAGGAAAGTTTACTTTGTTAACCAAGTCGGCCATTACTGTACACCATCTTGCTTGCCATGCTTTCCAGCCACTTCAGCGTCAAGAGTTAGCAGTTTTCTTGGTGAGGGAATTTTAGGAGAGTGTATACAGCTCCTTAGACAAAGTTTTAGCCAAAACTGACGAGGAGTGACCATGGAATTTGCTAGATACGAGACAATGGATGGCAACTTACTAGTTCTGTGTACCATGACCTTTCTGGTCTACAATGTCGCTGAGCCTGTCATTATGTAATTGCCATCGCCGCACGGCAGCAGTGCTTTGACCACTTAGCAATAGGCATTTGAGTGCTCTTATCGCTATTATGTCTGCTAGAAGACGAGCGTCATTGAACCTCGGGTCCCAAGCAGGTATAGTCTCCAGCACATCCGTTCCAAGCAAAGTGTCATATGCTTGTTCGTATGACCGCAGAGCAACGTCTAATTCTTGGCGAAGCTCAGCAAATACAGCGGTTTTGAAGTCGTAACGAACGTTCCATCCCTGAAGACTTAAGGTATGAGACGTTCCGCTGGTTGGAGGTATTGTGGGTTGGGGCGCAACTCCACGGGCCTTCTTTTTGCGGACGTGACGTCCAAGATCACGATAGAGGTCAATGGCTTGGTCGAATATGGAGGTCAGCACATTATCAACGGCGATTTCCAATTCAGCTTCTGTCCGCCGAGTAGGCAGAACAAAAAGAGATGCTTTAGGGTCGAGGCCAGTGCTTCTCCTAATGTTCTCAAGTCTTTCCTGAAACTGGGACATGGTGGTTGGGGACCGGTCACTGAGTATAACTACAGCTAGGCGAGTCTTGTAGCCCGACTGGCTGATTGCATTCTTTATGGCGTTTATATCCGCCTTCAGATCACTATCATGTAGGGTCGCGAGAGTTGGGTCTGAGGTCAAGTTGTAAAAGCAAAGATAAACGCTCGGAAGCAGATTCTGGTGCTTATGGATCCACCTGGTGTCTATCAGGCCATCAGGATATAAGGTCGAGCCGTGACTTAGCGGAGAGAATGGGGAGTGTAAGACCAAGGCAGAGGAGGGTGCGTCCAGATCTTCGGGAAGCCGGGCACGACGCGGCGGTAGTAGAAGCTCCTAACAGCCGTATACATTTAGGACGTGTTGCAGACCAGACAGCGTCGGCGACCATGGGAGGAATGACATACCCTGCCAATTGTCTTGACTTTGAACTTGAAGCGCTTGGGGTTATCGTGAGACTGCCAGGGAAGACGGGTGGCATCGGCATCTTGGATGAAGCGCAATATCGTCTTGGCCTCGCGAGTCTCGACAGGCGGCAGGTCGGAGCGCACGAGAATGCCCCGTTCCCGCAGCTCGGGGTCGGCGGGCAACGGCTTGGCCGGGTTGGGGCCAAGTCCCGAGACGACCAGGAGAGGGACGTTGTGGTCCAGGCTCCCCGGAGGATAGGCGTCCATGACTTCGCGCGGGATCTGCAGATACGGACGGCATGTAAGTCGAGAGATCAAAGCGCAGCCCACCGACGAGAGCGAACTCGAGCCATATGCGGGGTTGGTTTGCCGTGTGCTATGATGCTGAGACCCCTATATCATCATTTCCTGGAGATATGTCTTAGCCCGCGTCCAGTATATATTTGTTGCTTCGTCTTGTACTTACGAGAAACCTGGTTTTCCGCCTGATGCGCCCTGTTATTGAGGCGAACGGCGACTGGTGATTGTAGGAGCGACCTTATACACATGTGCAGGTAGTTACATGTGGGTATTTATACTACTGTTTTAGGTACATACTGAAGTAGGTAGGTGCTGGACACATACCAATTACGTGCTGGAAAAGCACTTAAGTAGGCCTGTTACAAAGGTTCAGGGGCCCCCACCAGCAGCGCAGAGCTAGCATCTAGGGGTTTCAGCTCGCGGAAAGCCTTCCAAGTTAATAAATGCTGATAAGGTTAAATATGGGTAGACTTTGTTGGTGCTATCAGCTGGATTAATGCCTCCGTAGCGGATTTTAAGGGGGTCCACGAAATGATGCCCTAGAATGTTACTAGGTTTGAATTATGTTGCAGGCATTTTCGATCTCAATATATATGTTTTCAATTATTTGAAGCCAAAATATTTATAAGTTATAAATTTTTTTGTTTTAAAATAAAGAACTTATATGTAATATGTGCAAGCTATTATTACTAGAGATTTTTTAAGCATGTACAATTTTTTAGGTAGTTTTTTAGTGGGCTAAATTTTATAAGCTTATAACAATTTTTTGGCTGGTTACCCGTATGTTAGAACAAATGCCTGCAATAGAAGCCACGGCCCATAATGTTACCTGCTATACTTTTCACTAATATTTTGAGAACCCTTCCCTAGCGCGCTACAGCTAGCCTAATCGTATCTACCTAGGTACATACTATCGGCGTACAGGCTATCTCTAGCAGAGCTCTAGGTATACATACAGGGGCTAGGTAAATAGTGTGTACTTGCTATGTACCTACCTGCACCAGGGGTATTCGGCTGATATATGGGGCATACGCCGTGGCTGTCCAATCCTCGAGCACTAAGATTGACTCTGCCGCGAGTTGCTGGAGCGCTGTCCTAATGCTGCGGGCAGCCTTGTCCCCAAGTTATCTTCTCTTTCAGCATCCCCAAACTCGCTGTATTTTTGTTTATTCTAGCGACTTTACTTTTCCTCTCACATACGAATCCAGCTCGAACTTCGCTGGCGAAGTGTACCACTCTCCAAATTCGATTCTGTATCGTTTGATTTAGAGTACCAAGCACATCTGCGTCACTCTGCCCTCGCCCGCCCCTCGCCAACGCCGGGACGGATTCTACAACCTGTGATTTCGCAACACAAAAGTTGGATCAAGTAGTTGAGAGCCGTCGCACCGTCGCGCCACTTTGAACTATCATTCCATCTCCTCGGGCACATCTATAAACTCTTTTCCCTGCGCTTTTCCTCGCAACAATCTGCTCCTGCTCTTTTGCACATTTGGTCGACAGCAAGCCGCGGTCCCGAGACAGTCGCTAGGCGGTCGCCATGGCTTCCCAGCATGTCATCTTCGCGGAGACCATCCTGGCGATGAAGAAAGCCCGGAAACGGAGGGCATACGGTAGGCTTCGTCCAGTGAGTTCCGTGAGTCCCGTGGACTTTGGGCTGACAAGAAGTGTACTAGATTCGGACTCCGATTCTGAAGTCGATTACCACGGAAACCGTGGACACAAACTCAAGAGAAGGGCGAGATTTGCACACGAAGGTCAGCTGGTGGCGCCATCAGGGCCTGAAGTCTATAGAGAGGTGAGGGAGTCAATCGTTGCCGCTACACCGCGTGGCTAATTGGCAATGGTCAGATCGTGAACCACGCTGGGTATCAACGCGCCATTATTAGTCGAAATCCCCCACTTATTGATGATGAAGGCTACGAAATAGACAGCGACGATGACGACGAGCATATTCTGGATGCCATGAACAATGCCACGGAGTTCAATCCTTACGCAAACATTCGACTAGAGAGTATGTATCGCAAAGTTCAAATATCGCCGCGTGGGTGGCTAACGTAACATTTGCATAGATGTTTTGGCCCCTTTAACAGCAGTTACCGACCTCCCAACACACCAAACGTTGTCAAGACCGTATACGTCGAAAACCCTTACCGAGCTGACCAAGCAAGGCTGTAATCTTATGCACAAAGAAAATGCGGCCCTGTGGAAAATCAAACACCTTCAGACAAAGCTAGTTGGGGATCATAACTGGGTGCCCTGCGAGCTGATGGTCGGACCAAACGATATTGAGCTATTCAACGATGATTATATCGACGGCACGCAAGGTTCTTTGAAGTCAGACGGTAGCATACAAATGCTCGAGAATGTACAGAATGAAGAGAATTCAAATGGCTTTTCTACCGTGAATGGTCACAGCCGCCTTCTTTACAGTCACGAGCCTCCACAGAATCTAAGCATCCCCGAAACAACGGATGCTGTCATGGCAGATGCTGATCCTCTCCCAAAGTCTGACGACCAACGAAACGGAGATCAGTCCTCACAGTACGATAACAAAGAGCAAGAGGCTGATGAGTCAATGGCTAAAGACGGAGATACCGAGCCACAATCGAATGGGCAGGCCGCTATCCGAGGAGAGACGCATGGTCCAGAACCTCCGCCCATCAATGGCCCAAAAACAAACGGCGCAACAGTGACTGGCGACCTCGAAAAGGCCAAATCGCAAGCCGTAAACGCCAATGACGCAGCGCGAAGAACTACCAACGAACCGAGCCGACCTGTGTCCGTTATATCAGATTCCACCAATGACCTTCCGATCCATCCCATGTTCCTACCCCCGCGATCGGCGCGTCCTGATCGAGATTTGGGAATCCCAGAAGTTGAGGCTGAAGATATGCGGCGTATGTTCCAACTTTTTGTTCAGAAACAAGAGGAAGTCTGCCGTGGCGTGAAACGGTTATACGAAGGACTACTCCGAGCCGAGAGAATGCGCAAGACGGTGTTACAATGGTCCAAATACGAAGCGCACGTGGGACCAAATCGGGACATGTCTGATGGAGAAGATTGGTATGACAAAGAAGAATGGGGCTTTGATGAGGATTTAAAAAAGGGCCAAGACGAGGAAGAAGACGAACCACAAACGACGAAGAAAACCAGGACCCGTCGTTGAGAAGATGTTTTGAAAATGGGCTTTTCTTCTTTTTTTCTTTTACGAACTTTGAAATGTAAATGGATACCCCGGACCAAGATCTCATACTCTTATCAGCCAAACCACTCTGGATGCAGCATTCTTAATTGGGTTTTTTTCTCGTGGCCATTATAAATTAGGTTAGGCCAACGTCAGTAAGCTCCGTATAGACCCTGTTAGGGCTTTTTTTCTCGAAAGCTGAAATAAAACACTTATGAAGTTCCTGCTTGGAAATGCGAGGGAAGTGATGAACAGAATTGAAGTTGTTGGCCTTACGGCAACCCTGTCGAGCCTGTAATGAGGGGTTGAGTTGGAGTAAGGTAGGTACCTACCTACTGTACTGTACCTAGGAATGCCAATGCCACACCAGCAATGACGACATGCCATGTGTTAGGTAGAGGTAGGTAGGCGAGGTAGGTATGGTAGGTATGGATACATACTGTAACATAGTTGCCGGCCGGGTTCCAAGTTGGAACTCAACAAGGCACGCTCTGATTGGTTCTGCCTGTTCTGCATCAATCAGCCAAAAGCACCCTTGTTCCGCCGGAGCTAGCCGCGACTTTACATTTTTGGTGCTGTAGCTTTCACCAGCCCCGAAACAATTCCAACACCCGTCACCACCAAAAGAACCATCGTGATCACCGTAAATCCACAGAACCTAGGAAGCCATGGCACCCTTACCTCCTGCAGCCGGCCAGCTGGTCGACCTCTCACAAAAGAGTCTCTTCAGTATGTCTATGGACGGATTATTCCTATTTGGGTAGCTACGGATGATCCAAGACTAACACAGGAGCTTTAACACTTCAGTCTCTGCCCTAGCGATTGCTTTCAATCCTCTTTTCTGGAAGTACGTCGGTCCTATCATCCACTCGTCATGGCGTAGCGCAACGTAGAGCGAGCACTGACAGAGCACTGACATTCTTCCACAGCATCGTCGCGAGGCAAGGTCCGACGACCCCTCTTCGCCCACCCCGCCGGGGCAATAGCTCAACGCTCAGTGCTAACACAGCATAGAGTACCACAACAAAATCCTCACTAAGCTCTTCGGCGGCCGCTCTCAGGTAGCCTGCTATGCGCTTGCCCTGACCATCTTCTCCCTGGGCCTCGTCCGCGACAGCCTCTACGAGCGCGCTCTCCGCCATCAACCATCCTACCCGCTCCTCGAGACTCCAGAGGCGAAATACCTCGGCTATGCCCTGATCGCCGTCGGAAACGTCCTCGTGGTATCCTCGACCTGGGCACTGGGTATCACGGGCACATTCTTGGGCGACTACTTCGGCATCCTCATGGACAGCATCGTGACGGGGTTCCCGTTCAACGTCACGGATGCCCCCATGTACCACGGTTCAACTTGCAGCTTCCTGGGCGCCGCCATCCTGTATGGCAAACCCGCCGGGATCCTGCTCACACTTTGGGTGTACATCGTCTACAAAATCGCGCTCGGCTACGAAAACCCCTTCACGGCGGGTATTTACGCCAAGAGGGATCGCGAGCGTGCCGAAGCAAAAGGAAAGAGCGCGAAATCGCAGTAATTACTTACCCATTGCGCTGCACAACGGCATGCTGACGGACCTACTTGGCTGCTCTTTGTATACATGTCAGCTATCTATCCCCTTTACCACTCGGTCGAAACCCCTGGCGGCTAGTTGAGCATAGCAGAACTAGATCGGATTGAATTTGGCTGACGGGATGCTTTCTGATTACGAGGCTTAATGAAAGAAATGAGGGGCGTCGAGACTGTATTAGAGAGGATGGGGACAGTTGTATAAAAGAGCTTAATCGCATTATTATGGAAGAAAAGGAAAGAGACAGCAAAGAAAAAAAAAGACAAAGAAAAGAAAAAAGAAACAGGGGCGTCAAGATATCTCACGAACGGGACAACCTAGGTATCGATAATATATCACGGTAATTCTTTTACCTTTACGTTCTACTTTACATTGTATCAGCTTCGACTCAGGACTCACCGTGACATAACCTGTCTTGAACGGCCATCGTCATCCTAGCAGTAGTGTCTCTATGGCGTCATGCCCGCTCGTTACCTCTGGTTATATACAGAGAGAGCTACGCCTCCACGATCTACCCCATCCCCACAAAGAATGGCGAGATAGCCAACGGACCAGATTAACCAATGGTGCTAAACAAAACTGTCAAATGTTAGATAGTAGTGCCGTCATGCGGAAAAACTCGCGGAGTCCTTACAGCTCCAAGAGGATTCTACGGCTTTGAATAGGCGAGCCAGGCCGCTAAGCCCGGCTAGTTCTAGTTCTAGTTATAGCCTATTCAGAACAGAATATTGTCAGCCGCCGACATTGCATACTTTATCTGTGTATTTGGCCATGCTAAGTAGGTAGGCTATTAAAGTGCCGGTTGTGTCAAAAATAGATATCGAAGTTGACGTGGGTAAAACCATATGTAGCCCACCTAACCCAGCTAAACAATAAATACATAGGTAGCCAGCGCCTGTCAATTGGGAACAACGGGTCGTGTCGGACCGGTGAGCATCCGGATAGGCAGGTGCCTGGGTACCTAGTCCACTCCAACACCCGGACACCCACCTACACCCCAGAGCACGCAGTATTTTCCCAGGATCCAATCAAAGTTGTTAGACAAGGGCACCAGGTACCTTGATGGCCGGGTCATGACCGGGCTACAACCGGGTATGATGCGGGCGACTACGTAGCAAATGACATGTGCCCTGTACTGTAAATGATCCGAGAGTCGGCGAAGACTCGGGACGTTTTGCCGGGGCTGGATAAATGGATGGATGCTGTAGTCTCTATTTTCCTACTTACCCAACTGATAACCCAATCAACAAATTTAGGTATGTGACGGACGTATCAGATTCATCCATCATCTCGTACATAATATGCATTTCATGTTCAATACGTGTACAGATATATATGCATAGATCGATCTGGTCTGTTGCTTTGCATAGGTAGCTCTCTCTGCTTACACGGTTGCCGTGCCGTCTCTTACGACTGCGGGTAACACGCTTACACCGCTTAGACTGGAGCTTCGACTTCACTTGCATACGCGCGACAGGGCAAAGACAAATCGAAAAGAGAAAAATAAGCGACGACCAGAATCATCATCCCGGTACTCTCTGCCTGCCCACCCTACCGGGTTGTATTGTGGTAGATGATTATATTACCAGCCGCCGAATCAATTACCACTTTGAAGCCCAACAAGCCGCTTCAACCTCGTCTTGCTCTTTGGGCAGATAGACAGACAGACAGACAGATAGATAGACAGATAGCCAGATCGCCGGCTACTATTCTATTCTATCGCCGCTTGTACTAGACTAGACACACCATCCAGGGGTGCACGCATTGGGAACTTGGGGACTTGGGAAACATGAACCAGACATCGAGGACAGATGAGCCCTATGAAGGCGACGGGCTCAACCAGAGCCCCAATGCCTTCTCCAACGACCTCGTCACCAACGAGGACATGAACGGCATCGCCAACGCCCGCGAGCGCCGGGGCCGTCGTAATTCTTCGAGGAGCATGGATAACTCTGGCCAGCCCATCCAAGCCCAGGACATGTCCGCTTCGCCCACCGCCGACAACGACGACGATGACGGCGGCAGCCTGTACAAAGGACTGGCCCGTGGGAACGGCCGGTCGCCTGAGGATAAAAAACTGCCGACTCAGGTACACGATGGCCCGGCAGCACCAGTAACAGCGAAAACGACAGCGAAAACGACAGCATCGTCGTCGTCGTCGTCGTCGTCGTCGTCGTCGTCGTCCAATCACGCCGCCGCCGCCGGGCCTCCTCCCCCTTTTACGCGCCGACGCGGTGGTCCGATCATCACCGTCATGACCCCCCTGCGCGCGCTCCTCCACTTCTTCGTCAAGCTCGGCAAGTTCGTCGGGCCGGGCTTCCTCGTCGCCGTCGCCTACATCGACCCGGGCAACTACTCGACCGGCATCAGCGCCGGCGCCTGGTTCCGCTTCCGCCTCCTCTTCGTCATCCTGCTGAGCAACCTGTTCGCCATCCTGCTCCAGTGCCTCGCCGCCAAGCTCGGCACCGTCACCGGCCTTAACCTGGCCGAGGCCTGCCGGGCCTTTCTGCCCAGATGGCTCAATTATTTCCTGTACTTCCTCGCCGAGGCTGCCATTATTGCTACTGACATAGCTGAGGTGAGTCGTGTTCTTCTTTCTTTTCTTCTCTTTTCTCCCGTCTATTTCTTCGCCCATTATTATTGGAATCCCTGTTTCTTGAGTGTTTCGTTCCTTGCTTGCTCACTCGTGAAAACGCCCCTCAGGTCATCGGCACAGCCATCGCGCTCAACCTGCTGATCCCCGCCCTCCCAGTCGTCGCCGGGTGCGCCATCTCTATCCTGGATGTCTTCATCATCCTCTTCTTCTACCGACCCAACGGCTCCATGGGCGGCCTCCGCGTCTTTGAGATCTTCGTCATGCTTCTGGTCTTGACTGTCGCCGCCTGCTTCGGCATCCAGCTCTCGCTCATCAAGGACACCACCCCCGGCGAGGTCTTCCGCGGCTACCTGCCCAACGATGTCATCACCAAGTCGGAAGGGCTGTACCAGGCCTGTGGAATTCTGGGCGCCACTGTAAGTTTCACAGTAACCGGTGATTGCTTTTGGTAGTCATATGTAGAGGAGAGAGTATTACACGCCCTCTACACCTTTTACTAACGAATAACACGATAGGTGATGCCCCACTCGTTGTATCTCGGCTCGGGAGTAGTCCAGAGTCGTCTGAGAGAATACGACCAGAAGCGCGGCCTGCTACCAGACGAGTCGTCAGGCTACACGACCGAGGACTCCAAGACGGGCGACAAGACGTACTACGTCCCCAGCTTCGCAGCCATCAAGTACTCGCTGAAGTACACCTACACAGAAGTCGCCGTGACACTCGTGACGTTCGCCCTCTTCGTCAACAGCGCCATCCTGATCGTCGCGGGCGCCAGCCTATACAGCAGCAACAGCAGCGCCGCGGCGGCCGACGCCGACATCTTCAGCATCCACGACCTGCTCGCGGCCTCCATCAGCCCGTTCGCCGGCGTCGTCTTCGCCCTCGCGCTCCTCTTCTCGGGCGTCTCGGCCGGCATCGTCTGCACCATCTCGGGGCAGATGGTCAGCGAGGGGGCCCTGCGGTGGCGCGTGCGCCCCTGGCTCCGCCGCCTCGTCACGCGCTCCGTCGCCATCACCCCCAGCATCATCATCGCCGGGGCCGCGGGCCGCGAGCGCCTCAACGACGCCCTCAACGGCACCCAGGTCGTCCTCAGCATCGTCCTGCCCTTCGTCTCGGCCCCGCTCATCTGGTTCACCTGCTTCAACAAGTACATGGTCGCGCGGCCCGGGCTCGGCGCCCGCGTCCGTAAGGATGTCAGTGGTGGTAGTAGTAGTAGTAATAGCGAGGGTTGTTCCACCGCCGATCTCTCTGTTGGCGCTGACGCCAACGACCCGGAACTTGGTCCCGCGAACGACGACAACATCATAAAGATGGCGAATCCGTGGTATATTTCCGTCCTGGCCATCCTCGTCTGGCTTCTCATCGTCGTTCTCAACGTGGCTAACCTCGTACTCCTGGGACGAGGAAGCTAGAACCGCACATGACAAGCAGACAAACCCGCGCGCAAGGCTACGGGACGAACGAACGCGATTGCGATTGCGTTTTTCTTGTCCTGGGCGGAGACCGTACTAGAGTGCTGGCTTTACATCTCTATGATTTAACTCGACATATTCGTTTCATTTACCTATGCAAGCGTCAATCTTTTCGCTTGATTCACGCTTACCTCCCCATGCCACATGCATGCCTAAATACCGGCATGTCTTACGATGAAGACGATGACGATGTTCGCTCCCTGACGATAGGCTAAACGCGTCACGCCAAACGACTTCACGACTTCACGCCCGGAACTCGATCACTCATTCACTCACTCACTAGCTCACATACTCCTCAGAGCCATAGGAGACGACACCAAGCACAGGATAAGATGAGGAAATGAGGAAGAAGAAAGAATAAAAAGGGAGGAGACGGATTCCACGTTCTCTATATTTACCAATGTAGTAAGTAAGCATTACTTATCTGGCAGCATCTATATTCTCTTTATATAGACAACATGAAGGGGAACCCCAATAAAGAACAATAGAGACCTTGGATTTTATCCCGCTCCCTCACATTCAACCAACCGTATGCAGTGACTGTGTGTGATACCTTTTTCAATTTGTTTGCTCCATCATTGTATGAAGTAATCCCGGCTAATCAAAAAGCAATCACTAGAAATAGACAGCAAAATATGTCACTAACGTCAGTAAGAATTTATCGGTCTCTTATCATTTGATAAACCCTTCTGTCAACACTGAGTAATTAATAAGTCATTGCACGAAGAATCATCATCATACGAATAAGTCATGTGAATGAAAAGCATGTATTGTTAGGACTGAACTGTCTCTCATTATATACAATAGTCAGATAATAATATGTAGATGATTTTCAGGTAAATCTAGATCTGAAACTTTTGATAGAAACGACGATATTATTGTTAGAAACGGTCGTAACGACATTATAATGATACAGTCGTGTTCGGGCAAGACGGAAAAGTCTCTGCGAAGTACCTTGACGCTCACGCTCCAAATGAAAAAAATGTTCAACGCCACCGCATGTACTCCAAGCAATGCCAGAATTGCGGTCAAATACCCCGACGCTCCCTTCTAAAATGTGCCGTGATTGTAAACCCCATCGATTACCATCCGGTCTTCGTGAGAAACCACTTCTAGTAGTAATGTAGTATCAGCCAATCCAAGACTTTAAGGCGAGTCCAATAGGCTGTATTCTTCTTTCGCTGTTCGTACCCAACCTCGACTCATCTCAACGGCCCGCTCCCAGCGGTCGTACATGAGTTTGATCTTCTTAGGGTGGCCGACGGGGTCAAAGATCTTGCGGCCGGGTTTGCTATGAGTGATTTCGAAGAGCTCTGAGAGACAACTCCAGCAGCCTTCAGTAGCGAGTCCGGCGGCGATGGCTGCGCCGAGTGCAGTCGACTCGCGCATTTCCGGCCTTTCGACTTGAATGAAACTAACATCGGCTTGCGTTTGCATTGTGATGTCGGAGTTCGACATACCACCGTCGACGGCGAGGCCCTCTAGCTTATGGCCGGAGTCCTTCTCCATGGCCTCAAGAATGGCACGGGTCTGGAAGCAGGTGGCCTCAAGAGTCGCGCGGGCTATGTGACCTCTTTGTGTGTGTTGTGTAATACCAACTAAAAACTGATTAGGTCTAGGACGTTCAAAACACTTGCCGTGTTAGGCAGCAATCAAACAGGGGGCGTGACTTACACAATGTTCCTTTCGCATCATCTATCCAGTATGGGGCGAAGAGACCACTGAATGCAGTCACAAACACGACTCCACCGTTGTCCTCAACCGTCTCGGCGAGTTCGCCAACCTTGGACGAATCACGCACGAATCCCAAGTTATTCATCAAAAATTTGACACCAGAACCGGCGACGGCGATGCTGCCTTCCAGGGCATACGCTTTCTGCCCCTCGCCAAAGTCGTACGCCACGGTGGCCAGGAGACCGTACTTAGATATAACAGGCTCGGGACCGACATTGTACAACAGGAAACACCCGGTACCATATGTGTTCTTTGCATGGCCAGGCTTAAACCCGCAGTGGCCGACCAGAGCACTAGACTGGTCGCCTAGGCAACCTGCGATTCTGGTCCCCTTGAGGGGTCCAGACGCCAGGGTACCAAACGCTGTAGGGTGCGACGAAGGAACAATCTTGGGTAGGTCGACTTTAAAGGGATCAATTTCGAAGAATTTGAGAAGTTCGTCGTCATATGCACAGGTGTGCAGATTCATGAACATGGTTCTACTGGCATTGGTGGTGTCAGTGACATGGACATTTTTATCCGTGCCACCATTGAGCTTATAGATCAACCAACTATCGACGGTGCCGAAGGCTAGGCGACTTTCCAGATAGGCCTTGCTGACTTCCTCGTGGTTCTGAGTGAGCCACATAAGCTTCACACTAGAGGGATAGGTACTCAGAGGCAGGCCGCAAAGGCCCAACAACTTTTCGGCACCAGGCTTCGCCTTGAGATCACGAACTAGCGTCTTAGTTCGTGTATCGGGCCAAACCACAGCTTGACATAGCGGCTCGCCAGTATATTTGTCCCAGCATACAGTTGTTTCACGTTGGTTGGTGATGCCAATGGCCTTGATTTGTGACGTTTTGTACCCTTTGGAGACGAACTCTTCAGTAGCCTTTTCGATACACTTCTCGACCGAAGAAAGCAGATCGTTTGGATCATGGTCATGCCAACTGTATTACATAATTAGACTGAGATTTCTACTGCGTCGCAGGAGTGCTTTGAAGGCCATGGGAGATTGAGCAAGGGTGAGTAAGAAAGGGAGGCTAATTACCCAGAATAAGGATAGTGGTTTTCGAATTCAATTTGATGGCTCGCTACAGGATCGGCGTGACGGTCGAAGATGATGAAGCGGGAGGATGTGGTGCCTTGGTCTATACTGCCAATGAACCACTCTTCTTGCTCAAAGCCATTGATGGCGACGTGGTCGCCGTTTACACGTGGGCGCTTGCTCTCGCGAGTTTCTTCCATTCTCTTGTAATAGCTCCGCAGACCGGAGGGTATATTGGAATCCTGGTGTTCGGTAGAGGACTCGCCGTGGAAATTATCACGAGACAAGGCGGCCTTATCCTAGCAATTAGGAGGTCCGGGTGAATGATTGGAGGCGAAGGTAGAGACGTGAGGAATGATATTAGTGAAGGGAGTCGTGACAGTTGTAGTATATAAGAGGGTAGGTCTGGTTGCACAAGAGATGATGGGTGAGGGGGAGGGAGAGAGGAATCTGTGCCTGGAATTTTGACGGTACTTTGTAGCTATAAAACGGCGTGGGGTGGGGGTCTGGAGAGAGCGAAGGATCGGGAGGGATGAGGAGAAAAGGGAGGAGAAAAGGGAGCGGGAGCGGGAGTGGGAGTGGGAAAGGGAGGAGGGCGTCATGGTTCGTGGATTACAGTAGGTAGATTGTGATACTGTCTGGAGTTACACGTGCAGTGCAAGTAGGTATGTATGTACGGTAGGTGGAAGAGGTAGGGGTCGTTGTACCTCGGAGCCGGCTGAATATCCCACGGTTGCAGCGGGTAGACGGTTCTGTAGATGGACTGTGGATGAACTAACTGTACATGTAGATTGCGCTGCGAATTCCTGCCAAGACCAAGGCTGTCTGTCAGTGCATGTACAATATCGCCTAGGTAAGTCGACAGTGTCCACAGGTACACGGACAGTGGATCCTTGCGCTCATCGCAGCGATGTCGTTCTAGTGATGATGTCGAATACAGACATTTTCTGGGGCTTAGCGTGGTCTTAGCGTGGTCTTAGCGTGGTCTGCGTACCCAATGCGAGCCAATCTTCTGCCAATGGCAACCTAACAGGCCTCGACAGGATCCCCATCTGGCCCATCTGGCAGAACTGGTATCCCGACCGCGGCCAGCACCCCACATCTGACACGGGCGCGACCAGCTGTAGCTACAGTAGGGTCGCACCGGCGCAGTCGAAATAGCGTAGTGCATGGCTGCACGTACTATGTAAGTGCAGTAGTAATAGCCAATGGAGCAGTGCATTGGCGGACTTGGCTAGAGGCTTCTTAACTGGGCCAGAGGGTGTCATTTGAGCTGTAAAGATTGTTTAGTGCGCTGCAAGTGCCCTGCTGATCAGTCCATTGGTGGATAATTCCACAGGTCCAGAACATCTCGACAGCAGCTCGCCATACGTATATCTATCTATAGCTCGGTGCCAACCCACTCTGTTGGTGATCTTTTCGTGCCGCGTTTGTAATGGTTTTCCAGACCTCCCTATCCAAGTGACCGCCAAAATTTTCTGCTCATCTCGGCCATGCAGTGTGATTCGTACAGTATCCGCGCAGTGCCCTCTGTCTCCCACTCTCCCACTCTCCCACCTGCATAGCCTCACTCATGGCGCACAATCGCAAATCACTGCTCGGGGCATCTCATTTCTTTTCCGACTTACTATGGCCGCAGCTGACTCCCCTCCCCTCTTATCTCTGAAATTGCGCTGCAAAAAAAAAAAAAAAATCGGTGAAAAGACCACCGAGCCAAGCACAATTGCAGCTCAATAACGCGTCGTCTAGCTTTGTGACTTGGCCATTGGCCATTGGCAAGGGATTGCCGGCAAGCTCTGGCTATCTCTCCTTGCCCCATGGCAATCTCCCACCGCGTTTCGCTTCGTTCATATGACCGTCGTCTACAAATACTCTGCAGCTGCAAGCCGAGTTAGTGTACTGTGAACTGTGAGATTTATCAGCCATCTTGCATAACCCTCACTTGTCATACTCGCCCCGCAAGATCAAGATGCCTATCTCACATGCCGTCATGTCCGTAAGGCTACGTAATCCTAGAAACGGAGCAGACCGGAGACCAACGCCGATTGTGGGTCTACTTGATATCATCGGGGTTTTGCAGTGTAATCGGTGTTGTCATTGCTTTCTTTGCCCACCACTTTGCTCGCCAAGGCCATTTGCCCGATTCTGAACAACATCCACGGCCTGGACAACCAATTAGAGACTGCATCGTCATATCAGGACCACCGGCAAGCGTTGGCCGTGAGTTTTTAACCCGAGAACAAAGGTACTCAACCGTTACGAGTAAAGTAAGACCTAGCCGCGGATCACATGCGCCATTAAACAATTGACCGCATCTTTTTTTCTGCATGGCCTATTCGGACGGCCAGGCACCGCGAGTAGGAGAATAGCCTGATTTCTTCCTTTTCTTTCTGGGTTTGCCTAATCCGGCCTTCGTCTTCTTCGCCATTCGCTAGGCATTTTCCTAGGCCCACTTACTTGCTTTCCTTGGGTCTCCAGATGAGTGGAGTCAACGGGGAAATAGTGGGTAACAGATAACAGGACAGAAAAAAACCCTGATAACATGTTATTTCTTCTTCTTATTGCAGCAGTTATCAAGATACAGAATTGTCACTTATTACGAGACCTACTTCCCCTGAGTTTCTCCTTATTTCGCGAAAGTCCTACAAGTAAAGCTTCCTGAGTGAAGAGATAAGAAAAGCTATCCAAGCAGAACTAGTAGGTAGTATGATGGCCTTCATAGTCGCCCGACGCTGCACCTTCCCGGTAGCGCTATCTGGGAGTAGAGATCCATTAGACGGGTCTGTACGGGAAACCGGCTGGTCGGTAGCGGGGCTTGGCCTTTCGGATGTTGATACTGTTTAAAAATTAGGCATGCTCGAAGTTCCAGAGTCGGCTTGTTCAGCGTCAATAGTGCTTAAGCTGGCAATCTGCTCCTTGTATATTCAGCACTGTTGATGCATATTTTAACAATGATATGTACGTTGATACTGCATGATAGATCAATGCCGGCCGCTATCTACATGGAACAATTGACGTGTTGCGCAAAGACCAGCCAACAACGTTATCCGGGTCCGCTTATTACAGAGTCCAACGGCCCTAGGGGACGTCAACCGGCTCTGAATCAGGTGCCGGCCGCAATGACATACCGGTACCTGGGATGGGTGGGTCCGTTGACGGCGAGGTGATGAGATTGCGGGGTACACCGCGAATCTAGGAATGTTACCTTACATAAAAAAGGTACATACGTAGAAAGTAAAGAGGTTACGCAATGGACAAAGTAAATGCTCTATCCTCGCTCTATCGAATTTGTGTTAAGTCCCCGTGGGGGATGGTATTTACTAACTTTGAAATGCAATGATATTCAGTATGAGAATTCGATCGTCGATCGCGGCCACAGGGAGGCGAGGACTGACGTATTGGAAGATCTTACAACATGTGGCGGTACCGTCAATCGCGCTACACCGAGGTAGCCACAAAAAATCCACTGTGAGGCGTATCATTAAAACATTGTTGTACTCTGTTCCTGACACAAGAATAAAAAACATACTCTTCTCATAATTGACAGTAGAACCTTAGAGCTCTATATTCGAGTTACGATAGACCGGGGTGTCAGTGAATTGCAACTGGCAATTAATCAGGATATTTCCTCTCTTGGTACTGTCGACATATACTAGGTATTAAAGCAACAATATCGCAAGACCTACGACTACTTAGGACAGTCGTAACAAATTTTCCCGGTCTTATGCTAACTTGCGCTCACAGGAAAGTTGAACTAAAAGCCTCTCTTCAATGAGTTAACAGCATTTTCTACGCTTTTATGCTTTGCGCGCGACCGGGATAGTAAGTAAGAGCGTGAGTATAACAAGTGCTAGTATCAGGGTTCAGAATTGACTCTCTTCAGAATACAACAATCTATTATGGATGCTTAAGACATTGACCATTCGAACTCACTTCCGTTTAGGTGACTTGGCTAGAAGCTATATACAACTCAGGGCCCTTGAGTAAACCTCCGTTCTCAACCGCCTATATCTCAGTTAAGCGAAAGCTAAATAACCTCACATAAAACATCGGGAGTAATATCAGAATCGAATGGAAAGACGCGCTTTAGCAAGTGTAACACGTACGGGACGGCCTAAGACTTACAGCCTCATATTCGCTACGTAAGACACATGCTGCTTCCTTTGATTACGGCTAGTCTTCAAATGATCTAACTTGCATATGTCCTTACTATAGTCCATTTATGGCAAGTCGAACAGCGAGAGTGGGCAGACAAATTAAAATCTATATTGACTTAAGGAAAACAGGCATGAAGCATTCTGAAGACTACAGTAGAGGCGGCAACAGTGAAAGTAAATAAAAGTCCTTCGTCACAGATAGTCTGAATTGACCACAATCTACTAAGGGCACCAGGTCCTTTTCTGTTAGCAACCTTCTCAACCCCCCTTTGGCCACTTGAGGCTATTTATGTTGTACGGAGATGCTACATGCCTTGAAACGAGGCTGCAAGTCTTGGTTATATCTGTACGCGTAACACGCGTTGAAGCCCAATTGTCTCAAGTGAGGCTATTTCAGCTCTCGTTTAGTTGAGACAATGGGTCAGAGGTCGATCGTTAGATATACCGTCGATGTATCTATATATAGGCCCAGTTGTCCTAAAGAAGATCGGGAAGCATTCCAAATCGCTCAGGACCCATTTGCCCCCTAGTAGGTTATGGTCAAGCCACCATCGCATCCATTCTGATAATATACGTATATCTTATGTGGGCGTTCTCAACAGCCGACTTCTGCCAATGTCTTGAACCAGCTAGCTGAATAGTTTCACGCGAGATATTGCCAATGCGTGTGTGAGATCTCCGTACAGGACGTAGCGCGAGCAGCTGCGCTGACGGAAAGAGGCTCATCGTCTGAAGACAACGTCGCAGACGAGAGAAGGGGGCTGACAGCATCACCTTTACCGAGCTCAGCCCTCCTTAGCAATAAAGTTAGCGAGCACTTGCTCAAGAGAGGAATACATATTATTATTGTTGTTTTTTCTTCATATATCAAGTCAGCTCACACTGTCTCACTGTCACACGTAGCGAATGCGAGGCTGCAAGTCTTAAACCTTTCCGTACGCGTTACACGTGTTGAAACGCGTCTTCTTGTTCGATTCCGATATTATTCCTGATGTCCTACGTGAGGCTATTCAGCTTTCGCTTAACTGAGATATAGGTGGTGAGGACGGAGGCTTACCCAAGGGCCCTGAGTTGTATATAGCTTCTAGCCAAGCTACTTGAACGGAAGAAAATCCGAAAATTCCAAGTCCTTCAAACCAGCCCTTGTTATAATAAGGCCGTTTACATGTAATATGGGCGATCTAACAGTCTTCTCACCTTCACTTGCGGCGGACTAGTAACTATCCCCTCCCTCAACTTTCCACGCAGATTGAGTCTGACGATGTCTTATTAAAGTACCGACAAGAGTCGGTCAATGCTTCGGGAATGAGCGACTCCATGCAATACAGTTCAGCTCACCTCGGGCTGCAAGCGATCTTACTGGAGTATGTTATGTTGGGCAGAGGACCAGGCGTCGTAGGGAAATGAAGCGCACTAAATGCTGTGGAGTGCAGCCTCTCGAAATCCTCACTCATACACGATTTTATAGCGGTATTTGAAGATTAGTACTGCCGACACGGCTGGCATATGTAGGCTTGAATAGTCTGGGGACCAGAAAGCATCTGGGTCGGCACATGAATCTATTTACCCGGGGTGGATTGGTATTGTTGGGTTGAGACGATCTCCGAGGCCTTGTGAAATCAACTGTCGTCTACCTGGATTAGACGAATGTGAATCACAAATCATAAAATACATGAAACTTATGAAACGCACTATCAAAATAATAGGTATCTTCAAACTTATTTTGGTATCATATAATATTTGCATACATCTTGGCCGAAGTTAATCGAACCATTTTTCAAACTCAATCAATTCGCTCTCTTCATAATATCCAACGTGGTAGTTACTCCAGTATTTCATACAGCCTCAGTATGTTCATTAATGGGATGGTGAAGATCCTTCCCTTCGTCCGCCGAGCTCTTCGTAACGTTGGCGTCTGAACTGTCGGCCTCGCCGGTGCCTGCTTCGCGGCGAATGCGAGCAATCTCTTCAGGAGGCGGAGCAATCCATTTCTCCGACTTCCTGGGGTTGACATGTTGAACGTACATCGTGTCGATTTCCTCCAGGGTACGACCTTGTCCTTCCATACAGAAGAAGTAAACGATGAGACCACCGATAACGTTTGTGCCTGCGAAAACGTATCCGTATCGGAAATCGATGTCCGCTGTAATGAAGGGCGTGAAGAAAGCGATCAAAAAGTTCCAGACCCAGTTGCTCGCAGTAGCCAGCGCCATAGCCCGTGCACGGTATTTCTAGAATCAAATGTTAGCATTCGAGACTTGGAGCGTATAATGCAAGAAAGGTAATTTGCGAAAGTAGTTCCCTAATCATAGAAGTTAACGATTCGAGACGTACCGATGGGTAAATTTCAGCAATCAAAGTCCAAACCATCGGACCCCAGGTCGTGGCGTAACCCAACACAAAAATAGCCGCAAACACGATCAAGACAATGCCTGCCGTAGGTGTGTTGACCGGATTATTATAATCGAGAAGGAAGTGCCCCACAGAAGCAAAGATGAGGAAACAGATGAACATCCAGACGGAGCCGATAAGGAGTGACTTGCGACGACCATAATGCTCGACCAGATATAGACCAATGAAGGTGACAGCGAAGTTAATGGTGTTGAGGATAACTTGGGTGATGAAACTGCTAATTTGCACCGACTTGAAGATTGTGGTTCCGTAGTAGAAGAAGTAATTCGCACCCGTCAGCTGCTGGAACATCTGTAGGGCGACACCGAGCGCGATACGGTAAGCCATGCGCGGAGCGCCAAACATCTCGATGTAGCCACCGATAAAGCTGGTCTTGACCTTCGATTCGGCGCGAAGCTGACTCTCAATCTCCTCCATCTGTACGTGGATGGTGTAGTGGTTTGCTGGCGCATCGTAGACTCTCATGAGAATTTCCTTGGCTTCGTCCACACGCCCTTTTCGATAAGCGTAACGGGGAGTCTCGCTGAACAGAAGAATGCCAACGCCCAAGCCAATTGTAAAGATCCAGCCGAGTCCAAGAACGATGCGCCAAGATGCCGAACTATTCATCTGGTGGTCATATGTCCCGAGATTGAATACGGCAGCTAGGAAAATACCGAAAGTGATGAACAATTGGTAAGCGCAAACGAGAGCTCCACGTATCCACGGGGGGGCGGTCTCAGCTTGGCTACACTCCAGTCAGTAATCGCCCTCATCGCAACCACGAGGCGACTTCGGGGCATTATGGCCGATAGGCAGCCTTTCCCATATCGAAGTCGTCAAGTCAACAGAATCCCTCTCGGAGTTACTTACTACATGGGTACCAGCAAACTCAACCCACCAACACCGAATCCCGATATAAGCCGTCCAACAATGATTTGCTCGTAGGCAGTATTTGAAGCGATCTGGATAATGAAACCAACCGACACAACAACACACCATACGGATACGGATAATCGACGACCAATCTTATCCGCAATGGGCCCTGCGAGCAGGGCACCAACCAATGTGCCAATGGACAGTAGACCGACGATAAGACCCGAGCGTACGGAGGTGAAGCCCCAGGCGTACCCACCATTGCCATCGGGTAAATATTCACCGAATCGTTGTTCGAAGTCAGGCATCTCAAGAAACCCGGAGATTTGACCGGTATCATAGCTGGAGCTCGTTAGCTGATATTCGTAATATCGCAGCTAATTGGGGTATATGATCCATCCAAGATAGTTGTACGGGCGAAGAGAACGTACCCGAAGATCAGACCACCCATTGACACTAGCAGGCCCATACCGAAAGATCGCCGTGATATACGGGGGAGAGGGGAGTAGTCGAGGCCGGCCTCCTTCTCGGTCCGGGCCTGACGGACATGGTCGAAGGTGACCTTGTTGCTGAAGCCAAGCATATTGGCAGGTTGTATTGGATCGCGCTATGTATGTGTGTCTATTTCTTACGTGCGAATGTGACAGAGAGAGGATATGGATGCGATGACGTGACCTTGTCTTATCGCTGGGAGTCTCCCGCGTGGCAAGGATAGACAGGCACACTGGGACACGCTTTTAGATAGAAATCCACGTGGGCATGAAAGACACCGAAGGGGGGGATGGAGGGGCTTTTATTAACTTTCATCTATGGGCTATATTACATAATCTGGAGAAGCAGATGGGGAGCTAATCGGGAGCTGTGAGGAGAGGATGGGGAGACGATGGGGAGCTGGGGGATATGGAGATGTGGGATGAGAAGATGGAGACGCGGAGATGAAGATGAGGAGAGAGATGGAGAGAGATGGAGATGAGGGGAGAGAGGCTTGGGCCGACTTGGGGAGATTCACCGGGCCCTTTCCCCAGTCAGTGCCCAGTCAGTGCCCAGTCCCAGAGCATTCTCAGAGGCGTTGCCGGTTCAGTGCTGGTTCTCCTGATTCTCTGCTGATTCTGCTGATTCTGCTGACCCGCCCCGTGATGGCCGCCACAATAGGACCGAAAACGTGACAGCGGTGCGGCACCGAGGCGCTGGCTGCACCACTCAGACTCTGCAACGGTCTGAGAGTTGGGTTCGGTGACGTGAGAGGGACGCGAGGTCAGGAATGCGGCTATCAGATGAGGCATGGATGTAATGGGGTGATGACGTAGATGGGCCCACCCTTCAATAAAAACTAGGCCAGTATTACTGTTTGTTATAGGTACTTTTACGTATTCATTCACGCTCGGGGGAAAAAAAAGAATTAAAAATAGAATGAAATCAATAAACGAGTTTTGTTACAATTCTACGTTTTTGATTGTCTATTTAATATTCTAGTTACATGTCTTGCTTCGAGGTACGAAGTGTCACATAACATAAAGTGATCGATATTTGGCAGCCCATAGCCATCTTTAAAAGCCTTTAGTGCAACTCGAACCACCAACTGGAGACTCTAACTAGGTATGCAGCTCGGCAGGTGTACTAAATTTGCAGTCCCGGACGATCCGAAGCTTAGTACATGCATCTCACGTGCGACCACAAAATTCAATACGGGTTCTTTACGGGAAGCTAGTAGATCTAGAGCAGAGAGAACGGTCCGAATAGAGCCCCATCATATGGACAAGAAGATCCCTCACGACAGAACTCATGACTTGAAAATACTGAAGCCCGATCCAACTCAAAAAAATATTAAGGTTTTGTTTGTATGTAGTATGAAATGACCAGCATAAATTTAGTACCGGTATATGCCTAGCGAGCCTAGGTAGCTCAAAGCCACTGCCGGTATTAGTGCAGCACCAGCCAACCACAGCGCATCTTCCCGGCTTGGCAGACCAGGTAACGCATACTAAAAGAGCCATTGGCGTCATCGCCATCATGTATTATCCATGTAGACTTGAATGAAGCTATCTACAATTATCGGTAGTAGGTAGAAGAAAGAAAAAAACATATCGGTTATTGAAGAAGAATAGGAGTTGCACAAATCTTGACTGCGCACTGACCGGGGCACACACCAACTAATGAATACGCCTAGTGGATATACCAATTAATTCCACTCTCCGTGGGGCCAGGGAAATGGAATACCTATAATGTAGCATTGGCGTGTTAGCCTCAAAACTTTCGGCCCGATGTAACTCTCGAGGTTAACACAAAAGTTGTGTATGTATGCTAGGTGCCGTTTTCACAGCAACCGACATCATGAGGGAAGAAATTTACTAGTCATAACTCCACGTTTTCCCTGATGCTCTGGAGAAGCCATTCTCCATTTTGTCATCATATGCCTTATCTCCATGGGGTTCACTACATAGTATAACCCACTCAGCCCCGCCCCCCTTTAGCTGGGGTAGAGGCCCAAGGATTGTTTTGCCATTCCATTTGATATATGTACCATTCAGACTCACAAGCACTTGGGGGTAAAAATAATGCGGCGAACAAAACTTACATATCCATATGAGTCGAACACAGCAGGACGTTACATTAACATATGGTGCTATAACTAAATGTACTGTACAGGTAATGCAGAGCGACGGAATTATGCAGACCCTGATCTACCCTCACGTAGATGAGTCTTTCTAGATTTCTGCCAGATTTTCCCATACATATCTGTCAATCAGACGGATCCCAGTTTTATTCTCTGCCCCAAAGCCAACTAATTGCTAGTTAAGGTACGTGTGGATATAGCAAAGTGAATGTAAAGAAAATTTACCTGTAGCCTGCCGAAGATTTGCAGTGGTTTTTGATGGTCATTGAGTCTCTAACCTTCCACATAGTTTCACTCCTACATAAGTGATCAAAATCGGTGTCACAAAAAGGATAGCCAAATGGCGTGCTATGTAAATGAACTTCAGCTCGGGCCTTACACAAACAGACATGGCGAACTACTTTTTGGGAGTTGAATATCAGTCAATGCTATCAGTCTAGTGTATAGTAGGTAGTTGTTTTACTTACTGAGTATGGGCTTGGAAAATTTTCTAGTTCAAGACTGGGCAGAACTCAAACGCTAGGGCTGTTACTCAAAGACTTCACTTTAAAAAACGGTATCGCTCAAAACAAGTGTGACCAATGGTTGCATGTGATTGTGAGTATACCGGTAACTTCTCTCATATGGTAATCAGCCGCTGTTCCGGAAAACTCTCTTCTGTACTACTCATGTCGTAGATGTTGCTTTACGTACGGAACAAACAGAAGTTTAGCTACGATACCGCGACTGTCAATAGACGTTGGGATGATAACCAAGTGTACCTACGGTGAAGCGGCATAAAAATAGAGACTTGGGAAAAAAGACTCTGGTCAGGGTCAAATCTTGCTAACCATTCGAAAGCTCTCCAGTCATGTTTCTGACCTGTACAACTCCCTCGGCCCTCGGCATTTATTAGGCCGTCAAATAACACCGAACGAGCGAGCTCTAAGTAGCTTCCAAAGTAGTCACTAATACGTCCGAGATCTGCAACCTGTGGACCTCAACGCGGAGACCGGTTATCGCACTAACCTCTAGGTCGGATAGGGCCACCGTCTCATATGCTTCACAACATCTACCGGTATTGCATATAAGTCAGCCTGACTCTCACCGGTCAGCGTTTTCCCTCTACAATTCAAACCACCTGTACGTGTTTCTTGCTCTTCCTCTACAAAATAAATTGGTAGTAGCCCTATTGAAGTTTAACGCTTGATATGTTGTTATCTGCTCATTTTAGCATGTAATGCCTTCTGCTACTGATCAAAAATGCATACGCATTCTGCCGAAAAGAAATAGCAAGAAGCCAGAGATGATTTACAGATGCTGGCCGAAGCGAATAACCCTATGATGTTGCTCGACGCTCAATGGTTAGCATATGCTTACAATAACAGGGTAACGGAAAAAGTAAGAAATCTCACTAGCTATCGCTGATTATAGGGCCGATAAACCCGAAAACACCAAGTTAGTTATATCTAGCAAAGATGCCGGTGTGGTGAATTTGAGCTCCCCCTAACAGTAAATACGACCAAGTTTCATATTTGAATTTCAGAAGGAGAAGAGGCGACATCGTGCTGCCGTATGTAGATACCGGCTTACACCAGGAGTCTTGCGGCTTTACCCGTAAAGAAGGGGGGCATGCAAAAGGCTTTTTCATTGACGGTCTTTGATTGATACATGAAAGGTATATTCTTAAAGTCAAAATAATTGATACAAGATGACTCCGTCAAAGAATGTAATCGGCAAGAGTTCAACTAGACTGGCGTTAAAACTCGGAAAAGGCATCCCGGGAAGGTATTATAATACCTGTATCGGTATATCCATAATGTGACTTACGAGTTGTGTATGTGTACATAAATGATATCTTGCCATATATTCGCAGTTCTCAATGGAGCTTCGTTTTCCCAAGATCTAATGATCAAGATTTGATATGCTCACTGGTAAAGATTTTTTGCTCTTAGGTAGCACATTGGTGGCACGCAAGAAATCTGATATTACCAGTCAGTCTCACAAGGAATCAACTGCACAGAACATGATAGCGTTGGTATGGGGTTTAAAAAGTGATGGCGGCGATTAAGGAAGATATAACTTGTGTAGTTTAATGGCTATGCAG
Organism: Xylaria venustula; assembly: GCA_022578775.1. Classification (NCBI taxonomy): domain Eukaryota; kingdom Fungi; phylum Ascomycota; class Sordariomycetes; order Xylariales; family Xylariaceae; genus Xylaria; species Xylaria venustula. Next base: position 404,990 of record MU389361.1, on the reverse strand, counting down.
TGACAACAAGCCAGCAGACTACCCTACACTGAGCGTTCGATATTGCCAAGCCTAACACCTTGTCCGGGATACTAATATTGTGTTGGTAGTCTATTTTCTACCTATATCCAATTCGGAGACTGAACACGATGCTCGCGAGTCTTGGTCAAGAAGACTTGGGTTGGTCGACTACTGGATACGCGAATGGCTGATCTTGAGGTTTGTTGGAATACGGAAAGATGTGCAATACAATTAAAATGGTGAACACAAATCAAATTCCTATCGCTTGTCCGTTACAACAAGCGCCTCTCTTCAGCTTGTGACAACAGTTAAAGAACAAGCAATTCCAAAAAAAAAGCCATAATATATTACCAAATCGCGAACGAGGCCCAACATTTCAGACATCAAATCGACTTTAGCTCTGCAAAGGGTGGCATGCCATAATCACGTAGAAGGATGCCATAATACCAACAATAGGAACAGCGTAATACGTATCATGCGTAGAGAGGAATAGGCCTAGCCAGCAAGGAACGGCCCCACTGATGTGTCGAGAGACCCGGACGCCATGCATGAGGGGGCGTCAAGGGACGACGAACTCTTCTCCCTAGTAACTATTCGGGCGCGTTCGAACCTTCGCCTCATCCGTCACCGCTGTCGTGATGCAACACTAGGCATATGCGCAAATGGACTCTGGTACCGAGCCAATTCACGCCAAAGCATCTCGGATTTGTTGTGCGGGCGCGTATATGCACATCCAAGTACCCCTGAGTAAGATTCTCGGTACCTTACAGACGAACGCTGCAAGTCCTATCTTCTGCTGGTAGCAGATACAGCTCATGACGAAAACCCACAGAAAGAAATCTGCAAGATGCGGAAGCGAGGTTGCATGGCACTTGATATTTGCTGTGCAAGAACCAATTTTTCTAGAGATCGTCGTGTTCTCATTGGAGTAGATACATAAACCTCGGTCAGGATTTGCAGGACAATGTCGGCCCAATCTTAACTTGAGTATTATACTAAGCTCGGAATTGTGTGTACACTCCGATTCATACAATGGTCAAAACCAGGTTACTAGTTTCTCCATTGTTGAAGTGGTTTATGCAGTCGTTAGCAGGCATTGCCCTCAAAACTGCAACCTGTCGAATCCAGCGGGAATTGTCTCTACACAGCTCAGTAGGTGTTGGGGTAGGGAAGACTGAGAAATCTTGTCATCGTCTTACCTGTGTTATATTAATTACAGTATTAGGAGATGGATTATAGTACCAGTCTGCGAGCAGTACGATTGTTCTTTCTGTATACAGCCCCGCGGACGGTATGCAATAAATATTAAAGTTGTTAAGTGAATCAGTCGGCCTACCAACCTCCAAATTGCTCGGTCGCTTTCATCTTATCAACTCTTTTATCAACATACGTGAAATCATGACAACTGAGATACCATGCAGATAGCCATTGACTCAACTAAATGCCCAAGACACCATCGATAGTCTACCACCACCACCAAAAAAACACAGAATTGGGTCAACGCATGTGATTTACATTTGTATTCCGTAAAGACAATCTTGAAAACTCAGACAAGTTTCGAAATCCAACCAATTTTACAGTATGAATAATTATCATATACTTACTCATCCCAGTTAGTAATATTGTTTTTAGCAGCTGAAGGGACACCAGCTGAAAAGATATGCTTTATTAGCTAATAAAGGCCCATATGTTGTCAGAAAATCATCCTGTACATGGGATCTTCAGATTTAATTCCCTATGCAAGTCCCAAGTCCGGGACGTGCCGGTTGCGGGTCGTCAGGGGTGACTCTGCATTAGGGCGGACTTGAATCTTTCCATAGACGACGCTTCGTCGCTACCCTATCCTGCAGAGAAGATGTCATGCTGTCATCCTTGTGAGGTTGCAAGAAAGACAGTACTATGGCCCAGTAAAACGCTTATTGGTAGATCTCGACGTATTTACAATTTGTAGGCAACTATATTCCCCTGGGGCATGAGTTTCCTACCAGTTGTAACAATATTCCGACATTGCTGTGGTTTGATTCTAACGATGAAATTCTAATAGGGGTACTTTAAGACCTTTACTGCGATGCAGCTGCACTCTGGCTACATGTCGAAAGTTAGTCAAAGTCAGTCAACCAAGACAAATTCTTCGTTCAGACTGATCCATGGTACAAGGTTAGAAGGTGATATGCACAGTATACAACTTACTCATGAAGAGAACGACTGGATCAACAAGGGGGGCTACTAATAGGCTTATCACTCATAAACAGTTATCCTTGTCAGCGACCTCAACCCGAATCCGTGTGGATGGGAGCGACAGTATGTAATGAAGACTCAATTGATACTAAGGTTCATCTCTACTGAACTAAACAAATCCGGAGACGATGCTACCATGAACAAGCTGAACGAACCTCGATGGACACCGGTGAGGCCTGACCAAAGGATACCGAGTTACGCAGGTCGTCAACACATATTACTGTCCGTTATTCAGATACCGACATGAGAAGAGCTGATGTGAAGCACAAATTGGATATAAAAACCTCAGACAGACCCAGAAGAGAGACTTTCATTTTCTCCTCACCACTACCGACCACCAAAGCCTCTCAAGCAGACTCAACAGCACATCCTCCATCTTCGACTCAACTCTGACACCCCAGTCACACCACTACCATCAACAAAATGCACTTCTCCAAGTTCTTCGCCGGAATCACCATGGCCTCCGCGGCCATGGGAGCCCTTACTCCCCAGCAGATCGCCGACGGCATCAACCTCATCACCCAGAAGTCCCAAGCCCTCCAGGCTCCAGCCCAGAGCATCACTGTACTCAACGCCCCCCTGATCGCCATCGGCCAGGGCCCGTTCCCTACCATCATTGCCGGGTTCAACGACATCGTGAGCACTGCGAACACGCTCATCGCCCAGTTGCCCGGAACCGACCCCATCCAGAAGAGGGGTGAGCCACAGCACGCCAGAGACCTCGTCGCCCGTGGCCCAGACGCCGATCTGGTTTTCGGTGCTTTCCGTCAAGTAAGTATCTATTCTCCTCACTCTCGATCTGATATTCAGCCAATTCCACCACCCTCTTTCTTCTTTTCTGGCAGCTGGCTAACAAGGTCATCACCATCCAGTTCGTTGCAGTTCACCAGGCCCTGCTGAACATCCTCATCGGCAAAGCTGGTCTTCTCGAGAAGATTCCCATCATCGGAGAGCCTGTTGCGACCGCCCTCCGCGGGGTCGAGAGCGTGGTTGACGTGAGCCAATCACCTAGATATCCTTCAATCCAAATCAACAGCCACTAACGTCGAGTACAGACCATTGCCATCGACATCATCGGCCTTCTCCAAGCCCACGCTCCGGACGTCACTTCGGACGCCAACTCTCTCGACAACACTCTCCAGGTCACCATTGGCAAATACGAATCCATCTCTACTGGTCTCTAAACGTCGACACTCGTCCAATGCTCCCATTTTCGATTTAATGGATATGAAGATGGAGACTTCAAGTTGCGATATGAAAGAAGAGGAATTTTCGATTCTCCGTACTTCATTTTACACACAGGTGTTGATGTTGAGAGATTGACCTACGATGCTGTACGTAGATAGCTTAACGATAGGAATGGGCGAGGTGGTTTTATAGTCGTAACTAGATAGTCTAGCTAATAGTTACAGACCATAATACACCTCAATCCAACATTTCCTTATATTTGTCACTTCCGTCCCGTACCGTAGTAGAACATATGTGATCAATACCTCGCTGTGCATATCCGTTTACATCCCACTTTCCAATCCAGTTCGTTTATCACAACTCAGTACTAGATCCAAGAATTACCCCCCAAACCATCCTAGAATTGAGATACATGCAGTCCCGATCCCTTGGTATGTACAACGAGACACTGATGAAGATATTCTGCTAGCTTCCGAGAATTTTGCGCCTAGAGCTAAAAGAAGGAGAGCAGTAGGATCCCAAATAAGATAATGGAGAATACTATGGCTATACCTTTCGGCATGGTTCCGGGCTGATTATATGGATTCACACATATCCCTATATTGAATTACGAGACCTTAACATCGTCCCGCCCAACTCAGTGGCGAAAAATCACAAGGGGCTGCGTCAAAAGGTTTGGAGATAGTTGCAATGTCAATAATCTACCAGGGGTACTATTCTCTTGTCTTTTCGGAAGGCTTCGAGACCCCTACCTTGGGTATTTTAAGGCTTTTCAGCTCTCGCGCATCTAAGATAATGTTAGAGGTTAATAGCGCCATAGAGTTTATATGGTCCTGAGGAACTTGTCATGTGTCCGGAAGGCATGCCAATGGCCAATGGACTTGGTAGATTATTATCAAACTGAGTACATCCCCAAACCCTCATTCCAACCCCTGTAAAATCACAACACCAAGCACCCTGCTTTCTGACACTGACGAGCAGTGAATGCCTCACTCACAGCCTAATTTGTTATGGACTAATGAATGAATAAATATTGTATTACTGACCTCTCGACCATTATTGGACGAATAAAGCTTTGCCCCTCATCTTCTTTAATATCCGAGACCTACATATGTATTGTAACTAACTGAGGCAAGCTTCAAAGATCTAACGGGCGAATAGAAAGCCAGTAGCTCGGGCAAAGAAGATTATAGTTTAACTTTAGGCGTAGTCGGTGTATTGGTCAGTGGCAGAAAATGCGTGCTCTAACCATCTATTTATGCCGCTGACTCCTGGGATTATACATTACACACAAACACTAATCCGGTATGACGAGCGGATGCAAATATATGAGATAGACTAAGAACATAAGTCATCGGTTTTGAGCAGTCTGCTGAGCGTGTTTTTTTTTCAATCTTATTTATTAACCCATCACAAGGGCTAGAAGACATTACATGAAGCTTTATGAATGCAGTGCTCATAGTTAGTGTAGTTCTCACCTGCCTCTATTATGCGCCGTGTTTATAAGTTATGCCCACACCCCGAACCGTCAGTAGTATCTGTCTCTACCTCTAGGAGCCTCGTATACCATCGTACTGAAATCTTTGACCTCATGGGATTGCAGACAAGAATAGGGGCCAAACATGGCGTATCCGTCGCTATATTGGGCCGGCAAGCTCTGCCACACTGGGTGTAAAAATCGCTCTGAACCAGAAAATTACCTTCGTCGCGTTCTTGAACATGATCGTAGACAGTATGGCCCTCCTCTCGAGTCGCGTTATGCTTCTTCAACTCGTACTATGCCGGGCACTTTCGAGCCGACTTTTCCCTTATCCCTAGCCTAATAGAACGCCCGCCTATTTGAAACAATGCGTGAAATAGAAATTGAGGTGGGATTTGCCGCCAAGCCAAAATCGGAGTCATCGAGATATTATCAAGTCGTACGAAGAAGTGAAAAAATGTGCAGATATACACATCAAAAATGGCGAAGAATATCCGTACCACGAAAACCGAAGAATCGACTAATATAAGCCGATTACATGATGATGGCAGGAATGTCAACGTTGGCCTTGATGCTCTTATGGGGGAGGATGCTTCCGCCGTTGACGTAGATCTCGTCGCCAATGGTTACGTCGTCGCCCAGCACAGTAACATTTTCCAGACGCGCCCATTTACCTACGGAGCTGTTCCAACCAACGATGGTGCTCTTGATCCACGCGTGGTCCTTTACCTTGGAACCGGGCAGAAGAGTGCAGCGTTGGAGGCGCACACCGTCACCGATTACGCAATTCTTGCCAATAACGACGTTAGGCCCAATGCGGCAGTTTTTGCCGATTCTGGCAGTCGGGTCAACCATGACATTACCGCCATGGACGTAGCTCTCGGATGGCGAGACGAGAAGCTTGGGATTCTTTTTGGCTAGGGCTGACAAGTAGAGGCAGGTGCCCGTCAAGAAGTCCTTTGGCTGTCCAACATCCATCCAGAAACCTTCCAGGTCAAACGAATGTAATTTACCATCGCGGACAACGGCAGGGAAGGTCTCCTGCTCGATAGATGTGGGACGGTTCTTCTCGATACGGTTTAGAATCGAGGGATTGAGGATGTAAAGACCGGCATTGATGCGGTTGCCGACGAATTCGACGGGCTTCTCGACGAACCGATCGATACGGGAGGGGTGATTTGGCTTGTGAACAATGACACCGTACTTGGAGGGCTCTTCGACCTTGGTTACAACAATGGTACCCTCATCTCCGTGTGCCTTGTGGAAGTCGAGCAGCTGCTGGAAAGGGAATTCACAGGTGACATCAGAGTTCAAGACAAAAAAGGGCGAGTTATCCTTGCCAAGAATCTCCTCTGCCAGCTTCAGGGGCCCAGCAGTACCAAGCGGCTCAGGTTCGAGAGAAAAATGAATCTTAAGACCAAGCTGATCTTCGTACTGTGCACCAAGTTAGTGACGCGGCGCAAGGCGAACAAGGCACTGCCTGTCGGAGTTATTTTTGATACTGACCTCTTTCAGGACACGTTCCATAATCTCGGGGCGGTAGTTCACAGCAAGCACAACGTCGGTAACGCCAACAGCCGCCAGAGCTTCGATCTGATGAAGAATCATGGGCTTGTTGGCGAATTCAACTAATGGCTTGGGCATCGTGAGAGTCTAGAACAGGGCCAAGTCGTTAGCCGTAGCCGTCGAGGCTGGGACGGGTCATTGTAGCGCTCGAGCTCAGGATTCGGTAAACTGTAGATTCACGTACCAGGGGGCGTAGGCGGGTGCCGAAGCCACCGACGAGGATGAGAGCTGTGCAGGGCAAATAGAGTCAGTCAAATGGCCACGTTGCGGAAAAAAGGGACAGAACGACTTACCCTTCATGTTGGAGGTAGGTTGGTGTATTAGAGTGCTGATCAACGAATGGTGCCGGCTTGTCGACACGATGGGGATACAGTTGCTATGGTGGTCAAGACTGGTGAGACGGCAATTGTGATCAAAGCGAGCGAGAAATAGGCAAAGGAGAGAAATGAAGAAGTTGGCGGTGTGGTCCGAGGAGCAGCAGAAAGAAATATACGTGTACTCCTGGTACGGGCTGCAAAGGCGCAATTTGAATTGGTCCGGGGTGCGTCAAAAAAAGGGTGGACGGTAATTAGAGTTTATTCCTGCAACGGTAGCTTTACCGGGCTGCGGCGGCGGTGGTGGCCCGAAAGGTTATTTATTAGATGGTAAGGTAAGTAGGTAGGTAGCTCGTCAACGACGACGATGTTGTTGTAGAGAGGTGCAGAGACCGTGGTGGGATGCAGCAACGAAGCGAACGTCTTGCTGTCTTTGAACGAAGATGTGTGTTTGTTCGTCGGTGGTCTGGATTGTATGGGCGGACGAGGTCAGGAGACAAGGCAGGACAAAGTGTCGCACTTGTAGTGGAGGCCGGCTGTGGCTGTTAGCACGTTCTAGTGGACTTCCCCCTTTGATTGCTACCCAGATCTGCTAGTAGCCCGGCGACACGAGATCAGATGGTCCCAATTGGCAAATTGCAATGGCCCTACCACTTACCACTCAGCGCGGAAGCCACCGACACCTGGCCACGTCTCCAGTTCTGTCCCAGTTCTCGCCCAGTACATTCGTACCTACAGTACCTTAGGCGTGCTGCGCCCCTGGAGTTGGCTAGCGGTACACAGTAGCGTATTGAAGTGCCCCACCGCCCTGTGCCGCCTCTAGCCACAATAAGCTTAGAAGTGGACGAAAGAGGAAATCGAGCAGGGCCATGCAGCCAATCAGACCTCTCTGCGCAACAAAACGTTGTATTACCTGCTGTCCTCCTGAGAGGGAAGCCAATGCCCTTCTGGACAAGCAACACGAGGCTCAGGACAAGACCAGCATTCGACTCAGGGTTGTCTGGCATAAAAAGGGGCTTGCATCTTGCAAGGATATCCTAAATACGGGCATAAGTGTAGAAAGCTTCCATCTGATTAGAATAACCTAAAAGACCATCTTCAACTCTGACAATCCGTGAAACTTGATGGAAAAGCAGAATTGAAAAACTTTCTGTTAGTTGCTGACTTGCTTACTTCTGGATAAATCCTAGATGTCCCTCCCTCCATTTCGCATCCTCCGGCTGCTCACCAGTGTGAAGATCCTTTCGGTGCTACATAGCAATTCGTTTTCTGCTTGTTCACATCACACCTTTTTTCCGCGCGTAATGTGATGAATGTGATGCATGTCTTGGTTTCTTACAGGATGAAGTACAACCTGTCCAAGTTCTTTCGCCAGTCGGTCACCATGTCTGATTTCGTGACATTTCAGGTCTTATTAGAACATCCAGTCTTTGTATTTTCGACGAACCTATTGGCCGACGAGAGAAAGCCACCTTTTGTCCAGCTCTTTTTTATAATTCGTCCCTACATCTAAATAGGTAGATTAGTATACACCACGCCACGCTGCCCCCCTCCCCCTAATCGTAGCCAACTGACCTATCAGCATGCTGCGCAACGCCAGACGTTTTAACTTTTGGCGCCCAGACAGACAGACGGACGACCGGCTTGGAATACCGGTATGCCTAGCCCCCCCACTCCCCAACGACGACATCCCACGTTCTCATCACATGAAGAGTGACCAGTACTGTTATACCGAAAAGGCGCGCGCTACTACCTACACTACCTCGGTGGAAAGGTCCGGATAAAGTTCCGGTAGCACACCTAGTTAAGTGCGCCCTTGTTAGTATAGAGTATATGTGTGTGTATGTCCCAGATACCTTCCTCCCGAACCGTGAAGTGGGCTAGTACATGGAGAGGCAGGTGAGCAGGTATCGTAGGTTTACTTTCAGTTCGCCTAGCAAACACAATTGATCAGGAGGCGAAAAAAACCACGGCGGGCAAACCCCGCTCATACCAAGTCTTTATCTTTGCTTTTGTGTTCCCCTCGCCCCCAAATATCGAGCCGACGCTGTTGTGCGACGACCAGAATCCAGCCGAAAATGTGTCTCGAGTCACGGGGATCCTTGGAAGAAAGCACGGCGTCTGGGACCTACTTATACATCGGCTGGTCTTATGCAGATCTACCTCTGTTTCCATATACAGGGTATGTACATAAAGTGACAGGCCGGTTTGGTCATGACAGGCGGAGCTACGCATGACGTGTTGTATCCATCGCCTTCAGATGGGTGGTGTGGAAATGCATGTCTCATCTGCTGGGTCTACTGAGTAGTGAGCGGTTGGCAGATAGATGGTGGGGTCAAGACGAAGGTGAGGCCGGGGTTACCGTAAATCTGGGGAAGTATGCGGAGAGCAGGCGGGCAGCCTTAGGAGCAGTTGAAGGCGGGAACTATATTTATTTCAATGGTAGTCGCTCGGTGAATGGTGAGCTATCTTTGTCTTGTATGGTCGCCCTACTACGTTAGTACGGAGTGCCGTGCATTCGCTTGTCGAGTCCACAGCAGCAGCGTGTGGGATGGTGGTGGGAGTGGTGGTGGTGGTGGTGTGGATGGGTGGGTTGAACTTATGTACAGACTATATTGGAAGTACGGAATGGAATGTACAATGCACATACATATATGCGGGTGTGGGCGGGTGGATGGTGGATGCAGGTATGCGTGTCTGTCACCCGCAGCACCAGGCACAGCAGAACCCGTCTGAATGGCACCACCCACACCACTCGTCATGTGTGTGTGTGTGTATGTGTGTGTGTGTGGTGTGATGCACCTACACCAGACTACAACTACACTACACCACATGGGACACCAACATGGAAACGAGGCCGATGCAGCACTTGGCTCCTGGCAGCCCCCATATTGCCAACTCTCCCACTCCACCACCAGAGAAGTATTAGGGAGAACGGAGGAATACCAGCACATGCACTTACATCACTCACCAACTACCCCCTATGGATCACACACAGCAGCAACAAAATTTATAGAATGAACGTAGGCAGTCAACCCATAAGAGAACTGTATACTTCTTGTTTCAGCATCACTGCCCTATAAGTTTAGCTCTTCGCAAGCTGCGTAGTCGTAATTTCATCATCGTAGTCATCATCATACATAGTAGTCGTCATCTACCCTTGAGGGCAGGTCTTTATAGAAGAAGCCTGAGAGATAAGTAAAAGGAGACCTGGCTTCCTCGCCATGAATGCTCGTTACTCCTACTATATTGCCTCCTTCTCTCGCTGGCTGTCTTCATTGAATGAAATTCCCGGCCGCCGGATGCTCCTCTCTCCTCGTTCCCGGTGAGGAGACTGCACTGGAATCCGTGTGAGACTGGCCACCTCTTCCCCCTCCCACTTCCTTGATTCTCCAAGGATGAAAACGGAAAGAATGAATGAATGAAAAGAAGAATCGTCAGCAAAGCCTGAGAGGAATGCTCCTAATGGTATAGAAAGACGCATAGGCAGAGAGTAGACTGGTGTGAACTGGTTCTAGAATCATCAATCCTTCCCTCCCTCCGGGCAAAATGGGCCAAAATCTATCCAGGATGAAAAGCTCAGGGTAGTGTCACACGCATTGTGCATTGCGTACAGGGGTGGCCATGAAAAACCGCGGTGGTAGGTCCGCTGTATTACTGAGGGGAAGCTAGGAGCTTCTCCGAGAGGCCACCGTTTGGGCTTTGAAATTCACTTCCCTGAAAGGAGGGTGAAAAGATCCATCCTCTGAGACCGGCCTGGCTCTGGGTCTTCCACGGCTCATCGTCGTCACCTCCGAAGGGAGGAAGGAGAAAGGAATGCAAAATGCAAATCGAGACCAAAAGATCCACCATTGGGATGAAAAAGCACGAAAAAAGGCTCTCTTTGGAAAATCTCATCTCGAAGCAAAGTCATAACATCGTCGATTTAAAAAGTCGTAAGATCGTCATTCGTCGTTATTTTATGCAAGTTTTGTGTCCGGTTCTCCCGTCGGGCTATGCTGATTGGGGGTATTTCGCGGAATATGCCCGAGGGATAAGCTGTGAAGCTTCACCACGTGTATATATCAGTAATCCGACGCCTCATGTTCATGGTCCTTGCTCGCACTTTCGCTCTTGTTCTCCGTTTTAGTCCGCCAATTCTTGGGGGATCCAGTGATGGTAGTAGTAGTAATATGGTTGGGAAAAAAGGGGGGGCATCAATCCGCTAAAGTATGCGTTCACTCCCTCACTCGAAGGACACGGTTGAACTGCTGCTCGAATGTCCGGACCTGTGGCCATGGCGGCTCTCCCGGTGGCTGTGGCCATGGCCATGACTGGCTGAAGCATGGCGCGACTTCTTGCGCCTGCCGGAATCATTGGCTGGGAGACCCTGGACAATGCCGTTACGGGCAAGCATGCCTCCATTGACGGAAAAGTTCCGGCACACCATAAACGCCCTCATGGCTGCGTTTTCCTGGGCCAAGGAATTCGATTCGTATGCGAGATCTGTCTGGTACTCGCGGCCGTTCACCAAAACCAGGCACGTGTAGCCACTCGGATCTCTGTAACACTCGTACGAAGGGTCTTGCCACCCACGACGTCGGCATAAGCCTATCGGATACCCAGTCAGTCACTGATCCCGGAAATGTCATAATTCGATTACCAAGCTTGAGCAGTGCATGAAAAAAACTGCAGCCCTGATGACGCCAGGAAGATCGAGGGTAGTGTATATGCATGACAGCCCAACGGCGAACGCCCTAGAGCAGGAGTAGCCACAGAACCTGGCTCGCGCCTTGCAGAACAACGTGGACTAGATTAATTATTGCAAGGCAGCAAGTCAGGCAAAGCACCCGATCTGTTGCAGTAGGAATATGATGGCAAGCTGCACGTGCTGGTGACGCAGGGGCATGCTTGCTCACGTGTGTGAGACGACGAACTCAAGTCGTCCTGTCCGCCCCACCAGAAAGGACAGCATCATCATATATATCGTCCACCACCTTCAACACCATGGGTACTTGGGGGCATCGTATAAAAATGATAACCAGCGCAGGGTCAAGCAGAAAACTTACTCTCGAGGTACTGCATGTAATAGCCTGACGACATGGTGCTAACCGTTGCTCAGGACGTTTTTCCCGTAACGACCCGAAAAAGAGTATATGGTCTCGAGGTTAGGTAGGAAAAAAACCCCCACACACCCAACAGATGCCGGACTGATGCGAGTAATCCCAGGGGGGTGACAGTGCTGCGGAAAAAAAAAGCAAGATGTGGTATAGAAGGTGGTTTGGACACTCCTGGAGTATGCAGTCGAGCCTAACGTGGAGAAGGGGGCGACGAGGGATGAGACCGTCTAGACAGGTAAGGCGCCAGCGGGCAAAGATGGGTGAGTCTGTACTACGAGGCGAAGGTGTGATGTGGTGGTGTTGAAGAAGGAGGTTATGCTACGTATTCAGGGCTGTGTGCAGAAAGACGAGCCATCGACGGCGAGACATGTGTGCTTTATTGCAGAAATAAGCTGCTGGTGCGGGGCAGGGATATCAAGACGGAACAAAGGCAACAAGACAAAATAGGAACGTGTTTAGAGAGGGAGAGGTCTCCATGGACGCAGCAGCGATGCGGCTCTCAAGAGTGTGACCCCATTTTGATGTGCTGGCGCGAGTCGTTGCCATTTGATAAAAAGTCCAGAGACTAGGCATCTCCCCACTACACATGGGGTGTGCATCCCTAGAGTCGATCACCTCTCTTTCCTCAGATAAGTCTTAACTACAGTATACCGAATTCTCCTACTAGCATCATGTAGTACCGCCAACTCCGTTCGAGTTATGTTCCATACCCTGTCCGACGTGCCAGGGGACGGCTGGGTAAAGGGGACGCTGGGTTATGCAAAAGGCAATGAGCAGGCATAGTGGAGTGGCAAAATGGAACTGGGACCAAATCTGCGGCCAAAACACGTCCTCGGCGGGACTACGAGGGGGGGGAGAGCGAAGAGGGAATAAAAAATAATAATAATATGTGTATGGGATGGCGGGACATCATCAACGCCCGTCTAGCTGTAGTGTACTGAGTAGGTAGCAAGTAAGTGTATGTCCACTCGGCCGGCAACCAGTCACGGCTCGCCGTTCAGACATATTGAGGAACCGACAATAGGGATGTGCCTGGTTCATATCTTACAGGTACATCAACAAGGAACAAACGCTTAATCGTGCCTAGGTATTTCCGATCGCGACTAAAGCTAAGATAGAGCAGGCAAGCGACCCAGTGGATAGCTATGTACACCACTAAGTGGAGGGGAAATCCGATCGAAACCGTCGAAATATCCAACGGCGGCACTAACGACACCTGGTCAAGTACATGCATGTTCATCTGTCATGCTACCACGATGCCTGTCTGTGACTGTGATCGCATGTACACCCAGTGTACCCATGTAGCACAGTAGTGGCCGGGTCTCGGCGGCGGGAGAAGAGAAGAGTACACGATCTTTTTTTCTTACTCATAGCGTGACCAGAGTGACATTAACGCCCTCAGTCCCGAGTCTAATAAGTACGATGCCGCCGAGCCAATCCGGTAGGATGAGTAGCGCTAGCTCGCAGAAGACAACCGCGTCGAGGATGTAATAGATACAGAGATTTGTGGGGCTGGTGGCAGTAAGCGATTCGCGCGTACCGGTTCACATACTGTAATCTGGCGTAAGCAGACGAGGCAAGCGGACAAATCAAGCATTAGTGATATTGATCTAAAACCCCGTCCGAATAGAGGCAGAACAACGACCGGGTCGTGTAATGTGCCGTGGTAGACTCGGCGGCGCGAGGGGATCCCATGGATGTAGCAAGGCAGGGCTTGCGCTCCATACGTGCAATACCGAGAACATAACAGACGACTTAGGAAGCTAGTCTGGCGTATCTAGAGGGCCACCGGCGCGTGGCGGCTGTACTTCTGACCGTGGGCGGCAATGTATACTGTACTCGGCCTGAGGAGGCAGGTAGTATGCAGCCAGGCACTCGAAGAACTGTCTGTATTTATTTATTTATTATTCATTATTTTTTTGTTGGCATCTGGTTTGTTTTTTTGGCAGGCCACTGGCGTCCCGGCCGGCTCAACGCTCAACCGTGGAGGAGGAGGTGGTCGAACGCTTCAGATTCTGCGTACAGATACTGAGTACACACGATACGCACACTACCGCTACAAGTCGGTGAACAGAAATGAGGTGCATGAACACACTGGAGGAGGGGCCTGCACAGGTGGAGGCGACCCTGGTCTCGCTCCAAACCTGGTTCAACCCGGTCGGTGGCCCAGACGGCCATTGGGAGAGGCACTGGAACCCTGGACTGCCTGGGCGACCCGACAGGAGCCACTGGGAGCTCTCAGGCCAATTGGCCAATGAGGAGCGGGCGTGGTGCAGACTGGCGAGGCCGCTAGCCAGAGGAGAGACGCTTAACACCTCATGCAATGATGAGTTGGCACCGCCGCTGGATATTAAATCAAGATGGGCCCGAGTCTGGACGGTGTATGAGTACCGGCCGTGGGCGGCGCACCCAGCCCGGCCAGAGGTACCGCTACCGGCGGCAACTTGCAACGTGAGAGGCCTGCACGACCAGTTGCATATGGGCGAATTAGCCGCTTTCATGATGACGAGAACTTTGACCGAAAAAAGACAGAGCCATCGTTGTATTTGCTGCGATCGGACGGGGCAGGACGCCGAGGGTGGCCGCGGGGCTCCATTTCCATGTCCATCTTCATGACACGATCAGGTATGTAGGTTATGTCCTGAAGCTGTTTTCGGCTGCCATTTTCCTGAAAATGGTACTTGGGTTAGCACAGTAGGTAGCGCAAGCCGTAGCTCTTCGCTGATCTGGAGCTACCTATTACTGGACTGGGATTTTTGTTGTTGTTGTTGCTGCTGCTGCTGCTGCTGTCGTCGTCGTTGTCGTCGTCGACGTTGTCGCCCAGTGAGTGTATGTATGTACTCAGTACACGGGTGCGGTATTACGTATGTGCACCTACCTAGCCATAGCACCATGGCGAATACTACATGCAAACACGGATCGATGATGGGTGATAGTGATGCTACCTACGACGTAGAGGTACTAGTTGCAGTGCAGCGCAGCGCAGCGTAGCGTAGCGTGAGAATTGGGACACGAGGGGTTGGTGGAATCCAAAGAGGCACGAGCTTCCATGACACGAGGGGCAAAGAAAGAGCAGAAACTGCATGTCTATGTCATACTACCTACAGTAAGTACTCAGTAGGTGAATTGCTGCTGCTACTGGTAGGTGAGTAAGTATGGGTAGGTATGGATGTAGAAGAGACGATGAACAGGAAGGCGTTGAGAAGAAAAAATAAAAAAAAAGTGGGATGCTGCATATGTTGCGCCCCATCTGGGACCCTTCTGGTACTCGGTACGTACCAAAGCTGCTTAGAAGTACCTACCTACCTACCTCCTCTTATGAGAGGTACAGTAGGTACGTATAGTACAGAGAGCATGGTATTGTTTTGATTCGAGTAGGAAGCGAGGCTTAATGAACCCCGTGCATCATGTACACAGATACCGATAACAGTGTCGTTCGAAGTAGCTGAGGTGGTTAACTGTTGTTGCTACGCTTGTGGTTTTTCTATGTTGTCCTGCTAAACAACATGGTCTGTTATAAGTACAGTAGTAGTTGACCATATTATTGCCTACCTACATTACGCATGTATGTACTGTAGCTTGCTTGCTTGGTTGTTATTGTTGAACCTCAGTCATACCTAGGCGTACAATAGACGCGAGGGGCGACCAGGGTCACAACGGGACCAGTCCTAAACTTTTGCTGTTCCGAGTATCAAAAGCTACCTGCCTCTATGGCCATGTCCTCCACGTATGGCATGGCATATTGGTGGATACATAACACTATGGCATACAATACGGTAGGTATCTCGAAGAGGCTCCCAACTGCATGGCCGTCTTGAATAAATAATCGATCCATTCTTGCTCCATGTCTGGTAGAATGATCTCCTTACTTGAAGTACTACGGCTCACACGCATCGACATGCCCCTTATTCATTTCCTCGTTGCTGTATCAGTATGTTGGTACGCATTTCAGTACACAAGCCCGGAAGAGCCAATAACGGCGCTCAATAGTTGACGATGGATCCAGAAAACAATAAAACGTAGGAGGTGCCAGCGATATGGCCTTGTTGTCATGCGACCTCTGAGACGGGTTTCAAAGGCTGGCCGAGGTTTTATTTCACAGACGGGCCGGTCGAGCTGTTGTTGTGAAGGGTCTCGTTATGACTCTTGCTCCTCCTTCCCACCGGGTGCCCGTAGCCTACACGGCGGCCCAGATTCCACATGCTAGAGTACCATCCATCTCGTCTTAGGTACATCCAGTACTCAATAGATGCGTATATTTACATCATGTACAAATACGCGTCAAGGGAGATTTTGCCATCCTGTGGAATGCAACGTGTTTGTTTGTTATCGTCATGAGTTCAGCACCAGTCAGCCAGCGTGCCCGATCCACGGGTATTTCGCCGCCGTCAGCCATGATATCATTGCTTCCCAGATACGACTTATAGTACAGCACCGTACATGCATAGTGGTAGCTGATAGATAAGCGGCCGAGGCCATCCTTTGACGCATCGTGCGGCGGCGAAAAAGACAGTGGCCAACTTTCGGTACTACATGTCTCAACGATACACACCCTTTCTCCACCTAACAAGGCGATGATGTCGTGCATGAAGCCTCGCTCACACTGAATATGCACTAGTAAGTGATCTGAGAAGGTCTAGCTAGGTGATGCTATCGAGGTAGGTAATAGTGCCACCAAAGGAGACGTTCCCATGGAGTACAGGCTAGCAAGTCTGACTGTGCATCCTGCCCTCGTCCGAAGCGTCGTTGGCATGTAACAAGCAATAGTCCACATAATGTAGTTGAAAGAGTGACATGAGTGTAGCAGGCCCCATCCATTGGGATTTGAGTTGTGTTTTTGTCATTTCTTCCCCGGTTGTCTCGGGGTTAGAAGTCATTGCTCGACATTTCCCAAGCCTGAGAATCTTTGATCGACCTGTTGTCGTACAACAGCTGACTCGAATCGCACGCGGAAGGCTACACGCCATCAAGGGAGTTGGTGAAAGTTACCACTCGGTCAATCTCTCTCTATTGTACACCAGTGACCTATTTTTCCTTTCTAGAATTCACTGTGGCCGCACGCCATGCGACCCCTGATGGAGCCTGCCACGTCAAAGAGGGCGCTGTACTCCTATGAATTAAGTTGTTGGGTCTTCCTTGCAAACCAACCGTAGCGTGTAGTCAACATGGTTTTGCTATGTATACCGAGGCGAACTTTTCCGGTCTTATGACTGTCTGTTGAGCAAAGCAAACAATATCTCAAGGCTATTCCTCGAGTAGTTAACTCCGGTAGCAGATACCTCATCTAACGTTGGAAGCCGGGTGATACTATAGAGTAACAGCAAACTTTCATGCTTTACAGTAGCTATACACTTCCATCCACATGGGAATTTATGAGGATTTTAGGGTAAGGGTGGCGCCAGTTTGGATTTGGATTGTCAAGGTGAGTGAGCCCAATTTCCTTGAGTGACCTGTTGCCCCGCAAACAAATCTGCAGTGATTCGCAGCCAACTACTGAAGCTGGCCTGGTAATATGCCGTGCGACGACATAGTATGTGGAGAAAGTAGAAGAACGAAGAGCCGGGAGGCTCTCTGAAACTGTTGTACTAGAACCGGGCGAGTGACTTATGCTAGCGTCCTTCCGTAGAACGTGAGCTCATTGAAATATCGACTCATTGCTTGAAGATTCTAATCAAGGAAGATGGTGGAATTTCTTGGAACTAGACGGACCAATGTCTACCCCGAGTCTCGTACCGTGCTGTCCTGGTGTACAATTATAACTATCTTGTCAACAAATACGCTCGTATTATTGTTTGCTATTGAATCTTATTATACCTGATGTACTCTGAAGAATGCACTTAACCACACTATATATGGTCATGTCTTGCTGTAAGGGATATGTTCTATGATAGGTAGAAGCAACTCGACCTGGGGTCAGCCACATGAAAGGTCTTGACTATTGAGCCGAGCAAGTAACCATAAGCCAGCCAGCACGGACCGCCCGAGTGTGTTTAAAATGGCTTGGCGCGTTGGCATGTAAGGCCTAATATGCGGCCATAGGCGGGTCAATACCCTTCAAAATCCCGGCCTAGAGGAGAAATATGACATGATGTCCTTCCGTTTATCCTCAGGAATCACGTAAACGGGATCAGTTGGACCGACTCTATCTTCTTCGTTATACACTTGTGCCTCATCAAGGTGAGGTAGGACATGGTATTTCCAGGGGGGCGTCGTTCCGTCTTCATCCGTGGATAGTATGTGAGTAACGTGCTGTGCTGAAGAAAGGCCATTGAGTACATAACAAGTATGATACGCGTCTGACGGCCTACGTTTGCGATTTTAGCCTTGCTCCCGAATCGTAGGGGGGGTTTAATTCCTTACTGGTACGGCTTATCCCTCATGCCTCCTCGTTTTGTTTGGTCTTGCCCGCAGCAGAGAATGTAACGGACAAGTCCCTCACGGGAGTACAGATCATCGACACCAGAAGAGGGGGTTTCAGTGCTAGTTGTCTTCGTCGGCCCGTGAATGGCGGCTTCGATCAGGGGCCAGCATCCCCCGACCCAGTGGCTATAGCAGCCGTCGACAAGTTTGTTGGTACGTCCACTAAGACCACCCTCGGGGGCATACTGACGCGACGAGAGCCAAGAGATAAGGCGTGGCATGTCGAGGTACCTAGCTTGGAACGTTAGGAGCGAGTCCTGCGAAGTGCCGGCTACAGGAATGGGTAGAGGGTAGAGGGTAGTGCAGGCGAACCTAGGGAAGATACGATGTGGAGCATCAAGGATGGCCAGGCAGCCTAGGGCACAGAATGCGTATGCACCATGGGCTTCAGCGCCAGGCCTTGCCGATATGCCGCCTTCGAATGTTTGGCCTGCACGATCAGTATGTGCATTCGACCTAAGCTGGCCTGCTTTCAGGGTGGCTTACAGCGGCGTACGTAGTCGGCTAGGCCGGTAAATAGATCTAGCCGTTCAGGTGTGTGAGATGGAGAATCGCGTGGTAAGTCAAGGGGTAGCTTTAGTATTGTAATCAGAACAGCAGCGCAATAAGCACCCCTAAATTCACGGTCAGAGGATATGCGGCTGGTCGGGGAGAAGCAAGACTTGCCTGACGTCGATTTCCCCCCCTAGTGTTAACCGAAAACCTCCGTCCGGCTGCTTCAAGGCGCATAGCCATTTCCACATCGCCCGCCGGTCAATTACTTGATATGCAGCCTCTCCCCCAACAATGGCTAGTGAGAGCACCATGGCGTACGTGGTAGCCAAATGAGACTGTTGACCGAAGCCCCCTCCGAACCCACCGGTCTCGTTCTGGATAGAACGCGCTGTTGCCACCAGACCGTCGCGATACTTGGAAACGTCGGCTCCCAAGAGCACCAACCCATTCAAGCACCAGTAGAAGATCCAAGGCCTGCTCGCATCTGCGGCCTTGTAAGCGGGGGGAAGAGGCCCCAAGTTTTTCTCCAAGAATGCGATATGGTGATCGCGGCGGAGGGAAGGGACGGCGTGACTGTTCACGGGTACGCCACCGCCCGGTTTACCAGCGAGGAACTCGCGACAACTGCTCTCCACGGCATCTTGACGAACCGACGTATCAGTAACAAGGACATCTTTGATCTGGGGGGCAGTGGTGAACAGGTCCGGGACCGGTGACGCCTGGTGAGGGTGCCGAGACGGAAAACTGTCGGCCATGCCGCTGCCTGGACGAAGGACCGAGGGGCTAGCTGCCGAGATGTTGGCTGCCGGGGTCGCGTGCTTCTGCCTCTGCCTTTGTCGCACGGTTCGCTGCCGGGCCCGGGCTAGGCTGGTTTTTATTGGCATGGAAAGCACGCAGTGGACTTGAAGGCAGCGGGCAGCGTGAGGGCTCGACCGGACGCATGCGGCCTGGATGGAGCGGCGGCGGAATGCGCAGCGAAACCGCGCCAGACGCTGCTAGCCACAGCTTTTTGTGGGGTTCTTTCTCTCTTTCTCTCTTTCTCTCTCTCTCTCTCTTTTACCGCGGACACTGAGTCAAACTAGGCTCAACACTGACGTAGACGAGTACTGAGACAGCCCATATTCGTCTTTTCTGAAGCCTCCACCGCTCTCCAGACCTCTCGCACGTTTGTTGCTGGAAGGACCCGGGTAGTAGGTTGACAGCACCGACATTTACTCTATTGCCGGGAGGTGCCGGCAAAGCCCCGGCAAAACCCCCTTAGAAGTATGCTACTGTACAGTACTAACATGGTGAAGGGGCCGTATGTAAGCCTTGGAAGCAACCTGCAACTGACAAAGCGACAAAACTTAGATAAGAACCCCGTTCCTGCCGTTTGTCATTTGCAACACGCGTACATGCCTGGACTTTAGGTATCTTTCCAATAGAGTTCATGTCTCTCTCAATGCACCGGGAACGAGAACGAGAGCGGGAATGCAATGCTGCCACGTGAGTTGACGGGATGCCATGCGATGCGTTCATCGAATCCTATCACCTATCACGACTTACCCCGAACGTCAATGTCTAAGACAACAGTCACAAGCCAAGGAATTTCGGGCCAATGCGAATGCGATCGTCATAATGCCCATTCACCGTGCTGTTTGAACTGGCAGCAGCAACGACAACAACAACAGCAAGAAATTCAATTGGCTTATTTGAGACAGACACTGAAAGCCGAACCTGGCATACATGAAACCATGCTAATGAGCATCGATCTGGGTGGCTCCCGGCTCACGCGTTCGGTTATTTTCCTACACTACTTTACGAAATACCTATGTATGGTTTTCATTACGACTATTATGTATTCTCGTATACAGTACAGCACCCCGAGGTACTCTTAGTCTATCGAAACTGCTCGGTACATGGCCCTCCTAATTTTGTGTCGGGTCGGCATTCGAAATGAACAAGTCGAAGAGACGTTGGTGGGCGTGCAGCTTCACTTGCATCCTGGTCAGGGTGTTCTCAGCATCGTATTGCTCCCTCGGCATCAGTGCCGCGTGCATTATCTTCTTTAGGTTAAGTTGGCTTCGCCTCATCGCAATGCGGGGAACTCTTTAGTCTACCACCGAGTAAAGCACCTAACACGCTAGGTACGCGAGGAGGTTAATAGTATTTAAGCCTACCTCGGCCTACCTTGCTAGACGACCTCTAGACCGCACACTATGCACATAGGTATACTCCACTTAAGATCACGGATAGCCGTCCGAAACTACACTACCAGTTCTTAATCAAGATACTCGTGTAGTGCGCTATAGGTACTGGTATCTATATAGTGTATTTACTAAGTCAGAAGATAGATAAGTTACTGGATCAAATATGGGAATTAAAAGCCGCTCGCTATCTAGTTTTTAAAGCTAGCAAAACCACTAGTTATTTACCAGTCTTTCGTCGTTACAAAGCACATCCATGTATGTATGTAGAAAGAAAGGAACTCGACTACCTACGGACTAGAGCAACAATATATAAGCTCGGTACTGAGAAAGGAGGTTGGTTGATACGATGTACACTGTGAGTAATACTGGTTGTATTGTTTGGTGTGTTTGATAGGAAAGGCCTACATTTGGCAAGGACAAAGTGGTCTATACTAAGTACCTAGGTTGGTGCTTTTTCGTACTACCCATACTGTTGAGCCGTTTGGAGGCGTCGCTGTTGGCTGGTCGGGATCCCAAATCGGGATTAAACCAGCCACATCCATCATTTCTCAACGTCCTGTACCGGTAGTGGAGAGATGGGCTCTGGACGGGAGCCGTCAGCCCAGGGAAAATTCGGTGATGTAATAAAAAGTGAAATATTTATAAGAAAACAGCGATCTTGCT
This sequence comes from Xylaria venustula, assembly GCA_022578775.1. Classification (NCBI taxonomy): domain Eukaryota; kingdom Fungi; phylum Ascomycota; class Sordariomycetes; order Xylariales; family Xylariaceae; genus Xylaria; species Xylaria venustula. The sequence goes on along the minus strand of MU389361.1, from coordinate 383,338 downwards.
AAATACTGTCACTCTCTGGCAAGAATGTGTAATAACCTATCAGACTTCTCGAAATTGGGAGAGGGCAAAAAGGGACGGGGTTCTTGATAGGAGCTAGTCGCGAGATTAAAGCCTCCCTAAGACTTACAGTATAGGTAGTAAGATGGCACTCTAGAGGAGTGTTACACATTGTCTGCATAAGTGAGGCGCCACAGTTCAAAGGAAGCCATACCTTGTTCAAAACAGGGACTAGGGCTCGTCGTCGGTCCCGCGAACGTTGCCTCTGCTCTCGGCTTTCGTCGGTCCCGCGAACGCTGCCTCTGCTCTCGGCTTTCATCTGCTGGCGAACGAGAAGAGCGAACGAGAGGCTTGAGAGCAACGACCATCCTGGTACGCTATGCCCAAAGGCCGTTGAACCGATTTGAGACTTTGCGCATGAGTGATCACCGAGTTGACCACATCCGGAACGCTTGCAATTCCAAGTGAAAGTCTGGTTGCTCCAGGCACTTGTCGCTCCGAGGCTAATGAAGACGACACAAAGGGCCTTCCTTAGTCATAGTACGTAGTAGAAGAAATGCGCGCTTGAGATGGCAATGGATATGGGCAGCTGAGGCCATTTATTGTGAAGGCTAGGTAAGGATCCAATCCACAAGCAAGAAGCATTCACTGTATGGTCGATTGGAGAGGCAAAGGTGATGTAACAATGAAGCATCTTGCGTCCAATAACCGCATTTCCACATACTCCAACTAACTAGCTGCTGCAGCTTCTCCTATCATACCCTTTTCGCCATCTCTTGCACCTACCGTATCGTAGTGTTGCAGTAGGTAGGTAGGCGAGGTAGGTAATCTGATCACTATCTGGTGATAGGCAGCTTAGGGTAGCTCCAAGCAGAACTCAAAGGAGAGACGTGCCGTGCTGACCGGCAGACGGGTGGTGGAACACCTACAGTGAGGAATAATATTCTGGCACTGTCGAGAGACTTTGGACCCTAGTACAGGAGCGGGGATCATCTGTCCTCCTTTGCCTGTCCTCGCCTGTCCTTGCTCCATGGCCCAAATGCCGTTTTGAAGCTTTCCGCATACGACAGGTGCTGCGTACAGTAGTGTTATACTATCTATCTAGGTAGCGTGAATATGGGCTGGAAGGCGCCGAGGCTATCTAGACGTTCGACCCATACTTAGTCCTTCTGTCGTGCTATGGGATCATGGTCAGAACATGGCGAAGTCCTTCTGGCATAGGGGGTTTGACAAGAGAATATGTAGCACGTAATACCCAGATCATACTGCTACTCAGTACATACGCATACGTTGTGTAGCCAATCATCTCTGGCCTCTACAGTAGATCTCCCCCATCTTCAGACCAGGCTAGGAATCATAGGTAATACATATCCATATTACATACAACAAAACCTACGTATTTACCTGAGTAGGGTGACGATGGAATCGTATTTAAGTCGTACAAGTGCTTCCTCTACGGTAGCATTCTCCGGCATCCTTTTGGTAGACTTCTTACAGTATCGGAGAGATGCTCTCAAGGTACTGTCTAAGAATGTGCCACGATCCATGAATGTTTGTATCATGGTTTCATCTTCTCTGACACTTGCGTACTGTAGTATGGCCAGACCGTACCTACGGAGCTCAAGAGGCAGTTGAGGTTGAATGGGGTTCTGAATGGGGATTGCCCTTGGCAGACCCGCTGGATCTGCGTCTAACACCCGTCTGCGTCGTGTGTACCGTGAGCTACATTGGAAGCTGCTGTAGCAGAACCGTAACTCGTGCAAATCGGGGGCTGGCCGTCGTCCCATGCTGATTGAAGCACACAACTGAAGGAGGAGACACAGAAACGTTGAGAAGCTCCTAATTTGCGCGTATTGTAAAGGCCGGTGCCGTGTGGGGAAAAAGGGTTACCCCTACTGCCTAGACATAGGTACTGTAGGTAGTACAGTATACTGTAGATAACCTTACCTATGTAGTACCGGTAGATGTACAGAGTATGTATGAAATCGGCAAGCCTACCAATAGAAATGTTTGACAGTGGAACGAGGTGGTGCAGCATTGTTGCTAAGTTGGGATCCTATACGCGCCGGTAGGATATACTATGTAGTACTTATTCAAGTTGTGCTTGCTTTAAGTAAAGCAAAGCTTGGATATTTCCAGACTACCTGCATATAGAGATCGTACGTTACCTATAGTAGGTAGGAGGCGCGCGCAAAACCGTCAATTGTTGTTCGTTCACATACTGAAATACCACAAGGCCGAACACAAGGGCCTGAGCTTGGAGCTGGTTGGTTGCTACACCTTGTAAGTTCATGTACCGCGTACAGTGTCCGGCGAATGGAGCACACTTAGCGACGTGGCTACGGGTTGGTCATGGACGCTGGCAGGTGGCGTGCTGGGAAAACGGCGGCTCACAATTGGCTCTGCCTGGCTCTGCCCATCCGCTAACTGCTGGCCACTGTCCTGGCGTCTGCCTTTACCCACGGCGTCCTGTGTCTGCCAACCACCCTCCGCAAACCGCTACGACATGGGTCCCTGTCGGCAGCCCCCCTGGCTGTCTCGCCCAGCCCCACGATGTTGAGCGTCGAGTGGACGGACGCTGGTCGCAGTGGGGTACGCAGGCAGCTGGCCATTGGACCGCCTGCTAGAGCCATGCAGCGACATGCAGCGTGCAGGTGGGACGGCGACGCCAGCAAATGCGCTTCTCACCGCCAGTTTCCAGTCGTCCTCGCACCCACGGCTCGCACACTGCTCGCACAGCTAACCTCCTCTGTGTCCAGTCTGCTGCCCGCCCGGAGATGCCCTCCTCCCCCCCAAGCCTCCCGTCATACCCTCGATCTCACTCGACCACCACCATACAATCTCACCTCCTCCACATCCCATCTTCTCCTTCTCCCCCCCAAAGGTCGAGAGGGATCGCAACGAAAGAGCGGTGTCCCCTCTTGCAAGCTCATAATACTAGCGGCACTCTCCTCCAATCCTCCCACTCACTCTTCCTCCCTCTTCCTGCCTTCTGACTGACAACAATGACCCTCGAATTCAATGCCGCGGGGGGAGATGCGCTGCTGGACATGACGACTTCATTCGACCACCGGGACCGTTACCCATACACCACCACCTCCCGGGCCACTAATCCCGCCATATCGGCCACTGCTATGCCTCCAACCCGGCATCAGAACCCTTGGGCGATGGGACTCGATATGACAGCAGCCAACGCTGCTGCTGCTGCTGCTGCTGCTGTGACCGGCCAGAACACCACCTCGAGCAATGTTTCCAATGCATCTTCGCCTGGCGAGTCCCCTCACTCGCAGCATTCGCACGTCCACTCGCACTCGCACTCGCAGACACATTCGCCCACGCAGGTGCACTCTAGTCCTTTACAGCACTCACCCTACCAGGGGGCTGTCACCCAGCCGGGCCCCTCCACAGCTCTTCTAACCGACTGGACCCTACTCCAGCACCAGCAACAGCATCCGCCTGTGCAGGATCTCTCGCATTTCATTCAAGAAGGTGCTTTGATGCCCTTTCCCTTTGGGGCGGGCTTCCAGACCAATGCAATTGAGTATTTGCCGGCTGCCACTCAGGCCGCCTTAGAGTCCGGACTAGCTATGGACCAGAGCTTCAGTAACGTCTCGCCGATAGAGGACGGTCGTACGATGCAGCAGTGGGACGGAGGAATGAGTATGGGAAACTGGCAAGATTTTGGCACATCGCTACAGTTTCCTGCCGACGGCCTCCCGAGATTTCCAAACAGCATGGGCAGCCAGTCGCCAACAGGCACTTATTTAGAAGTTTTGTCTCTGCCAGGATCAAGCGATAATGGCTGGTCCCAGGTTGAGATGTACCAAAATTATGAAACCTACCAGCAGACACAAGCTCAAGCGTCGGCCCAGAATTCCGCTGCCATCTTCAATCCTAGCCAGACGCTTCATTTGCGCACAAGCTCGGACGCCTCCCACTCGGACAGTAATCGGCAGCCTGTCGAGTTCGGTAGTAGCTACGATGAAATCTTGTTCAACCATTCGCCGTTTTCGCCCGGATCCGACACGTATTCAGACCCTTCCAACCACCGAAACTGCTACCACGGTGAAACTGCCCATTCGCACGAGATCATTAGCCCTGCTGCGGCTGTCGCTCCCGTGCCCATCAAGGCGGCGGCGAGTTCCACACGCCCCTGCCACGCTAGCGGATCCGGTGTTGCGTCCCCACCTCACAGCACTGCGGCACGCAGGAATTCAGGCCCCAAGAAGAGTCCTATAGCAAAGTCCACGAAATCAGTCATTAGGCGGACATCGAACGGAAAGAAGGATGGTACGGTGGAAAAGAAAGTTGGACGTAGAAAGGGCCCGTTGCTTCCTGAGCAACGCAAGCAAGCCAGCGAGATTAGAAAGCTCCGAGCTTGTCTCCGATGCAAGTTCCTCAAGAAGACTTGTGATAAGGGCGAGCCTTGTGGTGGCTGTCAACCATCGCATGCCCGTCTGTGGCAAGTACCGTGCACTCGTATCGACATCAAAGATATTGGCTACTTCATGAAAGATTGGAAAGCTGACTATGAGCGACACCTTGGTCGCGGCGTTTCCGTCTATAACGTGAAGGGCTTCGCCCAAAAGGAAACACTGATGTGGATCACCCATGGTTATGGTTTCTGCCTACCCGTCATGGTCCGCGAGGTATTCGTTGCCGATGATAGTTGTTTCCAGGTCGACTGGGTTGAGTCGTATCAAATGGAGCAGGAACCTATCGAGTTTGAGCTGAAGACCGAGAGACTTGACGTTGGTGAGGGTGGCATCAACACAGATGCTCTTGCTGAATATCTCGATAAGCACATTGAAAGTGGCTTTGAAAATTTCATCGATGACCACTTTGAAGGCACACCATTCCTTACGGAGATTTTCAAGACTGCCTATCGATTTTACAACAAAGAGAAATCTCCGGTCATCCGTAAGGCTCTGAAGCTTGTCCTTGCCTACAATTTGACCCTGCACATTACACTGGTTGAGCAACAGGGTTCTGAACAGACCCTGGAGGGTCAGATTGACGATGAAGACTCAAAGTACTATGGCAAGTACGTTGCTCCTGTGATGATCAATTTCCAAATTAAATGTGCCATGGCGGACATGTGGCGTGAACTTCAAAAGGAAATCCTTGAGGAACTCTCAGCTCTATACTCGAGTGTGTACAGCGGCGACCGCCTCAAAAATTGGCCTACAATTTTCATGCTCGCCTGTATCCTCCTAGCTGTTTGGGAAGAGATGCAATTTGATTGCCATTATCGAGTCCCAGACCCAGTTGCGGTAGAGAAATTTTGCTCTGATATGGAGTCCACTCCTGTTGGTGTCATTACTGGTCTTTTCCACGCTATTTCTCAGAAACTCCCTGCATTGATTGACTGGGATACTCAACGACATGGCCACGTATTGAACAACAACCCTGCTGTTTGTGAAGCTATGACAGAAGTGCGACAGCACGTTCTGAAGCACGGTATGTAACACAGAACGATGACACAATATTATGAGGCGCTAGTCAACTAACCAAGATACAGAATCCTATCTTCGATCAAGAAATACATCGAAGTTTGACCGATATGACTTTGATTCTTTGTCGAACAAGTTCCTCTCTAAACTGGTCATCAAGTCCAACTGAGAGCCTAACACGTTTGATCGGAGAATTTTGTGCTCCAAAAAAGTTAATTTCCTTTGTTTCGCGTCATCATTTCTCCTTTCCGTATGTGCAAATTGCTCGATACATTTAGCGACGGCGTTATTTGTGGACATGATCATTCCATGACGAGTACCATACCACCTGTCGATTCAACGTACTTACTTTTAAAAAACTTACACAAACACACTCACTTTTCGGCTGGCCACCACTTTTTAACGCATGCGATGTTTTTACGCCAATGTCAATCACGAATACAAGAATACAAGCGAGATTAACGACACGTTGCTCCGACTTTACGACCCCTATGACGGCATATTCAACGACTGTATGAACTGCAATTTCGTCGAATTTTTATTACCAAAACGCGCAAGCGCGAAAAAAACGAATTCTTTATTTATCACGATGGGCTCATATGAGGCTTATGATATGACCATGGTTTTATGGGATGAGAAACATATATGCAAGCGGAAGCGTTCTAAGATGCATAGAATTAAACAGACAGCCTACTCAGGCTTTGTTTTCAGTGGGAAGGCCAGGGACGGCCAAGCCAACCGTGAAGAATAGGGGTTGGATAGCTTATGATCTAGTCTTTGTAGTAGTAGAGAAATTTGTTCTCTAATTGATACCTCGTTCTGTTTACCGTGTATGACGGGCCAAACGTACAATGTGTTATAATGAGAGGCATCGTTAAGCATCGTTATCGGCAAACGCAGTAGGATTCGGTTGCCCACTGTGCCACTAGACCACATATGCAATGGTCGTTTTTCAGTGTGGGATGAGTCCTACAGATTCGTGCGAGAATCCGAGGGTGCACGTGTGAGATACTGTAACCCACCATATGCATCAAAATGTCTTTGGAGAGAGCGCGAGGGCGAGGCGATACGACATTGCCCAAAAGTTTTAGCTGCCACTGTAGAGCATTTTCCTTGTTTTGCCCAAGCGCTGAGAGGAGATTACTTCGAGGTCACCCTAGCGGGAAAGCGATGCGACTCGCCAGCGTCGCAATGATGTACACCACCTACCGTACTGAGAGCACTGAGCAGTGTTTGATCATATCATGTTACATGGTACTAGTCCAGGTAGGTTACACCTGTAGATCCGACGGGTCTGTCTTTTCGGCAATGCAGGACATTGCGAACATTCCCGGATGCTACTCATACAGGTGCCTCCTCTGCTTACTCCCCTATGTACTGATGCAGTACCTACCTATACTTAGTAGGCGAGGTAGGGTATATTGATGCTGCTACCACCTACTTATACGTATGCATGTTACTGTATACGTACAGGTAAGTAGATAGATAAGTACTGTAGTATGCACATATGTCAAGTTTTAGGGATCTTGGCGGTAGATGTGGTGAGCTTCTAGAAGAGGTTGTACGCATGGTGATCTGGCTATCTCATGAGGGCTTGCTGGTTTCCTCAGTATGTCGTGCGACGGATGTTGGAAGTCAGCATCGATTTACTTACAGTACGCATAGATTAATCGACTTGTGTGTTGGTTCTGCTACGCTCGCTCCTAATGCGTCTCTGTTTAACTATACTTAGTACTAAGATATACTAGGATGATGTTATAGCCTACCTCCGCCGCCGTCCCCGAAACCAAACCATGAACATCGTGTCCTGCGGATTCCATTTACTTTCTCATGGTGGTACCTACTCGGTATGTATACAACCCCATCTTAGTCGTATCGTAGGTATTGCTCGCTCCCCTGAGATTTCTCCTTCAGGTAGGTCGATACTGCTGTTAACCTGGATAGTCTAGGATTGCCCATGGTACAAAATCCCCTTGCTACTTGGTACTGTTTCGCGCACGAAATGTCGGTGTAGCACCATCTGACGATGGTATCCTTGGCCGTCTTTGACCGCTTGGTTTAACAACGCACCTCATGCAGGCACAACTGTTAGGAGGATCTGGACTGAGAGGCTAGTATCTACCTAAGTTGAGACTTACATGTCAGCGTGGGAGCGCTATTTTGGGACTTATACTAGTTATGCTGTTAGTGATGGCTTCAATTCAGCATTGGTAACTTCGATAACTAGTTTTCACTATTGATATACTAACTCTGGTCCCTGTAACTCAGCTTGTTGGCTCTCCTTTCTGTCTGCTTTAAACTCTTAACATCATCTACAAATTGCAGACGTATATGTGTGTGGTTTTTATGTTTATCCATCTGTTGTTTCATTTACACTTACAAACCTAGGTTTTTGAGCAGCAAGTGAGTTTCCGGTCTTAGCAACCCCTGAGGACTTGCATCTGCAGAAGCGCTTATGTACTATAGAAGTTAGCCGGTTGATGGACTTACCATGCGTATCAACCTAATGCAGAAATGCCGCGGTCCACAGTTCCAAAATAGAGAAGTAGTAGTACGGGTGATGCACTGCACAGGCTTTGAGAATATTACCGTTTATTTACATATTTTTTGTATTATGCCATGATATTGATTTCAAAAACTTGATGTATTTGTCAGAGCGTGATTGTTGACTGCCAGTATGACGTTTTTGTCCAGCCGTAATAAACATGATCTCGATATTCTTTCGGCAGTACTGCTTTGTCTTTTCCAGCCAACATTATACCACTTGGCCATTAAAAGGGAATGATTTATTCATTGCAGCCTTCTGTCTAGCGAAATAATTTCTCATAAAATTGGAAAAAGAATTCATTGACAATGTTCAATCTAAATTGATGACCTACGCGTGGTCTCACAGGTCAGATTCAGTGCACAAACAAGATACACAGATTAGCCCATCAAGAGGGGTACAGAAAACGGCCGGGTTAGGGTATAGCTCAGCGGTTGAAAATGGATATGATTTCTCTTGGGCTTCATGCTGCGAAATTCTTTATAGGTTTGTTTCCTACAATGTTCATGGCTTCACAGTAAGTTGCTTAGACACCCCCGAGGACAATTCATCTAAATTGACATTTACAGGCGTGATACCCTGCCGATCCACGAGAGACTGAGATTTCAGGAACAGGCATAGTTCCGTGTCGATTTAGTTTTTCCTTGATTTGTAGATCGGCGGCCTATGTAATTTGAGGCTCGATTATACCTACAGGCTACAGGTGCCTGCATACTTGTACTGAGTAGGCCGTCATAACTGGGCGGTCACTTACCACTACGGCTGAGGCTAGGAGTGATTGGGCAATAACAGGACTTGTTGCGAGGCTGGTGAGAAGAGCTTCTCTCCCAGAATCGTGGAAGCTATGAGGTAGGAGCACACGGACAGCTATTCCGGTCTCCCCTATTTGCCGAGACCACCTACGATAACTGAGCTACACATGTATGGAGGCGAGGGAGGGCCGTTGAGCTCATTCAGTACCCATTCTGGCCAGCGGCACGAAATATCCAATCGCACGGGACGGAACGTGGACGCGAGGCTGGTATTATTTCTCATACAATACCTGCTAGTTATTCATTATGCATGTATCTATCTGCTTCCTACATGTAGGCAAGGAGTATGTTGGAGAGCCTTATGGAGAGCCTTATGGAGAGCCTTATGGAGAGCCTGGACAGGTAGCGATAACAAGAGTTCCGAGGTTGGCCAGTCGGCCAGGTTGGTAGGCTTAGTCGATTAAGCACCTTGTTGGCGTTATCGCGAGGACTCCACGCAGGAACACATGACGTCTGTAGAGATAGCGTCATCCTCCGGGCTATCTCCATCATTTATCGGCCTTCTCGGAGCTTCGGCATAATGAACATCATTTTAGTAATACTGAAGAAGCCAGAAACAATAACAGAGCATTCCAGCAGCGCCACATTAGGTTACAGAGAGAGAGAGACAGACAGACAGAAACTGCTTGGGCGGCTCAATGAAAGAAACTGCATTGTTAGATTCATTCCATAGCTCTTGCCTTGGCCACTTCGCCTCCCCATAGGTACTGGGACGGTCTGGCCACTTCGCGCGGTTTCCCCCGCCATTATCTGTCACTTAGCGCTCTTCGCCGCCCAAGCACCCCTGTCAGTCACAGCGACGCTGATGAATCACCCCGTGTTTGCAGCCTTTGATTGGCCAACTCCCATGGTCAGTCCCACTCTCTATCCCATTCTCAAGGCTTCCACTGAGCATTTGCCCATAGCGACATAGTAACCCGCACCTGCCAGGCGAACTGCGCCTCCCCTCCCTTTCCTCAGGCCAGTCACTCTACCAAGTGTATATTTACCCGTCTCTTTCACCTCCCTTAAACCTCTCACCCAATCCTTTCTTTCTTCCATCCATTCCTCACTACCACCACGCATCCCATCTCTACATCTTCCACACTTGTGCACTATCATCGCCAGCGTCATAGAAGCATTCACTCATCGATCACTCGACCGCCACTATGCAGATCTTCGTTAAGACCCTCACCGGCAAGACCATCACCTTGGAGGTGGAGTCTTCCGACACCATCGACAATGTCAAGTCCAAGATTCAGGACAAGGAGGGCATTCCTCCTGATCAGCAACGCCTGATTTTTGCTGGAAAGCAACTTGAAGACGGACGCACCTTGTCTGACTACAACATTCAGAAGGAGAGCACCCTCCACTTGGTGCTGCGTCTGCGAGGTGGCATGCAGATCTGTAAGTTTACGAAATCTCAAACGAAGCCATTATCAAAGCTAATACTCTTCTAGTTGTTAAGACCCTCACCGGAAAGACTATCACACTCGAGGTTGAATCGTCCGACACCATCGACAATGTTAAGTCGAAGATCCAGGACAAAGAGGGCATCCCTCCCGACCAACAGCGCCTGATTTTCGCTGGAAAGCAGCTCGAGGACGGCCGAACACTTAGTGACTACAACATTCAGAAGGAGAGCACTCTCCACCTTGTCCTGCGTCTCCGTGGTGGTATGCAGATCTTCGTAAAGACTCTTACGGGAAAGACTATCACCCTGGAAGTCGAGTCATCAGATACCATTGACAACGTAAAGAGCAAGATCCAAGACAAGGAAGGTATCCCTCCCGACCAGCAGCGACTTATCTTTGCCGGAAAGCAGCTGGAGGACGGCCGAACCCTGAGCGACTACAACATCCAGAAAGAGTCAACGCTGCACCTGGTACTTCGTCTGCGTGGTGGTATGCAAATCTTCGTCAAGACATTGACAGGAAAGACCATCACATTGGAAGTAGAATCGTCAGATACTATTGACAACGTGAAGAGCAAGATTCAGGACAAGGAGGGTATTCCCCCGGACCAGCAACGTCTTATCTTCGCTGGTAAGCAGCTGGAAGATGGCCGCACCTTGAGCGATTACAACATCCAGAAGGAGTCTACTCTCCATCTGGTGCTCCGCCTGCGTGGAGGCCAGTAAATGCAACCACTTTGAAGATGATGACGACGATCAACTGATACGACATGGCGTTTATAATGGGTTTATTCTGGAAGGCAGTGCCGTCTGCCTGCAGTACATAGGAATTCGTGGCCCTTCGTGGTCTTCTCAAGGGCATCGTCAAATAGCATGAGCCCAATTTAGCCAAATAATGAGCTTCATTTGACAGCATAACTAAGGTTTCCACTGCGTGATGTGACTTATGACACCATAGCCAATTAAACTTGCCCCGCTGGAAATGATAACCCCACGATCTGCTTGGACTACCTACATACTGTACCTGAGCTAAGAACCTATCTAGGTAGTTTGGCCTTAGTAACAGGAGGGGTCCTCATTCCTGACCAGACATGTTTTTTTGTAGCTTGTAGGCGGGAACATCATTTTTTTGCTTTCCTGTGACATGACGACCATGTTGCCTGGGCGTATGGAAGTTCTACAGCGACCGGGCTATTTCATTGTTCTATTACCTCCCTGACGTGGGACCTCGTTCTGCTAGGTGCAAACCATTTTCTCCATTATTGGCATGCTGCCGGATCAATCGCATTCAGCTTTTGAGTCCCAAGAATTACATTGACAGGCTATGCCTACTTACTTCTACCACATAAAACTCGAGCTTTACCGTAGCCCACCGTCGAACTCCGGAGTCGCTACGAGAACCTGGACTACCCAGAAGAGTCCAATCTGGTCCCCCGGCGAAAATTCGAGCATCTTCGACACGCTGCCGTCACATCCTCGAAACCACTCAACCTCGCCCAGCGGTCGTGCGCGTACACCACAAACGCAGTCGGGACAACCCACGGCAACGCCTTGTCCGGTCGCCGATAACAGCGTGATTGATTGTGGCGCGCTGCGGCCGGCCGGAGCGCAAAACGAGTCGAGTATTGTTGTGCCCCTCGAGACGCAGCAGCGACAACGATATCTCCAGGTTTCACCGCAGCAGCAGCAGCCGGTCGCGGCGTCTTTTGATCCGCAAACCGCGGTCAAAGACTGGCGATTTGCACAGATCAGTGTACAGAGTATTGACACAGACGGCCACTGGGGTGACGACAGCATGCCGGACAAGCCCAGTACTGCCGCCGCCGGCGCGGCTGCTACTGTCGGCCCGTCGATGGGCACTGCGGGCAGAGCTACGAAAGCCATGTATCTTCCGCTAGCCACGGTCAAAAGCACGAATCTCGGCTGGGGCATTGTACATTTGTACCGCGAAGGCAATGAGACTCCGGAGCTTCGTCTCCCGCCTCAGGAAGACCTCCAGCAAGATCAAAGCCAGGCGCAGATTGACTGTACCACCATATGCGTCCCGGCCGTACCCAGCTACCTGTCGCCCAGCGATTTTCTCGGCTTCATAGGAGACAAGTGGAGGAGCCATATCAGTCATTATCGTATGATCATGACTGGCCGGATGAACAGGTATCTGGTGCTTATGAAGTTTCGTGACAGTAAACAAGCCAGGATATTTGGAAGAGAATTCGATGGCAGGGTCTTCAACCCTATAGAGGTATGGCTACCGTGCCTATATACCTAGAATAGCAAAACCAAGACTAACTTTCACGAAGCCAGAGACTTGCAATATCGCTTTTATCAGGTCCATCACCTTCGATACACCTACGGCACCCAACACCAGCTTTCCAGACCTCGACCATGATCCTTTCATGCCGTCCGCCGGGCCAGAGTATAACTCGCTGAAGCCTTTCCCGCCACCGACGCCCGATCTGATCGAACTCCCCACCTGTCCCGTGTGCCTTGAGCGAATGGACGACACTACTGGGCTGCTCACAATCCTCTGCCAACACGTCTTTCATTGCTCGTGTCTTCAGAAATGGCAGGGTGCTGGATGTCCGGTTTGTCGACATACAAACATGCTGAATAACCCTTCAAGCCTATATTTGTCGTCTAATACTACTTCTACAACGTCATACGGACCCGAGAAACCTTCAGCACAGCCGTTTGGGTCTAACATCTCCAACCTGTGTGCTGTCTGTGATTGTACAGAAGATCTCTGGATTTGCCTGATATGTGGTAATGTAGGTTGTGGTAGATATAAAAGGGGCCATGCAAAAGAGCATTGGAAGAATACAGCACACACGTTCTCGCTCGAACTCTCAACCCAGCACGTATGGGACTACGCTGGCGACATGTGGGTACACCGGTTAATTAGGGACAAGGGCGACGGCAAACTGGTCGATCTCCCAGGGCATCAAGAAATGGGAAGTAGGGACCAAGGTGATGACGTGGTGCCTCGGGCCAAGTTGGAGAATATCGCCATGGAATACACACACCTCCTCACGAGTCAATTGGAAAGTCAACGTCTATATTTCGAAGAGATGCTGTCGAAAGCAGTTGACAAAGCAGCAAAGGCGTCATCCGTGGCCGAGAGAGCAACGATTCAAGCTGCAGAGGCCCAAAGAGAGTTGCGGGAGGTCAAAGCAGAGCAGCAGAGCTTACGGACGGAGATCATCCCATCGTTGGAGAAGGATATAGAGCGCGAACGTTTACGCGCAACGAAGTCGACTGACTTGGCGCGAAACCTAGGCAAGAGTCTACAAGAGGAGAAGAAGGTTTCAGAAGGGCTAATGAAGCGCATCGAGCACATCAACAAGGAGGTCGACAACCTGAATAAGCAGCTTACAGAATTAAAGCTAGAGAACGCGGACTTGAAGGATCAGAACCATGATTTGACTATGTTTATCTCCGGACAGGAAAAGTTGAAGCAAATGGAGGCTGAGGGCCAGTTGGAAGAAGGGGAGGTCCAGGAGGGTAGTGTTGCTGTCCCCGAGGACAAGAAACGACGTAAAGGAAAGGGTAGAGCTAATAAGTGAGAGGCATGGATGATTAGAGTCTATTTGAATCATAACGCCTTTCTAGCGACGAGTTGAAGACTATGCCCATGACTTTACGCAATTCCGTCGAAAGATGATCAGCATTTTACATCAAGTTTTATTGATCATAATGGATTACACCGGATCATACTCGCATGCCACGATCTTTCAGCTTAGGTAGATACTACCGCACTGCTTCATAAAAAGATACTTAGCGGCTTCATCTATCCGAACTCCGACTGGGCCTACTTGAACACTATCCCATTTCAACAAGCTATAAACAAACACGTGCACGATTTCAATGATTAGATCTCTGAGACTAAACTGTAATGTAGAAGGAGTATCCAATTCCGTAGCATAATCCAATACAAGCCACTTTCAATGTATTAGCTGTAGAATATTGTAGTGGGAAGTAATTTCCTCCCGTTGTCGTAATGATAATCAAGCTCATGGCAGGATAGAGGCTTGTTCAGATTATCCCTTTTCAAAATAAATTCATAGGCCACAATGCATTTGGTCTATCGTCTGCGGAAGATCGAGGAACCATCAGCTCGTCGTTGACCATCGTATTCAATCACGAGCCATCATCCCGCGATGACGAGGTCGTCAAATCCTTGCATTGTTCCCGAGACCTCGGGTATGGGATTCCTTGCGTTTAAGGCTCGGTTTATTTGTGATGAGAGCCGTATGGCTGGCTGTACGAAATACACACTACACAGGCGAACCGGTGGGCGGGGTGGCGAAAGGATCGAGCTGGTGTGGTATTATTAAACTCACCTGGACCAAAGTTACCTCGGTCCCATCGATCGGGGATATGGTTGGTGTGTTTTGCCCTGATCTCTCAAGGATGAAGAAAAAGTCCGTGTCTAGTGGAACGGGTGCTCACTCACGTAAAACATTTGGGTCGGATTGCAAGGTGAAGGGAGTGATAGTGTATGTATGAGAAAAGGCTGAAATGAGGACTTGAGATAAAATTCTTTTTTGAAGTACAAGCGTTCCGGACGCAGCTTGGGTTTTGGAGGCTGTATATACCGCTCGTCGATTTTCCTAGCTTACAAGGACCGTTATTATGCCTCGTATATGCCAGACCTGAATAGCCAGAAACGAGACACTGCTAATATCACCGAGGCTCGCGTCCAGCGTGAGACCTCCGCATGATAGTACATGAATAAAGGCGCATGGGACTAACAGCATGATGGGGTATACATTTGTTACGAGAGGATTAACAAGCTCTCGACTTTATCTTTTGGCGTCAAGAGCTGTAGATTATTATGTGAGTAGTTGATCGAGTACTCAATCCTGTTAATGGGGTAGGTTCGGACTGGGAGTAGTTAGACGAGTATAAAGACTTATAAATGGGTTCCCATTCGTGAGCTCTGGATCAAGTTTGAGTTTGTGATGGGATTATGCGTTTGATTAAAATAGCAGCGACAAGCATACCACTTCTGACTAGTTTGGAGCCTGGCGGTTAGCGCGAGAGTTCTTGAGAAACTAGGGTACATGGGACTGGGCCCGGCAGCGGACCAATATTCACTTGAAGAATGGATATGAATTCGGCCGGCGGCGGTGTGATTACGATACCCTTTATTTCCAACGTGTTCAAATTGATTATCAGTCAACAACTAAAGTATTTAGCTCGGCGATTCTTATGCAAGCACCGGATAGCACCGGAGATAGGGGCCGAGTGCTCAAATTACACGGGTGTCGAAATGGCAGGCATTCAGGTCACGGGTGCGAAATCCGCGGGTTGCATTGCCGTGGGCAGCGGACTTTCGTATGGCTCCGCAGGTCGGAGTTGAGAGAAGATCTAGAACCATTCGCTGCCGAATTTAGCAACCATACTACGTAGGTCAGATCCATCTCGGAGTTGCAGCCATTTTTGCGGACTTCCTTTCTCAAGGCCCTGCTGATTATCATATGTAAACTATTCCTCCTCTTTTACTCTCCTTCCCTTTGTTTCCCCCCCTCGCAGGTAGAGACCGATGCAATTCCTACGACGGTATTTTCAGTCGACATTTCGTCATCCGCCATCTGTCGCTCGATACAGCAAACTTGCTTCCGCCGGGACTAAAACAACAGGAATAGCCATGGCAGCGTACGCGTGCACCGTCGCGGCGCAACCCGTCTCCGACAAGGTACCGGAGAAAGGCTCCAAATCTCATCACATCAAAAACAGCCGCGGAGAGACGGTGAAATTCCAAAACCCCCATCCGTCGCACGTATTCCCGGCATTATCCATCTTTATACCAGCAGTTTTGTAAGCCAAAATCCTATACGTAGAAAGTTCGCATTGATGTGTGAGAGGCCAGAAAACAAGGGGGAATAGTAGCGCTAATGAGACTTGCGGTATAGTAAGGCTCTGGTTGGTATAACAGAAAGACCAAACCCGAAGTTGGCGGACAAGCTGGTGCCAGTAGTGAAACCCCAATTTCTGACCAAGCGTACCGAGTCTTCCCAACTTCGAGCTACATGGCGTAAGTATATACCCAACGCCATTTCTCCTTGCATTATCCACTCTAGGAATATAAAGGCTCAGTTTCACAGTTGTGATACTACCACACGTTTCACACTCAACAGTCACGTTCAAAATAGCAGCGAGAACTAACCCCGATTGTTGGCAGTTGGCCACGCGTGCTACTATGTTGAGTATCCCTCGGGGTTGCGAGTGCTTTTCGATCCCGTATTCGAGGATTGCTGCGCACCCGTGAACTTTCTCGGCTTCAAGAGATACACAGAGCGGCCGTGCGACATAGCAGACATCCCTTACGTGGATGCCGTCGTTATCAGCCACTCTCACTATGATCACCTGTCCTACCCCTCTGTGCAGGAGATCCAGAAACACCATCCCGAAGCGCATTTCTTTGTCGGACTCGGACTAGAAAAGTGGTTCAAGTCTGGTGGGATCGATAAGGTGACGGAGATGGATTGGTGGGATGAGGCAGAGGTCACATTCACGCCCAAGTCTTCGGGTGAGACAGGTGCACAGCTGGCGCCTATCAAAGCCACCGTATCGTGTCTCCCTAGCCAGCACTCGTCCGGCAGGACTGGCTTCGACAGGGACCGCACGCTCTGGGCTTCGTGGGGGATCAAGTCGGCCGATAAGACGGTCTGGTTTGGTGGCGACACGGGCTATCGCACGGTTCCCAAGCTTGCCGAGGGCATAGATGACTGGAGTCCGGAGCTCCAACATTTGCCCGTGTGTCCTCAATTCCGCCAGATCGGAGAACATCTCGGTTCGGTTGACCTAGGGCTGATCCCCATCGGTGCCTATCATCCTCGGCATATTTTCTCCCAGTAAGTCATTTTTTGTCTCGATTGCCTTCCTAGCAGGTCGGAGAGTGCGAATATTCTCATCAAGGGGGGAATTACGGCGAGATTCCCCTTACAGATAGTACTCGAGACGAAGATTACTGACCTCTGGGTTTGCGCAGCATGCACGCGAATCCGTTTGATTCGGTGGAAATCTTTCGCGATACCAACTGTAAGAGGGCGATGGGCATACACTGGGGAACCTGGGTCCTGACGCCCGAGCATCCCTTGGAGCCCCCCAAGCTGCTGAAAGAGGCGCTGAAACGGAAGGGCCTGCCAGAGACGGGCGTGTTTGATGTATGCGATATAGGAGAGAGTCGCGAATTTTAAAGTTCATCGCTTTCGTGGTTTTAGAATTGTAGCTTCCATTGTACCAACAAATAACGTTTAGTCCACATACTACCTGTACCTCTAATGGGCATGATTATGATCATACCGGTTATTGATGCCATGAAATTCCATATTACTTGAGTCCCGAAGGGTAATGTGTGGAAGTCTAGGTTTCATTTTACCCTGTTTGGACTCCATCGAGTCCATGTCGAGTAGATGCTCAATACTAAGAGCTAGGTATGTACATTGTACGATGCAAGCACTCAGTGAGGCACCCGAGCCCCTTCGCCGTACTTACTACCTTATTCTCACACAGCTGGCACAACAATGTCACCAACTGGCAGAATAACCTATGGCCAATCACATCACACTTAAACAATGTCATCACCTGTGTTTGCTCAGGTCAACTCATCACACCTGGGCACATTCATCCCGGCGATCGCCTCCCCCCATTATCTCCCGTCTCCCTTTCGCTGCCATACTTACTTTGCTGTCTTTTTGGATTGCACCTTGATTCGTGTGCAGCCCCAAAAGACCGTAACCAGATTTTGAAGCCCAAACTTCCCGAGGAACTAGAATGATGCCTTGGCGTTTGCACTCACCCAGGATACCTCTTCTTGCTCCCCCGCCATCCCTCGATTCCCCCGACTCACCACCCCTTCACGTGTTTTGGACTTGACCCGGCAGAATATCTTATATAACGTACTATCATGGGAGACGCTCAGAGAATACTAATTGTGAGTTACTTTAATTTGCGCCCTGTCAAGTCAACCCCCACGAATCCTCTCTACCTACTCCCATTCTTCGCCTCTCCTCACTTTAGTGTTTGCAAACGCCCGAGGCATGTCAAACCTTCAAGCATTCCTTTTTCCGGCGCATGCGGCTGCACGGGCAGTACGTAGTCATAAAGGCTGACAAGGGTAGGATGAGCTCTGCTCCCTTCTGGATGAAGCCACTATTTTGTCCATCTCCAGTGATTATGATCTCGGAAATCCGGAAGAGTTCGCTGCAGCCCGTGAGGTTCTGTTAACTATCTCCAAGGATGTGGCCGCTGAAGAGGCGACCGGGTTTAACCCCACTGGATTTGGTGGCCATGATTCGACAGGTGCTGAAAGCGTGCCGGAAGGTGATCTCAAAAGCAATGATGGCCTGACCACTACGACTGACACCTGGAGCTCACATTCGCGCAATAACACCATGTCGAGCTCGCCTTCTCAGACCTCGGACCGGGAGATCCCAGGGATCATTCATGTCAGTGCCTTGGATGACCTCACCAACCAGGAAAAACTAAGCCAGCTTGCCGCCATGTTCGTTTCTTTAAAACCGATCGACGTCAGAATGGCCTTGCAGAAAGCTAAGGGAGATGCAAATATCGCTATGGACGAGCTGCTCAACCTTCAATTGCTTGAACAAGCTGGCGAACGACCCAAAGGCGTAGACGGTTTCTATGTATCAGATAACGATGCGTCAATGAGTAGAAAGAAAGCCCGAAAGAAGAAGAACAAAATTGCGAAATCAGGGGTTTCGAAGGGGAACGATGTGGCCGCCAGCCCAGGAGAGTCTTCTGAGGTTGCTGTTGTTGATCAAGGTAAGTTATTAACCCACGTTGACGGGGAGCTGCCGTCATGAAGACAGCTCCTATTGGTTACAAGTGCTCTGCTTGCCAACATCAAACACAGACAATATTGTTTTCCTTGAGAATCATTTTCCCATGCTGCTACCAAATGAGGCTGCGGATATATATCGGCGTAGCAAGTCCTCCCTGGGTGCTGCCATCGTCGAAGCCGTGGATACCTACATTGCTCTTGGCCTAGAACCTTGCAATGTGCCCGGTCAATTACGCCAGATAGAAGAGCAACAAAAAAGGGTACCATGGATCCCTCCTAAATATTTTAGTCCAATCTTTGATATGACCACGTCCTCCAAGCTTGCCTTGGAAGTCATTAACGCGCTAGCAGACCACTTCGAAAAGCCAGCGTATGTAAGATACAACGTATCTTATAGCGCAATTGCCTCGGACCAGGAGCAAGCGTCCGAGCTACTGATTCAATCTAGTTCTGAACAATCTTGGAAGGACGCTTCTTCCAACGCTAAATCACGTACAACCCCAAATAAGCTCCAAGCTGTTGGCGCCGCGAGGGCAGCACTGGCTGCCTCGGCGAAGCAGTCATACGCATCAGCATCATCAGCCTATAAGAGAGGCAAATCTGACCCCCTAATGCGACAAGCTGCCGGCTTCTATGCGGAGCGCGGACGCTCCGAAACTGATAGCTACCGGCAGATGGTCAGCAGGGAGGCTGAGTTGCTTGTCGACCAGCAGAGCACAGCGGACACGATCGACCTGCACGGCGTCTCGGTGCAGGACGGCGTGGACATCGCCATCGATCGTGTCTGGAACTGGTGGAACGCCCTAGGTGAGAACAAGGTGCGCAAGGCGCGAGAGAACGGGCTCAAAATCATCACAGGGCTCGGTCGACATAGCTCAGACGGAAAATCTCGGCTGCGCATCAATGTCTGTAAGGCACTTTTTGCGGATGGCTGGAAGGTCGAAGTCCTGACGGGAGCATACCTCATCACTGGGCGGACCTAATGATCGCCTTTCAAGCCACTTAAATTTGTGTTCCAACTTGCTTCTAAATACCGGGCTCATCTTTTGCTTTCTTGGAGCCCGGTCATCCTGAATGGGTTGAAATTTGACCCTTGGCTATCGGGGTGTTTTTGTTTTCATTATGTGTTTTTGTTATGCTTTGTATGATCGGTTATGAAGGTAATATGACGCGGCACTGGGATAGAATTGGAGGGGCTCAAGGACTGGAAATTCTGTACGGGCTATAAATGAGTTGTTTGGAGATTTGGGGCGTTGCTGGGACATTAGCTACGACATTAGCTACTAAGCGACGAGAAGAGCTCGTGTTTGAGAATTGTACAATCGTACCGTGTGTTCTAGTGCGTGGTGCGAACAATGTAGCTATCTTCTCATCAAATACAAGTGTCTTGTTTGATTTCCAATAAAGCAATTTACAACTCAAAGCCCACTTACCTAGCTGATTCGTTGCTGGAACAGAGAGTTATATCTTCCGGTGTACTCTTTTTTTTCATCCTGCCCATATAGTATGCGTGAATGGACCACCTACAGAAGAATTACTCTACTTGTATTGTTGGACCTGTATATAAGAAGTCGACTTATTTTCCATTTTCTAGAGTTATCAGTAAAGCGAAGGGTCCTGTTTATCTTTTTCACTTTAATGGAGAGAATGGGGATGAGGGTAAAGGAGCCTCTTGTCATACATTAACCTGCAAGTATCCTTCCTACTACTTACTTACCTACTCGTCTACTCATCTACCAACTGTAGGTGAATGAATCACCACATCTAGGATAGATCAGTAGACGGTTGAGATTTAGTTAATTGGGAGTTGAACTATCTACCACTCAACTTGCCAACATAGGTTCCGACTTAGACCAAGTCTTCGGACTATAATCCCGTGTGAAGTTATCTACCTACTGCCCACCAAACTCATCTAATTATTTGCATAGCCAGCTAACTCAATTCTCTCTCTTCACCATAACCGGTTCATTGTCAATCAATCAATCAATCAATAATTTCATCTCTTCATCCAATGCCATAAGATAATACACATACATTACAAGGACGATAATCCTCCCGTCGACCAGCCAGTAGTAGTGTATCTATCTACTTCACGTTAGACAGTTAGGTAAGTGGCGTTCAATTAACCTGCGGGGTCCAGCATCATCTCCGTATTCAGCAACAGAAAAGTGACGCATAAGGGGCCCGCACGCACGTAGGGAGCTTGCTCCAACTGCGCAGTTAATTAGTACATGTATCGTCGTGAGTGTATTAACCACAACAGTTTAGTGCTGATAAATCAAGCCCATCACTGACTGATCACATCTCACATCACTCCCCCCAGAGTCTACACTAGCGTGGCGATTACTCACCTCAGCTAACATGGTATTTTACTTGATTTCATTATTACTGATCGCTGTCCAGAAACGGCAACTTTGGAGGAAGTACGTATACGTGGATAAGTAGGTAGCACATCGGTGGGTGAAGCATGTACACGTACTACCCAGAACACACTAGTAAAACCGGTAAATAAAATAAGTGCTCGCGCAAATGACAGTATGTGTAGCAACGCAGTGAAAGGATGCGTGCAACCACATTTGTATCATATTCATTAACGATCTACTCGTGGATAGGACCGGTATGTATCCTTCCTCTAGTTGGAAAATCAAAGTTCAGCTGTCGTGAGCCCCTTTCTTCGGCGTATCTTACAAAACAAAGAACATAATTCCTACAACTTGTTGGAATTGAGCGATATTGAGCAAGCAGCTAGCGCCGCAGAAAAAAAGACAAGAATCGCTGCACAAAACGCCTCGATATTTTTCCCCGCTACAGGTTGCGCTACAGAAAAAAAACTCGGCGCTGAGTGTGGTGCCATTCGTGGAATGGAGCACGCCAAAGTTGGAGCCAGATCGGAATTGGTATTCCTAGGTGGGGGGTGCGTTTAGTGCAGCCTCCGTTGGAAAAGAGGGGTGGAGGATTGTGCGATAGGCATCGCCCCCCTCAGTTTCGTAGCCTCCGGTCACATGTCCGGCGGGCGCCGTTTCCCCGGAGTAGGAACGCAAAAAACACCCGCGTTTCCGCTCTCTCGCGCTATGGGTATATAATTTGAATAATAGGGAGTGGTCCGTGTCCCTTGTCGCAGGCAATGCCATATGGCATCGTGAAATGATATCAATGGGCGAAATAGTCGCTCATCACTTGGATGTAGGCTGCTTGTCCTTGGCAGGCTTTGCGTCCTCGTCCACGTAGAGTTGGTTCTCTGTTATGTACTGAATAACAGGCGAAGGGATCAAGTAGGTGATACTCAGGTCCCTCTTCAGGAGTAGCCTGATTTTGGTGCTGCTGACTGCGGCGTCTTGGTCAGCATGTGCGGGGGCATCGGGCAAGGCGGAGGCTGAGTTGTACATACCATCGTTTTGTATCATTTGCTGTATAACATAGATGTTCTCTTCCCAAGGCTTCAAGCTAGCGAGCGCATCTTCCATGTCGGTCCCGCTCCGCTCGACGATCATGGCACCGAAGCTGCCGAGAATGTGGTCGAGATCCTTCTCAGCCCAGACGCCAGGAGTGGACATGGTGCTAATCAAGTCGGCTCCGGCCAAGAGCATAATCTTAACCGGCCGCCGGCTCTGGCCATCGGCGCTCAATACGCCGCCCAGCACGCCGTTGATTTCGTGCTCGAAGTGATCCAGCACGGCAGCCGTGGGGCTGTACTCGGGCTGTATAGCCTCCCAAGGGTCGACCATGAGCCAGTTGGACGTCTCTTCCGCAGCTAGCTCACACATGCGCACTCTGGCGGGGTATCACGCATTAGCATCCGGGCTGACGGAAAACGATAGTTAGCGGGAGGGGCAAAGGGCGAGCTTACCTGTGAACTGACGGCGCGAGACCAGCCTTCTTGTAGGCGTCGGACACGGGACTGAGGTAGCCCCCAACCACCTCGAAGTTGGTGTTCATCCTGGCGTAGTCGTTGGCCATCTCGAACATGCGCAGGTGCAGAAACGTGATGGGCGAGAAACTGCCACAGGCGACGAGGACGAGCGGGATGCGATCGGGCTCCTCCTGCTGCCGCCGCAGCCGGTGCGACGGGAATCTGTAGTTGGCGAGCGTCATGTTGGATGCGGCGTTCGGCGGCGAGTTGGTGGCCGAGTGGGACGTCATCGTCTCGTCTCGCCTGAGGGGCAGGGCGCGACGATAGAACAGGCTGGACCGGTCTCCTGGGTCCGATGGTATGATGCAGAGTGTGATGCAGAGACGAGGACAGTTTCAGACGTCAAGGGCTTGGTAATTGAGCTCGGCTGTCGTGGCTGCATGAAAATGAATGTATAAGTGTTGGCAGAGGTATGGAATAAGGCTCAAAGGACCTGGAAATAGGTAGTCAAAGAGAATGGATGATGCTTATAAGTAACCAAGTATTAATCAAGAATTGGCGGCCTAGGTAGACCTACCTAGTCTAAGGACTTACAGCACGGTACAGTCCCTAACGTCTCACACTAACGCGTGTCCAGTGACACATCCAGGTCTCCGAGTACCTACTCTACTTACCTAGTGCAGTAGTACCGTACAACCTACAGAGAGGTAGTGCAGAGGCTTAGGCAGCCGAGGGCAGCCTCTCGCCTCTCTGGTTCCCTCTGGGGGAACCGTTGGTCCTAACTCTGTACCAACTCTGTCCAGACTCTGCTCTAACCAAGATAGGTATGACCCCATCACTGTGGATTCGTCGTTCAGGCGTTTCAACAGGCTACCGGATCCTCGGCCGTCGTCGGCGTCCCACACCCCACGCTAAGAGTCCCACTTCTCCACCTTTTCAAGAGCCACCCCAACCCTGAGACTTGTGTGCCTGAGGTTTGCGGTCCTCTTGCTGCTCCCGCAGTCCCAGAAGTCTCCCGCTTTCTTCATCGCAGGACATTGCAGGACGTTGCACTTTTTCGTATCCGTTAGCAATCTAACTACACCCGTTGTCAATCTACGCCTGGAGCCAAAAGAGGGAGAGAAAGCAACTCTAATACAACATTAAGCTTCTCTAACCTAGTCAAAGAAGAGTAAGCTCATTCATTTCTATTGAATATAACTTGTCATATGATCAGGCGTTGGTGAGAAGAAAATCGTATTACTATTGTTATGTTCAGCAACTAAGTATTATCTAGTTCTTGGAAAGAGTTTACACAAATAACTTAGAAAGAAGTAAACAACTAGTGTAGTTCCAATACTACAATAATACATCTCGCTCAAAATGGTAGCCCGTCTGAACCAGTGATGTACTTCAATGCCCAGTTATCAAATACAAAAAATGCTATATTTCTATGCCAATAGTCAAATAACTCCAAGCTTCGCCCTCACGCTAACTTTGTATATCCGTATAACTCGTGGGGTCCGCTCCCTAATACCAATCTTATCGCGACTTCGCTAGTATTTCACATACATTGTACACATTTAATCTTCATACTCGTCTTCGGAGTCACTTATGTCATCCGGCACCTGGCCCCTAAGCCGGCGAGCTGCCAGATCGTCAACCAGTCCACCCACGCTTTCGGAGTCCGTGTATCCTTCGCCACCGACGAGAGACAATGCCACCGGGAGGAAGATGAGCGCGTGTGTAGCGGCAAAGACTACCAGCGCCAGCCAAACCCGGAAGTAGTAGATCTCGAAGATTTTGGAGCGAGTGAAAGCCAACACGCAGACACCGAGAAGCTTGGTGATGGTGATACCGCTGAAGACAGAACCGCCGACATTAACGAGAGCTGTCCAGGCACGAGCATCACGCCCTCGGAATCGGTTCTTGGCCCGGTCCATAACAGAGCCTGAGGGAAACATGAAGGCCCGTGCAATGTGTGCGCAGAACTCGACAGCAATGCCGACGCAGATGATCAGGTTGACGAGGGACACAGCGTTGAGAGATACGTCAAAGACAGCCATCGCACCAATGATGTCCACAACTGTCATAGCGACCGTGATGGTCACGACAAGGGCCGTAACGACAGACCCCAAAAGGACGGTAGAGACTGCAAAGATGATGCCAACGGCTGAACCAAGCAACGCCCCAGTAAGCTTGACAATGCTTGCATACTGGTCGAAGAAGATGTAGAAGACACTATAGGGGAAAACCTCTGCACCAGTACTCGCACTGACTTCATTGGCAATGCGACGTGCCGCGGCATAAGCATTGATGAAATCGTCTTGGCTGCGTAGTGGCTTGTGTGCGGTCCGGAAGTGACTAGCAGGTACGTCGACGTTTGCCGAGTCGACAACCACTGCTTTGCTGTAAGAAGCCCGACCACCCAAAGGACATTCATCCGTAGTTGGCGCATCCAAGAACTTCTCTAGGTAGTGTACAAACTCATCGCCCTCTGGCATCCCGTCGAGAGTGATGTTCCAAGGTGGATTTCGCTCGGAAAAACAGACTTTTCGATTTTCCTTACAGCAAGCCTCATTCTCGGGCTTTAGCCACAAAAAGAAGTCATCGATCCAGCTGGCAGTTGGGGAAGAAATATAAGACACGTCTGGGCGCTTACGTTCTTGCTCGAGAACTGTTGCAAGAGAGAGTTGTTCGCAAGTGCTGAAGCGCGAGCATATTTCCTGTTGATGTGAGCGCTCTGTGGCGTTCAAACCCTTCGTTACGAAGTAGACAGGGGGGCCTGCATCGAGATATTTGTACATATCGTTGAAGTAGTCGATTAGGTATGAATCGTCGGGAAGGGCTACGCGCTGATCTAAACCAAGTTTGACGTAAGGAATCAGTGCCACACCTGCGGCAAGCAGACCAAAGAAGATTGTAACGATAACAACCTTGACCTTTTTCCCAAGCAGAGTCGGGGCATAATGTTTACGGATGAACTGCTGGAGTAAACTCTCTTCCGGCATATCATACGGACGAGGACCGCCGTTTCCAGTATTGCTGAGATGAACACGGGCGCCCTTGACTTGAATGCAAGGAAAACAATCAGCTCTGTGATCTTCAATTCGTATCTGGTTGTAAGACAGAATAGAAATGAAGAGCGTCATCTGCAGCAGGGCATTGATAAAGACAGCACCTGCAGCATACACAGCGAAGTTCCGAACTGCCGGCATTCCAACGAAAGCACCAAGTGCGAAAGAGACTGTTTCAGTGATAGCGGAAAAGAGGATTGATGGCCCAATTCTACCGAGAGCCTTTGCAATCCTTTCTTCAACCATGGCATCCGGTTGAAGTTGGTTTACACGGTCAAATTCGTGGACGATCAAGAATATGTTGTCCACACCAACAGCCAAGACAATGAAGGGGATTACCTCGGCGATAATAAGCGTAGCTTTTATGCCAGCCCATGAGAACAGTCCAATGGACGACGTGATTGACATCAAAACAATTACGATACCCACGAGCCCTAGCGTGAATTTGCTTTGGACGAATGCGATAGAAGGGTTTCGCATCAGCTCGCGTATGCTCAGGCCGCTGGATCCTAGCGCAATTGAGGCATACAAGAACATGACTAGGTAGCTGATCACGACTATCGTGGCATCTGTATTGGTGGACTTATTCAGCTCCTGTTCCAAACTGATTTCTGTGGAAAAGGACAGCCTTAGTCCACGAGCTGTTGCCTCGTCCTGGGCAAGCAAGAGGTGATCCCTGAGTGCCCTTTCCCAGTCTTGTGCGTGTGCAAGCTCAGAACTTCCCTCTGGGAAGTTGTTTACAACCCAGGTAACGGTAATTGCAGGCGTATCTGTGATATCTTCGAGGCCCTCAAAACCACCGAGGATCATATTTGGTTCGATTGGTTGGTCAAAGTCGGGTCGGCACAACACGGGGGAATCAGCACATTGCCTGAACGCAGATTTCCAGTTTTCAGTGCCATCGAACCAGACCGTAGGGGACTGGACAACGCATGCCGAACCGGTAGGTTTAAAGCATACATCCTGAAAGGACGTTCCGAAATCCGGGCCTTTCAGTTGTCTAACTTCCTTCTCGATACCTGCCCACCAAGTAAGTGTATCGTAACTCAAGACCGGGCCAGTTCCAGAAGATGATGTATCATTGACCAGGAAGATTTTTTCTGCACGGTAGAACGCGCCGAAGTTGTTGTCGAAGAAGGCTTTCTCCTGGGCAGCTGCAGAATCTGGGCTCACCCACAGCCGCACTGGCTCTCTCTCGACATCGAATTTGATCCATCCGATACTCAGCACAACAACAAGTATCAGACTGGCCACAATGGTAGTAGCAGGAAATCTTGCGCAAAAGTGGCCCAGCTTGCTGAACGCGGTATCACACCATAAATTAAGTTTGTAATGCCTCTGGGGGGGGTGATAAGTAGTTCCCGGACGTAGAAGGTCACCTTCATCTTCGTCATCACTTGGCTCTGCTCCTTGCAGTAGATGAAGCCTCTCATTACGACGCTGTGCGTGCCTTCTCCAGGCAACATGTCCAACCACGCCCATGAAGAGTGTGAACAGGAGAGTCGAGTATGTGAAAATGGAAGCGAACGTCAAGCAAGGAAGTATGCCCACACGGCATGAACCAGCCTCTTTGACCGCAGGAAGATCAGGACACACGGCCGGGCAATCGACACACGCGCACCGGAAGTTGGGATCTTCGTCGTTACACTTCTTTGGCTTCATCTCCTTTGGAGCCATGTCAGGTTGCGAGTATGTCGGGGGAAAGTTTATTTGGAAGGGCGAACCCAGAGCCTGCTCCTTGCCGAGAAATTTTAATAGTTGTGTGTGGTTTGTGGCACCACCGCCGATGAAATTCATGGCCCTGGAATTGGAAGGGCCGAACTTGACCTCCTTGCAACTGTCGTAGAAGCCCGCGCCATATTCTTCAGTGATGAGTTGATCGATCTCGGCAACAGCCATGCCCCCGCTGAGTTTTTGAGTTCGAGTAACGTTGACGAAAAGCGACTGATCAGGCGAACAAGTGAACGTGCAGAAAAGGTTATAGAAGTTATCTTTACAAGCCGGACAGCCGCCAATGATCTGGTTAGGGGTAGAAAGCTCGTTTTTTAGGGAGTTGAGCTGTCAAATCACGTTAGCCTAAGGCCCTGGGAGATTAAGCGATATGATAAAGGGAAGAGGTTGGCGTACTTGTTCGGAGTTGCAGCATACTTTGCTGTCCTTCCATTTGGGACCACATAGCTCCTCAATCTCCTTCGCAAAGTCGTCATCGGGGGTCTCGGCGAGGCCGTTGTCGACGCATGGAAGAGCCTTTCCAAAGAATCCCTTCTTTCCACAGTGACCGCGCAGCGCACAGCGGCCCGCCTCGTGTTTGGGAGTGAAGAGCTCGTCAGCGGTGGACCGGGTGGCCAGCAGTGCAGCAGCAACGCCGACGAGGGAGGTTATTCGCGTCATGGTTGCAACATATTGCTGCTGCGAAGAAGACAGCAACAACATGGGTGTAAGATTAATAGGCGAGATGTCTGTTTGTCTGTCTGCGCGAGCGGATGTCAGAAACAGGAAGCGGGAAGCTGAGGTACGATGGAGGTTGGCTGTTGGGAATGATGATGCTGATGAGCTGCTAGAGCGAGTTACTTGGGAGAGAGCCCATGCCAAATCGGGTTTATGGCCGGCCATGTTCTGCGTCATCAGATGCAGGTGGATCCCTCCGCAGTACCCTCCGCACACTGGACCTGCCAAGGGCGGCTCGGCCGCCAAGTGCCTGCAGGCTTGGCGGGGCTTAGTGTGCGACTTGGTTTATGTAGTTGAGCTTCCAGTCCTTACTTACACCAATGGAAAGTGTGAAGGTTATAGCATACTTGTTT
Source organism: Xylaria venustula (assembly GCA_022578775.1). Classification (NCBI taxonomy): domain Eukaryota; kingdom Fungi; phylum Ascomycota; class Sordariomycetes; order Xylariales; family Xylariaceae; genus Xylaria; species Xylaria venustula. Next base: position 354,622 of record MU389361.1, on the reverse strand, counting down.
GTAAATAATATACATGAAATTGATACCCACCTTTGTTGGCAAAGCATAAACACATATTGCTGCCTTACCTATTAACATGGAGAAATCAACAGCTCCCTGCCTCTCCTGTGTTCTGCCTGTGACTTCGGATAACATGTGCGGCCTTTACGACAGCTGTGTAACAGTAAGGTAAGACGTGTGGCACGTAGCTGATTACAGCACCTCAGGTATGCTTAGAGATTCTCAGGCTTCGATAACCAAGAGATCTATTCCCCAAACGCCTTACATGCTACCTACCTAATTACCGAAATATATTCAAAAATCAATACTCAAAACTTTCAAACACCACTTCTTCCCCTTCCATCCACTGTAAAAGAGCCTTCATCATGGCTGGGCCTGTACAACAGAAGAATTTTCTCTTCCCTTTCTCCCCAGTCTTTAAAACATCATCCTTAGCCATTCTCTTCTCCACCACTACAGCTCCAAAGGCCTTCACACTCTCCAAGTTCCCCCCAGCTCCAGCATCATTCAAAGAACCCGTAACGAAAAGTTTCGTAACAGGTCCCAAGCCATGGATCTTAGTGAACGTATCTACAGCAAGAGCCAAGTCCTCAGCCCGCAAACTCCACAACACCTGAAGCATGCCCTTCGCCTTCTCGTCTTTTCCTAACACACCACGAGCTTGTGCCAAAAGCGGCGTGATGCCGACACCACCACCTATGAACACACTCTCTTTGTTATCCACGATGTTGAATACCGGCATGCGGAAGTCTTCAACCCCACCAAATCCGAGAACGGGTATCTCAAGCGGAACGCGCAGATTCCAATTGGCAAGGAGCGCGGTCGCCGACCCATGTCTCCTGGCAACTATTTCGAGTTCCGGCTCCGCGCCATCACGTAGCTTATACGTAGCACCAGCCTCCTCTTCTACAATGTCCTTGGAGTCTAAAGGAGCGCTGACTGTAAACGTGCGCACGAAATCATCGTTCAGGCTCTGTGGATCATCGTCTCTCATATGCGAGTATCCATGATCTAGCTCAGGAGAGAAATCGAACGTGACATGTTGGCCGGCGTGCCAGGGACGCAGGCTATTTTCAGTCTCTGCTCCCTTCCCACCTGCACTTTTCGTCGGCGTGAGCTTGAAAACATACCGTGTGACCGTCGGTGTAATGACCTGTCTCGTTAGCAATGTAGCTACAGCGACAGCGTTGGTGGGTTCGTCTTGCTGGTCCTCCTTCTTTTCCGTGGCGAGCAGTCTCACAGGCGGGTTGTAGGGGGAGTAATCAATCACACTCCCGCGGAACGGAAGCCCGCCACGAACGAATCTCGCTTCTGTAACATCGATCCGGACGGCGAGTTTTGCACGCGGCATGTACGCCGCGGCGCGCTCGGCCACGAGAGTCGTCGTCCGTCCCGTCAAGTAGAGGACATTGCCTGTGTCGAAATCAGGCACGACGATGCCAGCAACAGGATCTTCGTTGAGATTTCCTAATGTCTGGTAAAGGCGGTTGCCCGAGTATTCCGGGTAGACAAGAACGACGCCCCCATCGTCGGCTCCGTCGCTGTTCGCCTCTGTTGCTCGGTTCCGAGATATGCGCAAGAACCCCGGAGCTCCTCCACGAGTATTGACGTCCATGCTGCCGCCTCCGTGCTTGCTAGCGATGAAGAATAAATCCGTTTTTTCAATCAACTCGACGGCCTCTCGCGGGAGCGGAAGTCCATCGTCGACAGGAGACTCTGGACCGGGTACTAGTTCGGGCGTCGGGACATGAGGCACGATGTGTTTTTTGTTCAGATATTTCGGGCAGTTTCCTAGCGCCTCTTCCACTGCGAACGCCATTTGCAAGTTTGCCACACCAGGTGCTGTCCTCACCGCAGAACCCGCTATAAAGCGACCAGCGAGCTTGACACGATCGCGGGTTTCTAGGTCAACAGAGAGCCCCGCCATGACCTTTCTCTCTATGGGCCGTACGACCTCCTCATCAACGATTCGCCTCTCCTTCGACTCCGAATCGTTCTTTCCATCGAACAGCGCCTGCATCACTGGGTCAAATTGCGCGTCCGCCAAGCCATTTACACCCAGCATGTTTTCCGCAATGGGACGGCAAAATCCCGCCTCGCCACCCCAGATAGTAGCCCAGGGACGTCCGTGTTCATCGAGGGTCCCGAATGCTACGAGTGGTGAAACACTGACGCGGTAGCCATGTGCTTGTTTTAACCCGGGAACTGTAGGATTATCGCGGCCCGGTACTCCCAACATGCGCTGAACGGCCTTCTCACCGGCGTGCCACTGCGAGTGCAGAGCAGTGAGAGTCGCCATGTTTTGACAATTGTGAGTAGAAATTGTCAACTTGTAGATATTATCACGTCTCGAGGGTGTGGCAAACCACCGTTTCTCGTATTATCGTATCCTCAGACAATCTCGAGATGGTTAGATATATACCAGACAAGCAGTAGAATTGATGATATTGTACAAATGTCTAAGGAAGTATAAAATATGTCCTAGGGGTCAAAATAATGAAATCACAAGTATTAAATATTAAATTTCCACTATTGAACCCTCTTACCGAGACTCCGGGACTAGACGCAATGATGCCGAACACACGTGCATACATTTCTTTCAAAAAGGCATCTTGTATTACACATCCATCCATCCATCCATCAATTAGCAGCTAGTAGCACCCCTCAACTACACTAATGATTTCGCCATCGAACCTGCACGCCAAGTATACTTATTTTAGCATGTCTACCCAGGTAGGAAGTGCACCATACCGGTGCTACAAACATAATCCGGTAGTATGCATGTATATGTATGTAGGTTTATAAGCTTATAAAGCCGAGAAAGGGCGCGCCTTCAAATCCCGAGGAAAATCATTGTACCATATAGATCAGCATTCCTGGGTAAAGCTGGGCAGAGCTGGGTCAGGTTAGTCAGGTGGAGGAATTGTAGCGGGTTAAGCTTCGATTGACATATCCTACTACTATACAGTACCTGGCACATCATGAGAAACTGTATTTGGCCAGGTTAGCTATGTCTGCATGCTGTAGCTGTAATAGACCATATTAGGTCAACGGGCCTTGGGACACATGGATTTCCTTTGTTAGGCTTCCACTCCGCCGAACCCAACTGTATTAGGAAAGGCAACTACTGAGTGCCCAGTAAGATGGTGTTTGCAGTATTGTCATAGGTAGAGTCCCAATACCGACAATGCCCGACGCTATGCTGTCCGTGCAATTCGAGAATGGAGTTATTCACCAGCGAAAGGACGGGGTATTGTAGTGTCATAAACCGTGATATATGGCAATTCTGAAAATCCTATCTAAGGTTGGCCCTAATATTGCGCCCAAGTAGACCTGAAATTCTACTCTATCACTTCAACACAACTGACTCCTCCGAAACGTAGTGAACGAGAAAAGAAACTCGCATACAAAATCCGATATGTTGTCAAAGTAATCCTTTATCGTACAAGAAATTTGACGAGCTATAGTAGTTCACTGCTTTCCAAGCCTTATTATACACTCTCTCTACACATCAATATCTTGAATTGTCGTAATTATATCCATCGCCATAGCTTCTTTGTCCCGCATTCATTCCTACATTATTGGGGCCATATCCTTGGCGCATTGGTTGTGGTGCTGTCATGTTTCGTTGAGGTTGGAACCTTTGTTGTCGAGGTGGTATTGCCGTGGCACTGCGAGCCGGCGGGTAGCCTGGGCCATTTGGACCAGGACTCTGGTAGCCAGATGGTGCTGGGCTTAAGCGGGGCCCACGGTTTGCGTACATGGAAGGTCCCGCAAGAGACCGACCCTCGTTGTAGGGAGGACGATTCGGTAAACTTCGGTCATTCATAGAGTATGACGCCGACCCGTTAAACCTATCTAGATGTGAAGCTGGGGAGCGGACATGCTCGGATTGTAATGTATCAGGAGAACGCAACCCGTTTAATGACGGTTCGCGAGTGGAAACCCCGTTTGGCCCTGGTGTACCTAGTCGCGGCGGTCCCTGAAAGCTGCTCAGCTCAACGTTCGGGAGTGTTGGAGCGGGTGACGCCGATCGATCAAAGCCCATATCAGCGGCACTAGCGATAAGTGGCGCGCGAGAGGAATAACTATTAGCTGATACGCTGGTGCCATTTGTGGCTTGTCGCGCGGGTAGCGGTCGTTTTTGGTCGAGAGGCCCCAGTTCAATGCTCCCTGGAGTACCTGGCCGTGAAGAATACATTGGAAGAGTTGCCATAGTATCGTTTCGATTCAACATCGGCATCTCAGGTAGTGCATCGCCCTTCTCCACATCCATAAACGAAGGCAGGGTCGCTTCTCGTTCGAGACTTGATGGCTCGCCTGTGGATTTGGCGGCCTTACCGTTTGCTTGTGCCCGTTTCCGTTCCTCTTTCGCCAGAGCCTTATTGATCTTCTTCGTTACAATAGCCTTCAGTCTTTTGTTGACCTTGCGCTCACAGTAGCCATGTAAACCACCGTCTTGACGAGGAATGTAATGCCACAGGAAAAAGACGTAGAAGAGTATTCCAAGGAGAAGAAACAAGAAAGAAAAAATCCAAATGACCAAAGTAAACAGCATGCCTGACAATATCACAGCTTGTTGGGTATTCTCTGCAGCAAGAGCTCTTATGTTAGAGAAAAAGCCCCCAAGAGTGCTTTCGAATGACGAAGCGTCGGTTGGAGTTAAGTTCAGTGTGTAAACACCATAAAGCGTCAACGCATTTACTGCTTGGCGAGGGCCAGAGCAGACAAGCACGCGAATCCAAGCTAAATATTATTAGCGACATCTATACGCTATATCTACGAACGATCATAGGTGGGTAATAGTTGTACTCACACTGCAAGCTGAAGTACGAGAATAGTGCAACGTATTCAGCCCCTTTCTTTGACTTGGTCAATTCTGCGAACACCAAAAAACGTCTCCAGCCCTGGCCCTTGCCGATTCGAGTGCTTTCCAAACGAACGGCAAGAGTATCTAAATAACATTCGGCAACGCTACCACGTCTCATGACGCGCCAAGCACGAAAATGCTCGAAGATCAGGTTGACAAAACTCGCAATAATGGTACCGGCGAAAATCCATTTCGTCTCGTCGAAAGTGAGGAGCTGAGTGGGTGCAATGGACGAGGACCACTGGTTGAAGACCAATAAATTTATGGCAGTGAAAATATCGACACCATACACAGCCAAGGAGAGGAGGATGGAGAAGTAAAGGTAGCCGTAAGCCAGGTAAGTAAAAACCGAGGACGATTTGAAGTCTCGGAGACTCTGTGAACGAAGAATCAATTAATCTGAACATGTGTAGAGGGAGGCAGCAAACCACTAACAATAGCACTCCATTGTTGTTCTGGCTGGATCTCCGCGGCTTTGCGCGTGGTGCCAAGGAACATCATCTTGCTCAGTAGTTTTTGTGACCAGAAATTTGACCAAGTTTCAGTGTATCGGATATTTTCAACGAGTCGTGAAATCGACGCAGTCGATGAGGGGTATCAAAAGCCGCTTCGTTTAAATCAAAAGAAAGCGAGCCCGCCAGTCGCTGTCGTCGTCGTAAATCGATGGACCAATCCGCCAGCGATTTGGAAATGGTGGTCGTCGACGCGGTCCCGCCGTCGCGCACAGTCGTCCCTCGCCTGCGAAGTATACGACTGTGCCTCTCCCAAGATATAAAGAACAGGAATCCAAGATAGGCTAACTAGAGGTGAAAGTAGTGAATGAGCGAGCGAAAAAAGGTGTTGCTCAAATGCGCTGAAAACGCCGCATACAGGTATTGCCCGTCGGAATGTCAGCGCAACAGCATTCCCGTAGTATCAGAGACCACCGGTTTGGAGCACAACCTCGATGTGCCAAGATGAGTGTGACAAAGTCGTATAGTCCTAGCCAGCACGACTATGCCGAGTTGTGCTTAGAGTAAGGACAAGGGTGGCAAGAAAGAGAGATACAAAGAGCGTAAGAGGTCAGGCGAGGTTTGATCGTCTTGATAATACAAGGCTGGAAGAGCCAGGGCAGTGGTCGCGGCCAAAGTCTGAAGAAATCGGATGAATACACAGGGACAAATAATGCCTCCAGGGTTATTATGTCACATCAATGTGTCGTCGGGTCGGTGAGAGAGTGTTGGTTGATTAATTGCGCCGGCGTATACAGACTGGTGAAGGATTGGACGACGTGCCAGAACAGCCAACCCACGCATGAGAGGGTATCGGTTGTCAAGGGCAGTCAATGGCAATGCAGCTCTGCTGGCCCACGACAAAACCTGGTGCAAGAGAGCCCGAGGAGGATCTCGGAAAGGGGAAGCTGTGCAGTGTTGCAACAGGTATATAGAGGCCTCTTAAGGAGGGGACCGGGCGTGTTTCGACATCCGAATCCTTGGCTACTGCTTGGCCCTCGAGGGGAGACTTGTCCACTACCTACCTAGGTACGCTAGTGCACACTACAGGATTAACTGTGCAGGGGTCGTGTTTGACCCACTAGAGACCCGCTTCTTGCGCGTACAACCGGCGCCTACGCGATTCTATTGGTCAAAATCTAGAGCGTCAACGGAGTGGAACAGAGAAGCTGACCCCGGATTGGCAGGCGACGCTTTCGTCGATATGTGTCTCTGCGTTGGTGCCACCAAGTCCGCGCCAAGGGACCAGGACCCCATATACATCCCAGGCCAACTCTATCTATATCTGCAAGGTACCCGCTCACTTAGAGTGGCCGGCGCCAATGCCCTTCGCTTTTCGCCTTGTTAGGATTCGTAGCTTTCTTTTCAACCCACATTCTACATCTCGCGCAAGGTATTGTAGTTGGTAAGACATCGTCATCACGCACAATGAGCGCGCGTCTAACTCCCAACGTTGACCTTTCTTCAACAAAATAGCCGCCAGCCAGCAATAACATGCATAGCTATCCGAGATAAGTTTTATTTTGGGCTTTGATACCTGTTGGTTTCGGCCGTCTTCGGCGCACAGGCGACCGAAACAGCCAATGGGCTATTTTGAGCTACACCGCGTACGCACGCTATGGCTCCATTATACGAAGGGAGATACATGCATACCTAACACTTCAATTCACATTATGTTTTACACTTGGTCAGACAAAGAATTACTTGTTGATAATCTTTTCCGTCAGTTGACTTAATCTTTACTGCTTCTATGATTGCATATTTTACAAGTCGCATCACTGATGCCATCGGAAGATTATTTTTATTGATTTCAGATACCGGTCTGCCTCGACTCCCTTGCTATTCGTACGAAAACCATATATTCTCATACCATCAGAATGTAGTAGACAATGACGAGATTCATATCCATGAAACTCACCGTGACTCTTTATGTTTTTTGCATTCGTATCGAGTAGATACTGCTGGTCGGGGTAAAGAAGTTGCAGCATATATGGACGAGGCATCCTACCTGATATAGACACACTAGGGGTTTATGGTCCACGTAACATATGAAAGTATTCAAACTCTCATGATATTATCGAGGATCGCCGAGGATTCACTCTGTACTGGTCAAGCGGTAGGGTGTCTCATGGCGAACAAAGAAATCTCAGTTGGCCGCTTCTGGCAAAAGCTCCTTTGGAATGTGATTCATCTCTCAACCTTTACAGACAAAGGCATTCAGATATGGGTTCAAGATTACCCTCAAAGTGTTCATCAAACTTAGGGTCTCCTCTTCCACTCTCTGACGATTCCTTCTCACCCGTGCCGAGCCGTCCCTCTTTCAGCTCTATTTGCGTTCCTCAGTGCTGGACAAGTCACAACGATGGCGGCCTTCAAAAATCCCTATACTGACTATGTCGATAAGGGGTTGGACTATGAGTTCATTACCGAAATATCGCCCAGTGTCTGGAAAATATCCCGCAAGAAGGATCGAATGGAGTATCTCGCTCAAGAAGTCACAGATCTATTGTTCACCGACGCTGACGACGATGATCAGAAACTGACAGACTATGGTCGATTACTGGCGCCTGACGGTGAGGGTTTGATCGAGCAGGTCAAGGTGGTGTTGAACCACCCAAACTTAGTGTCGCTGGTTGATTTCTTTGCTCTCCAGTTCACCAATTTTGGTAGTTCCAGCCGCAAGCAGTGGTTTATAGTTTGGGACTATTGCGATGCTGGTAATCTTGGGAACCTTCTCGTGTCCTCGCAACCACGCCCTCAAGATCGCGTTTCCTCACCAGAACCAGATGGCGAGAATGGGGACATAAAAATAGAAGACGCCCCTCCTGTCTCTGAGGAGGAGGAAGAGGAGGAGGAAGACGTCAAGTTTCTACCTGAATCTCTCGTCTGGCATGTTCTCACGTCAGTGCTGAGAGCCCTTGCCTGGTTGCATGATGGTGTCCGTGACGTGGTGCTGGAAGGACATACATGGAAGAGACTGGGCGGGGACCCAGATTGGTCGCCAATGTTGCATCGTGCCATCACCCCCGAGAATATATTCATAGGCCACCCCCGACGCAAAGAGTGGTATGGGCCCGTGAAGCTTGGCAATTATGGACGCTTATTTATTTCCGGACATTATCAGGCGTCTGGAGAAAAGCACGCGCCCACGTTCACTAAAGTGATCGGCCCGCATCCGAGCCAGGATATCGCACTCCTTGAAGACTTGGTCGCCGCCGACGTCGCATACGGTAGCATCTATCCTCATCAAGTAAGTATGTTACCGCGGAGGCTATATAAGCATGTGCTGACTTGGAGGCTAGCCTTTACAGCCATACACGATAATTAGCGAATATCGAGCTCTCGGCGAGATCGTGCAGGCCATGATGGTTGAACCTACGGGGGGCGATCATATAAAAAGAATACAGTCACGGCCAGTTCGGACCAATCTAAAAGACACGACTTATACGGGACGGCTGAAGAATTTTGTCGTGAAGCTGATGGAATTCGATCCATGGAATTCAGTAGCAATAGCCGATCCCACGACCTACGTCACAAGTGATCTATACCGTGAGGCTCTGGAAGCAGTTGAGGTGTTCATGGCAACGGGCCGCGACGAAGCGGAATCGTATGTGCCGTCGAAATGGGCCGAGGCCGAAGACCGATTCGAGAACACGACACTCAAAGTCAACGAATTGTACAATTCATTTGAAAATGTGAAGGATGTACTGGAAACATTCAGTAAATGTTAGACAGTATAAAAAGAAAAGGAGGGGTTTAGGTGGTTCTTGAGAGACTTTACTGGTTGTTCTAACGGGAGGTAGCTGCTCGATTGTCAGAAGTCTAGGTTACATATAAACATGCAAATTAATCATGAGATGGCATGTTAAGTTGAATTTGTCTAAAATGATATTTAGGAACTTTGAACATGCCTTGTCGAGCTTGTGTACCCACTGTAGGAAGACCTACCCTGTAGGCTGCGATGGCTTTCCCCACATAATTTTTCTCTAAGCCAATCAGCTAGCACCGAAACTAGTCCATCTACCTACCCACCCGAGCCACCTACTGCGTACACATAACAACCCTTAGCTCTAAGTAAGTACGTAATCAAGATCACCATCAATACAACAACATCATTCCTTTTGATACTCATAGCACCTAGCCTTTAGGGCGTGGTAGCGATACATAGAAAGAGTGCAGTGAGCGGCTCAATTAACGGAAGACGGCCAGATTAGACGTCAAACCCGAGCCCGAATCCGAACAACGCCCTCTCAGCCGCAAACACTTGGCTTCTCTGTTCACAATTGTCTCCTCCCTGCCCGGCTACGTAGCTAGAGTTGCTCCCACGTCTGCTTTATTGAGCTACCTAGGTAGTTCCTTGTTCACACGAGGTCTTTAACGCCGCATTACTGGACCTCTATTATTCCTCTGCTCGAGACCAGCCACAGCCAGCAAGCCCCCAAACATGTCGCTCGCGGCGCCGACACCACCTCTACTCCTCACGAAGCGGCTCACCGCCTTCCTGCGAGCCAACCTCTCTCCCCAGATCCATACCAGCCTCCTGACCACCGTCGCCGGCAAGCTCCTCACCCACGCCTCGTCGCACTCGGTTGCCATGCTGCGCACTCAAGCCACCGTTGCCGCCTCTCTCTGGGCTCTTTACGCCGCCCCCTCCACCGGCACCGCCATCGAGAGCGCCCTGCCTTCGCACTCGTCCGCCGCTTTGGTCGGTAAGCCAACGTCGAGCGCAATCACCGTCCAGCTCGCCGGCGCCGTCGTCACCATCAGACACCTTCGCTGCGGCCTACTTTTCATATGCATTGGACCGCCCGCCGAGTCGCCCGGCTCTGCTTCCCCGCGTCATCCTCACCAGCAAAGCCGACCAATGCAGACTCCCCAAGCCAACCTTGATTCTCAGCCTAGCCCGCTCTTGGGCTCACCTTCAGAGGTCGAGAGCGTTAAAAGTACTGGCGCCGCAACCACGGCCAGCGTTGCGACATCCAATAGCGTGGGCGCTTCTGCCGTGGTAGCCATGAGGCGACAGGCTGAAGAACTGGCCCGTTGGCTAAACGAAAGGCTTGGTTCTTTAGATGTACCAGACGAAACGGCAGGGCCACTTGAGTTACGCTGAAGTACACAAGCTTTCCCTCCGAAAGTGGACCAGCTACAAACGAGGCACATTTGCCGGAGGTGACTCTGCTCATCTGACGTATTCTTTATAACCCCGACTCACAAGTCCAATGTGACCGACTAGGCCGTCTGTTTTGATATGCTCTATATCTCGCAGTAAATCTGCAGGCCCTAGCGTTCCGAAAAGTTATCAGATGTGGATTTTGCTCGGGGTACGTGCAATGGAACCTCCAACAAAACCCCACCCACATATACAGTACCTACTTCCTAGGTTGTATTGAATAAGCATCTTGCCCGACTACGGTACCCGTGTATCCACGTTCAAGCAGTAAACCTAGGCTGCTTGGAGTTGTCGGATCAATCTCAGTTACTGATGGCCAATCGGCTCTCAAAGCGACTGTACTCGCGCACAGATGCATAGATCAACTCCTACATGCCCAAAAACAGAAAGGAAACATGCTGGTGTCTCTGGGATCGGAAGATCGTAAAACCGCAACCCATTAGCAAAGCTACCGTGCTTCCTGTTGGTAGTGCGCTCCATGACGTCCACCCCTTCGATGGCTCGTTTATCAAAGCAGAACGTCTATGAAGATCGTGGTTTCAAAAAGGCGCTTGCCAATACTTCAAGCGATTGACGAATGCGACAAAACCGCATCATATCTCAGGATTGTCACGGTGGTGGGTCTAAAGCAACAGTTCCCCTATGTATTGAGCCGCCGAAAATCCGCCATACCATTGCTTCACAAGTAACTGGCGGTCATATATAGTTAGCCTGAAGCTTGTATTTCCAGCTAAGGATACCGCAACAGCATTATACGACACTCAATTAGTCGCGTCTGCCTCCATAAATCTCTCATGCCAAGGAATGAGTTTACTCCGGATCTACCACATGACGACCAAATAGGACTGCGATTTTTTCTTGGCTTCGACCCGCACCCCACATCTTCGCTTCTACGCTCCATCATACCGCAATATATAGTCAACCTGATTGACAAACCTCGGCCCTAATTGCAACTGAAGATGAATTGCTTCTCCAGGCTCTACTATGAGAATCCGAAGCCTATCCAGGAAATTGGCTGCGTGCTGATCTCGCGTACTTGGCACTGGATCGGGGGACCTTAGCCTGCGCCTAACACCTTATTTGATACATACAAACAAGATGTTTCCGGGTCTTCATTAATGTAGGATTCTCCAAGTGTTGGAGATAAGGAAGACCGTGCGGGCGGGAAGGAGACTTATTAAAATGTGTGCAGGGTTATTGGGGCTCAACTCTGGTTCACGACTTTAACCGGATTTATCACTTCCCTAATAAGCAAGCGGTCATCCTTCTCACAATGCTGCCTCCGTGCCAAGAAGATTGGCGGTTCTTGTCACCACAAAGAGTCCATCTCTCATGTGGCGAGCTACAGGTGATACTAGATCGCCCGAACATCAGCTGTGTTAACCAGAATACAACTCGCTCTATGTACGTGGTTGCAATGGTTAGCAACAATCACAATAACAGATCAAACCTCACACAGCCAAGCACACATTTACTAGGTTCCGTCGTCTTAACTATAATTCAAACCTTATCGGCCCTTTATCAATACAGAGATACACAGTATATTCTTAGATACATGCTACCATTATCTGGCCGGCTATTACCGAGCATGTCATGCTCCTATATTGGCCATGCTTTTTGGTTGGACGAGACTCGTTTCCACTTTGTGGCGTTACCTGTGATCGATCTTTGGTCTAAACATCTGTATTGTTGCCTCCAGTTTAATTTAGCATTAATTTACATAGCTATCAAGACTAACGTCGTGAGACTAAATCGCACGGTATTCCTCAGCTATGGCAACACAACTTGTATCACTTGCATCCTAGGTAACTGGAAGTACACTGGAGTTTGTGTAAGACATCAACCGAAGCTACTGATTTGCATTGCTCATTCAGGAACTGAATGACCCAAGAGTGAAGACTGCCTTTTCTTTGCCACCCTCCAGCTCGCCTGTCGTTGACCTGGCAAAACGCCTCCGACCCCAGCCACGTTCTCTCTTTATGGGCCGACTCATAAAAGTAAGGATCGTCAATGCCCGAAGGCAAAGCATGGAGTCGTCGGCTGTCAGGCCCAACAAGCCGTGGGAGCCATCTGAAAACAATATACCCCTTTACCTCACAAATGGGATGTGGGTCGCGGTATTCTATGGCCGAAACTTCCATTCTAGGGAGCATCTCTATGTTCTCCCAAGATGACAATAGATTTGACGTTTATCACAGCCTCTTAGGCTGTGCAAAGCCTGAAGTATAAAGACGAGTGTCTAGTCGGCATCTTCTGCTCTCGTCTCAAACAGGCTTCACCACCACATTCATTTCCACAGTCCTTGAATAGAAATCTTTTGTCTCCGTAAGCATCATGATGAACGCTAAGACCGCCGCTCTCGTGGCCGCCTGGGCCGCCGCCAAGTCGGTCTCGGGACAAGCCGTAGGCACGCAGACGGCCGAGACCCATCCCAAGTTGACCTGGCAGACATGCACGGCTCCCGGCAGCTGCACGACCAAGAACGGAGAAGTCACCATCGATGCCAACTGGCGCTGGGTGCACGATATCAACGGCTACACCAACTGCTACACCGGCAATGAGTGGAACACGACCATCTGCCCCGATGCTGACACTTGCTCGAAGAACTGTGCCGTTGACGGAGCTGACTACGCGAGTACCTATGGTGCCACAACCAGTGGTAACGCATTGTCTCTGACATTCGTCACCAAGGGAAGCTACTGTAAGTGATCATGGTCCTGGGCGAAGGAATATGTGTCTGACCCAATACGTTTGCAGCGACCAACATCGGATCTCGTCTGTACCTCCTGGACGGCTCGGACAAGTACCAGACGTTCAAGCTGCTCGGCAATGAGTTCACCTTCGATGTCGATCTGTCGAAACTTGGCTGTGGTCTCAACGGTGCCCTGTACTTCGTCTCTATGGACGCGGACGGTGGAATGTCCAAGTACCCAACCAACAAGGCCGGCGCCAAGTACGGCACTGGTTACTGTGACGCACAGTGCCCCCGTGACTTGAAGTTCATCGACGGCAAGGTAAGTGTCTCCATCGCTTATCGATCTCCTTCGCTCCATCTAACATCTCAACCAAGGCCAACTCCGCCCAATGGACTCCGTCTTCCAACGACCAGAACGCTGGTGTCGGTGAAATGGGCTCCTGCTGCTCTGAAATGGATATTTGGGGTGAGTAGTCCGTCCTCAATCAGGGGTATACGAGTTGCTGAACAATTTCAAACAGAGGCGAACAGCGTCTCAACCGCTTTCACCCCTCACCCCTGCACCACCGTCGGCCAGCACTCTTGCCAGGGCGACGCCTGCGGCGGCACCTACTCTTCTACCCGCTATGCCGGAGACTGCGACCCAGATGGATGTGACTTCAACTCGTACCGCCAGGGCAACAAAGATTTCTACGGTCCTAGCAAGACCGTCGACACGACCCAGAAGTTCACCGTCGTGACCCAGTTCCTGACAGGGTCCGACGGCAGTCTCTCGTCCATCAAGCGCTTCTACGTCCAGGGCGGCAAGGTGATTCCCAACTCCGAGACCACCGTCACGGGCACCAGCGGCAACGAGATCGACGCCGACTACTGCTCCGCCCAGAAGGTCGCATTCGGCGACACCGACAACTTCGCAGCAAAGGGCGGTCTCGCGCAGATGAGCAAGGCTCTTGCGGGCGACATGGTCCTCGTCATGTCTCTCTGGGACGACGTGAGTTAAATTCTTATACTGCGCCCCCACAGTTCTGACAGGACAAAAAGCTGACATGACTTGTTCTTGATAGCACTACGCCAACATGCTGTGGCTCGACTCGAGCTACCCTGCCGACAAGGCCGGTACGCCCGGCGGTGACCGTGGAAGCTGTGCCCAAACCTCGGGTGTTCCCTCCGACGTCGAGAGCTCCCAGGCCTCGGACGCGGTCACCTACAGCAACATCAAATTCGGCCCCATCAACTCGACCTTCACGTCCTCGTAAAGACCACAAACGGATGCCTCAGGGGGTCGTCTGTAAATCCCCGGGGAAATTCAATAGGGTCCGGTTCATGCGCGCGTAGCTGGCTGCATGTATCTGTCTTATAAACAGATTGATGGGAGGAGAGTAAGAAAAAGGACAGGAAACATTGAGTGAAAGTATCATTGGGAAATGGTTAGACCAGGTAGACCAGCACTTAACGGAACTGACAAAATCAAACATGTCTCCTATTTTTCCACCAAGCACTTTTCAATAAATTTGTGTATGAACTATCAAGACTCGAAGTAGTATCAGGAGATAGGCTCACTAGCTGCCAAGTACCCCATAGGGTAATGCTCGGAGCCTTTCCAGTTAGGGGCAGAAGGTGACAATGTTGGCCGATATCCTATGTATGTAAGGACATAAAGTCTCTCGTCGTATTATGAGTCGTCGGTCGTTCAGATAGGAATGCTATTGAACCTTAACTCATATAACTTAGTACCTACCAGTCACCACTAACTTAACAAAGACGCCATTTTCAGTCTCCTGGAGGTGTAGTGTACGAGCCAAGCAAGCGGATATTTCGTTGGTACAGGCTAAGAGTAATGCAGATTAATCCTGTACCATATTTAGTTATGGTCTCGACCACTCCGAAGGCATTCTATCAGGTGTGTAACCAAAAAGCTATATATCTAGATGAGCTTAGACTTGGCATTTCCCTGAACGTTATTTCGTTTTTTTGTTTTTCGATCAATACTTCTCGGAGATTACTGGGAGGGTTGTACAGCACAACAGAATTAGATTTGTGAAATGTGTAATACTGGCCAGTCATTAATATTAGTCTAGACTGACTGGATCGATGCCTATTTAAAATCGGCGAACAAAAGATGCCGGAAGTATTCCCTTGCAAATATTGAAACAGCATTTCTCATTGTCAACCGGTAAGCGGAAACAAGACCGTCAACATGATGTTCCAAAGAAATTGTGATCTTTTTGCCTGGATTGGCTTCTTCTCCTCCTCCCTCCCTGTTTTCCATCCTAAACCATAGAGAATGGTGCTGAGTCATGCAGATTTTAGTGTCGTCGTAACAGGAATATCCAATGAACATATCGTTAGCTGTAAGTGTTCGTTCTAATTAACGATCAAGAGACCCTGAGTCGATCTACATCGGCACAGCCAAGCCGCTATCACTACTACTGTTCCCTCTCCACGATCCTGCCCGGCCTGAGCTAGTACGCCCTACATGTATTACTGAGTAGTCATATGCGAGGTACGCAAGACCCCTCAACTCTTCTTGACTTACATACCTACATATGTGGGTACCCGCTCGACTACAACGCAACGCCCCTCGCGAACCAGCTTCACGGATAAAGCATCTCAGAGCCAGGTAAACAAGGAAAGACATTGCATGTCATGTAACAGTAGATATTCTTCTTATCCAACCATCGAACCTACTGGACAGTACCTACCCGTTTCTCACAGTTATTTTGCCTCCCCCGCCTCTTCTATCCGAGGCAGATCTATATTCACACATATATACATACATAGACACACACGCACATGTCAACTCATTTATTACCAAGTGCGGCAATCACCACGAGGACAGACCAACCAAACAGACAAGGGAACAAAAAAAAAAGGCTCAAGGACCAAGAAGAATCAAGATGCTACATAAAGAGATACCGTACCCCCTCCCATGCACTCCGGCATCCAATGAAAAGTAAGCGATCCCCGAGCCGACGCGCAGCGATCTCCAATCGAGGAGGAAATGGGGCGAACTGTTTGCCTAGACTAGGTGTGTGTTATCAATTTAAATCATAATTATTTATTTTAGCTAGCTTCAATTCTTAAAGCGCATAAAGAAAAAGGAATAAGAATGACAACAAGCCAGGCAGCCAGATTTCGGGATTTGCCCAGGCAGCTTCTCCTCCACCTCCACCATTTACCACCACCAAACCCTGCCTTACATTAGTACGCGCACGCCACAAACCACTAATACCATCCTGAATAATAATACTTGGTACGCTGGCGCTACCGACTTAGGTAGGTACAGCAAGTAAGGCAACCGAAAGAGAAAGAAGAGGTAGGGATAATTAACTCATTTACACGTAGGTATTACCATTTTTGCTTTTGCCGATCATCTCCCATAAACCCGGGTAACGGGGATTTTGACAAGTATGTATTGTATTGTATGTTAGCAACCTAGCTCGCCCGAGGCGACCTGAAAAAAAGTAGACACCACAAAATCCCTACACCACCTACATTACCAGAATAACTATTAGTTTTTAAAGCTATTTAAACCTTTAAAAAATTTCAATAATATAAACGGCGTAGCTATATTGAAAGCAGCTTTAAAAATAGCTTCGAGTGGTTGTTTTAGTAGTTGTTTTGGTAGTTATTCTGGTAATGTAGGTAGTGTAGGGATTTTGCGGTGTCTACTTTTTTTCAGGTCGCCTCGCTCGCCTAGCAAAAATACTCGCATCTAGATATACCTATATGTGCTTAACACCTAACCTATCATTATTGACGTCGGTGACAGTATAAGCACCAATCAATCTACCGTGCCACTGTAGAGTCACGATGATACATACGTACCTACTTACCTGCCTACTCAGTATCCGGTGGAGATCCCTACAGTAAAGTGGTTACAATCTGACTAGATAGGGAGGAAGAATGGGTAGGTTTTCATGTCATGTCACGGTAGGAATACATGTACGCTTACGTATGGATACTTAGCTGTCTTTGTTATATACTAGATGTTCATAGCCGCGCCAAAATTCGAAAATTAAACAAAACAGAAACCTTCGATGGCGAGAGGGATGGACTAAAAAGAACACGCAAAAAGGTCCTAGGCATCTTCCTCTGCCTACATACGGAGCTGCTTCCGCCCTTATCTCACCAATTAGGTCTCCGTCCGTCAGATACATACAGTCTATACGTGGAATACATGAATTAGGCACCATAGAACAAAGTACCTAGGTGGTGACACTACCTACCTAAGCACACTATGTAATATCGAGGGAGATAGCCACGTAGGGAATATGAAAAGGCAGAAAAGGGAAACAGGGGGGGGGGGAGAGGGAAAACAACAAAGCGATTCCCACTCGAACCTTCGGCACCAACGGGATAGAGAGAGGAGAGAATGATCCGGTGATAGACAAGATACGAATACTACACCTGCGGGGTACCATACAAACCTACATATGTACATAGATAGGCCCATCAGTATACCACTCAAATACTCACCGGCTCGATTATGTAGAGGTGGTTAAAAGCTCGGTGGAAATGCAACTCACTATCTATCTTTAAAGGACTTAACACGTGAAATAAAAGACAGAGAGGAAAAAACGTATCTACTATATGTGTATACAGTATGTAATTTGGCACTAGATATACCTACCGGGAGCCTATTTAAAGTAACCTACTCGGCCACATAGAAAAGCAGGGGGTGACAGGACACCTCCACTGTTCGCGGAAACTACCTAACTTAGGTATCACCAGAGACGATCGATCTACTGTAGCTTAGGCGAACGGTCATGGCGTCGAGATCAAAGGGCTGATGTGAAATTGGTTGGCTCTTTAGTGTAAACGGTTAAAGTGGTTTAGATACTGAGTAAATATACTCGAACCGTAAGGCAGGACTCAAGTCCCGTCGTTTCCCGTATTGCTAAGCAATGTGTTATATTCATTAAGCTCACATCGAATGCCCTGATAACATGGCTATATGCTTCAGACGTGTGGTTTACTGGACCGTAAAAGGGATACGTTCCCCTTTATGTTCTTATATTCTAGTCAGCCGCTGCTGCTCACATATCCATAGAATGAGCCAATAGCTAGGCTGACCGAGCCCAAATGTCGTTTCGGTAAACAGAGTCTCGTTTTCGTTTTCCCTCTTCGTAGAAATAAATCAAACGCCAATGTGTGTGCTTCAAATACGCCCGCCCGCCCGCCCTAGTCATTCCCTTCCAAAACGCAAACAAGATAAAATATATTTCAAACCATAGGGTATCAACATAATGCCTGAAAGCAAATAGAAGACCACCTCCCCTCCCTCTCGCTAAACAATTACGCCAATCGCAATGGGGGAAAATAATAATAATAATAAAAATAAAAGAGCCCCCAACTGGCCGCCCTGCTCAGGGTGGTATCGTGCTGAATGTCGTGGCGATAAACAATGCGCATGTGATCATTTCGAGCCGAAACAAGAGAAGAAAACCTCCAGCCCGGCCCAGTCCATACATGTGAACCTACAGTAACCACAACGGGGCGGCCACACATCACCATGTTTTCTCCGCAATGAAGCCAACATAGTACCGGAACGACGGGGTATCCCAGCAGACCGGTATGACGGTAAGCAGGTTGGTGAATTGCTGGCCGTTCTTCTTGAAATTCGTCACCTCGATGGCCAGCTCCTTATTGGCCTCGATGCTGCGGCGCATCTTCTTCAGCACGCTCTTCTCGACGTGGCTCCGCGTCGACGCCTGGCGAACTTTGCCTCCTGGCGCTTGCAGGAATCGGCAGTTCCTCCCGAGCATCTCGTCCAATGAGTACCCCGTCAACATGGCGCATGCATCGTTCGCGTACACGACCGGGTAATCGGGTTGCTCGATATCGCACACCACTAATGCGCAAGACGCATCTACAGGGCCGAGATTTATTTCTGGTGAAGGTCTGGACATCACCCGGCTCTTTACCGACTTGATTAGCGCGAGATAGACATTGGTTAAAACATGATTGGGGGTCATCTTGGCACTTACAAGAATTTGCATTATGTCGATTCCGCTGGGAGCGTAGATGCCCGGATAGATGATAGAATCGTTCACGCCATCTTGAGAAGACCCGGGACCCGCTTGATTCTCCGGATAATCATTATACTAAGTGGTGAAATTAGTCATCGATGAATATCACTCGTTGTGGCTGACTTGTACGTTATGTTATACTCACCTCCAACGCATTATACTCCCAGGGATTCATGAGTACGGAAGAGGCGAGATAATACTGGGTGCTCATAGAAAGTTTACAGGAATCCATTGTAATAAGGGTTGGTGTCCGCGGCGACATGGCTGGGGAGTATTGACTATAAATAGGTAGATAGATGTGTTGTAATTATGGGAGTTGAGAATAAGTCACGTATGATAGGCAGACGGAAAGAGTGACTTGAATGGATAATTTGGTTGGATGTGACGTTCACGAGAATGTATAACTGGGTTGTGGTCGGTGGGACGTGGTGTAGCAATAAGTCCAAGCGTTTATACGAAGGCCTTTAATGCCAGGGCCCATGATGCGTTTAATTGGAACGACAACAAGTGTGAGAGTGAGAGACAAGGTCCATTAGACAGCGTGGCTTGAAATCTCGCTGGCAACCGGCTTGAGCCATGTCTTTTCTGGTCTGGTTAGTCTAGATAGAGCAAGCAGAACACTGGCCAGGAACAGGCATAAGCAGAGAGATCGTGATCATGATCGCATGACACAAGCCAACTGCCGAATCTACAGGAGTCTGCAGCAGTAGACAATTGAAAGCCAAACATTTTTTTTTATAATGGATATAAAGCTAGTCTAATGACGCAAGGGATTGGCTAGGGTCCGGATGGGTTGTCGAAGAGGGTGTTGCGGCTCGAATCATCCCCGCCAGATGATCGCCACGATTCAGAATGTTCACAACGATCGAGTGCTCGAGCAGCCTAAGAGACTGCTAATAAGGTAAGAACAAGAAGCCCACATAGACGAACACAGGGAGAACCCAGGGAGCCGGCGACCCACATGGTGGCAAGCCCCTAGCGGAAGACCGAGTATAAGTGGCAGCGGGAAGCGGGAAGCGGAGCTTGCACACGGTCTACGTAGTGTGATGCGTGGACTGTGGTGTAGCTGCCTCTGTAGGGTTTGTTGTGCGTACTAACTAAGCAAACCAACAGAATTGCAGATGAAGCCAGCGGCAGATGACATTTCCCACTGGCCAGAAACACTGCTCACGAACCTCGGAAATTGTACAATATCACGGTCCGACAGTAGCACTGCCGACAGCACCTGTCCATGTTGCGATATACCACATACTGTACAGGAGTGCAGCACAAATGTGCCAGCAGCTCCAGATTTGCATTCAGGAGTGCTACTACCTGCTGCCATGCTGTACATGTTCGCCCTGCACCCTACACCGAACACAAAGCGCCGGATTGGCTAGGCTGAACGAACAAAAAAAAGACCGGGCCTTGTCTCTAGAGACGGTGGTTGGTGGCGATCCGCGAACAGAAACCCGCTTCCGCTCAGATCGTGAAATCCACAGCTCCATCGTGACTAGACCGGATTCCGCTATCGAGAAAATGGGCATGGCCGCACGGCTGGTAGCCACCTAGGTCACCCAGTCGAGCCAGTACTGCGTAGGCCTGCAGCCAAACGCCGCAACTATGCTTCTACGTTTAGAAACGTTTATTGCTATCGACGGATGCGTGCCTGGGCAGACCTGGGTCTGGATCTGGGTCTGGGGCTAGCCGTGGTCCAAAACCAGGGTCCCGGCTGCATGAGGCCAACCGTTTGCCTGACGGTATTCAAAAATGCCATTTTTCAAGGCGCCGGAAATTAACCCATGTCAGCACGACGGAAAGATGAACATGTCAGTGTCTGGTTTGTTTTGTCTCGGATCATTTATCATCAGTGATGAGACGTCTGTGTCTTTCCGAAGTGCTGAATTATATGGGTCCAGTTCCCATCGGGCCCAATCAGAATTGGCTCGGTGATGCCTGTGTAAGGGAGATTCTCTTTCCAAGTCGGAAGAGGCTGGATCTTGGTATCTTTTTACCCTACCTCGCCTACCAAGACATTTCTAGTTGAAAATGAGTCCGGCAGACATCAGTTAGGTTTATTTTGGGAATCATTAGTGCAAGACCTATTCGGACTCGTCGTTTCGTAATACATAGTCTTAATTCAGTGCCCGCGATAAACGCAGCTCCATGAGCGGGTCGTTAGTACACACCGCTCATCGTCGAGGTGTACCTTGACGGGCCCATGGGCACAGACTTTGATTCGATAGATTTTGCATTCTCAAGCATTAGCCTAAATTCATGCCGCATAGTCCTTTCGCCGAGGCATCTGCGTGCCTACTTGGCAAGTCGGTTAGGTCAAAGAAATTGAGGCAGTGAGTGGTACGTGGTGACTGGGATACCGATGTTGTATGTAGAAGGAATGGAGAGTAAGTCTACTAAGGAGAGGCAGTCGAACTGGAATCCACTGTATGTAGGAGCGGGTAACGTAGCACAGGTCCAATTCATGTACTGTAGGTAGGCGCATACGTATGTATATTCACATCGTGGCTTCCTATACTTACGATTAGAGATCGATCTCAGATCCTACCGAGAAGAACACCTAGTATGCATTGTGTAAACTATATGATATATCCTTTATACAAGATAATATTATAGTATATCTTACTTCGCATTTCCCTATTCCCCCTTATTTGTTAAACCAGCGCAGGCATAACTCTGATCAGTATTTGTGAATATCTAGCCGCAAATAAATATGAATTCAAACATATGATTGGCCAATAAGAGACTGCATTTAGGTCCTGGCAGACACGTGGTAGCCACTCTATATAGGTACTACCTACCTACTTTCACTATGACGACATGGTCCAGGTTGTTTCGGGAAAGAATCGAGCTGTGTTCCTCTCCCATTTCTATAAAATACTCTGAATCAATGATTATACATGAAACAGTTATACGATCTTTGCTATCCCACTGAACCATGCAATAGCAAAATACCTCACTAATAAGCAGGCGTGTTACAAGCAACCTTGTGTTTTGTTCGCCTTACGGCCCTTACTTATAAGCAGTAGACGACGCATACTCCACATTCACACCCACCCTTGTCACTAGATACATGTAGATAGATACATAGATGTATGTACATATGGAGAAAAATGGGTTACGTACCGTTACACAATGGCTAAATGCAACAAGATTTCTCCATCCGGGTATTATGAACGATCTATTCAAGGGTAATTCAAACACGGAAATTGTGATAAGAAAACGAGAGAACCCTTTGCCTCTTAAGCTGTTACTAACTAACAAACGAAACCGCCTAGGAGGGAATCGAGATTGTGTTAGTTAGCAGATAAGATCTCGGCTATACATCATAGTTCCACTGTTGCTACGCTACCATCTCTTGCATCGTCATCAAGAACAGTGTTCAGTTGCAGTTTCACATTCCCCCATTGACGTGTTATAACGATGGTGGCTTATTAGGAAAAGAGAACGCAATTGTGAATTAATTGTCTGCCTCCTGGATTAAATCAACCGCTCGAACATTCGCGGTCCCCGAGGACCACACCACCTTCTGTTCTAGCATCTAATATGTAGCGGGGACCGACCAGTCAGTCGAGTCCACCTACATTCTTATCCCATGACTTCGTAACGTATCATGATCTGTTTTATACACGGCGTCCCACGCAAACTATTTACAGGCCACAAATATTTAATGGCAGGCTGCTCAGAATACGCAAGACTAAAAGTACACTCTGACAAAATCCAACATTTGGCTCAGCCTTGTATACATGAGCCACCTTCAATATCCATTGTGTACACCAACCGCCGTAGCCAACACCAAGGCCGAGTTGAGCACCGAGCGCGAAATGGCCACGGCGATGGTGATAGTCATTATAACATAGCAGACCCATCTGATCACGAAAACAGGGCCATCAAGACAGAACCCTAACACAGTCGGCAGTCAATGCAGATCGACGAGACGACGATTTTTTGCCTGCAGTTGGCGGAACTTCTTGTCAAGCGCCTCATGCTGTTTCTTGGCCTGACTCCACACCGTCTCGGCATCTTCGACCGACATGAGAGGCGTACTGCCGATAGCCGGCGACGGGCCATTCTCTGGGTGCTCGTAGCCCCCATACATGGTATCTGTTGGATGGCCACCCGACGATGCGCCGTAATCATCTGTAGACCGGCCCGTGAACATCTTTCTCTGATCCTCTGCATTGTCCGCGGGAGGGTAGATCCAAGGCGCAAGTTGTTGTAGATTTACATTTTTAGTGAAGTTAGAGCTGGTACCCATGGTCTTATAACTTCCTAGGTTAAGAGACGGGAGAACATGCTGATTGATGCAACTGATAGCTTCTTCTCGGTGCATCTTCCCCACCGGATCACTGGGATAATTGTCGGGACCAAGTGGGAAGAAGGACGGCGCTCCGTTGGGTACTGCCCGGTTCTTTACGAGACTGAAGCCGCTGGCTGGTGCATGGCGAGGGGCGGAGAAGGCAGTTGGGCGGACACTGTCAGCCCTCAGCCGTTCTTGATACTCCAGAAATTTGTCTTGCTCTTCTGGTGTCAAATTTGGTACGCAATCTCCATTGGGAGTAAGCAGCACGGAGTGATCGTTCACCATCTTGCGGACAGCCTGAAAGGCGTTGAGCTTCTCCTCATCTTCCTTAGTAACGATTGCTTTTAAGGTTGGTGGGAGAGATACTAATCCAGTAGTGTTGGGATCTAGGCGATGAGTGGGAAGAGGTCTGAAGAAGCTAATTCTATCAACTGGGGGCAAGGAACCTTCCTCCACCAAGGCCTTGAAAACATCCCGAAGTTGAGGAATTTCGCCAATGTCTTGCTCAATTGGTTGCTCTTGCCTCACTTCAGGAGTATGACTGATGTAGTCTGGCGTTAATATTGTTGTCTTCGTAGATTCGTTTAGCTTGATAGACGTATCAATAGTGGCAGGACTTTTTGGTGAGCTTATTGAGAGCTTGCGTCTTTCTTTGTTGATTTTTGCTTGTTCTATTGCATATAGACCTGCCTTGGAGTCCTTTCGCGTAGCAATGCCGCTGGCGTGAGTGATAGTTTCCTTCTCTGAAGTAGGTTTATCTTCAGGCGCTTCGGACGTGCTTGGTGTGGCTGGTCTGGTGGACGTTCTACTTGTACCAGCGGGCTTCTTCTCCTTCTTCTGCTTCTTCTTCCGACTCTGAATTGGCGCAATCTCGATTTCTGGTTCAAATGGGTTGGTCTCTGCTATTTGTGCGGCCGCTTCCTTCGAAGCTTCTTTCCGTTGTTTGCGCTGCTGACTCTTCGTAGTCGGACGCGTAGGGAGGGAACCGATCTTTGATGGAGGTGGAGAGCTTGTTCGCGATGCTGAGACGGAGGCACTAACTATCGATGCAGTATCCGAAACGATCTCACTTGCCGGCGTCACTGGTCGATGAGCCGAACTCGCTGCTGCAGCTGAACGGATCGAGGCCACAGCCGCTGGGGCTATGTTGGTTGCCGGAAATTCAGTCTTCGGAGTTTGGACTAGGCGAAGCGTCTTTGGCGCCGCTTTAGCTAGTGGCGAGGACACCGAGGCCGTTGTGAGGGTAGGTGTTGACAATGCAGAAGCCACTGGGGTTTTGCTCGTTTGAGTGCTGTGAGAATTGTTGACAGAAACTTTATCTGGAATCTCCGCCTTTTTAGATGTGGCAGCAGCGATATCGAGAATACCAGGCATTGGACGCTTTTCTGACCTCTTTGGTTTGTTTTCCGTGGCTTTATTAGGCGTATCGGACACGGCTTTTTTGCTTGACGGAGTCTTTGAGGCCTGACCAGGTTTCGATGGAGTTGCATTTGCCTTTGAGGGTGAAGCTGTTTTCACAGAATCAAGAGCTGGGAAATCTTCTTCTTGCAGCAAATTTGCCTTCGATTTGGAAGCCTGGGCCGCAATATCATGTGCTAGACCGCTCACGTTCGCCAACTCCTTGATGTTTTTCTTCGCATCATTCCCGCCAACAGGCTCATCTTTAGTTCGCACTGATGTTTGCCTGTTGGATTTTGGTGCGAGTGGTGTAGCTGGTCGATGAATTGGGGTAGCAAGTGAGCGGATTACATTGTTCCTTGATTGCGGGCGGTCTTGTAACGTGGGACTTTCAATCCGCTCACCCACTCTCTCATCAAAGACCGGGACGGGGTGTGCATGAGTGAAGCCGAGCCCGGGAGGTAGAGATGGTGACTTTATCCCATCAAAATGTGAAATAGAGTCCGAAAAATCCGAAGGGTATGAATCAGCCACCAACGCATCAACAGCAGAAGACGCTGCGTCAAGAGGAAGAAGATCGTCATCTAAGAGGAAAGTATAAATACGTTAGCTTCATGACATCAACTTAAAAGCATGGCTACGTGTCGGAAAAGGAAACATAACAAGAAATAGGCACACGTCACGTCGTAGGCTACCATCGTCGTCTTCCGCATTATACATGATATT
The DNA here is from genome assembly GCA_022578775.1 of Xylaria venustula. Classification (NCBI taxonomy): domain Eukaryota; kingdom Fungi; phylum Ascomycota; class Sordariomycetes; order Xylariales; family Xylariaceae; genus Xylaria; species Xylaria venustula. The sequence continues at coordinate 328,940 of MU389361.1, read as the reverse complement.
GGTGAAGCTGATAGGTTGAAATGCTATATTAGCCAGCTTCTTAGGTACAAGGTTCGGGCTAGCTCTGCGCGTTAACGTACATAAAGTTGTGGAAGACGACGATGGCTTGCCTGGTGTGACCATTGAACCGAATCACGTGAAAAGGAAAAAAAAAAGTTATAAGGCGATGCCAACACGAAGTGTATCTCGAGAATAGCAGCAGCCGTGGTTGAGCAGCCTCGTCGTTTCCAAGAGCACGTGGACGCCATGCAATCCTGGACCATCCTGGACCATCATCCCTTTGTAATGCTCGCTCAAACAGATGTGATGGAATGACCCGACCGTTCCATCTCTGAATCCTCGACGCCTTGTCGCACCCCGCCGAAGAACAAAACAAATAAAAACCAAATAGACCGCCCATTAACTTGCAAGCTCTATCAAATGACTACCATCTGTTGTATCCACCACCGCCGTACATATTATTGGGATTGCTGTACCCACCTTGTGTTTGACCACCGAAAAGCCCCTGCCCGGCTCCCATACTGTTACCCTGTTGCTGATGATGCATCCGCGCCTGCAGGATACTCGGGTCCGCAAGATCTACTAAGCCACTCCCCCCAGAGGAGGAAGTGTTAGCGTGCCTGTGCTTCTTCCCCTTCTTCTTCTGCTTGGGTCCGTAGTCCGGGAAAGCTCCAGGCTGGGAGGCATAGAGCGTTGCCAGGAGGCCGGGAGCCGGAGCAGGAGTGGAGGAGGCAGAGGATGGGAATTGGCTATGGAAAGAGGAAACTTGGGGGATCATGTACTCACGCTTTCCATCGTGGGCCTGGTTGCCCACATTGCTTCGAATCAGGGACTGAAGCAAGTCATTTGGGTTGCCTTTCGAAGCGGCACCAAACGCTGATCCACCAAAAGTGTGCGCTTGCCCAAACATACCACCACCTACAGGAGGTGTGCCCGTCGATTTAAGACCCGGCGGAGGGCCGGATACGGATGTTGTGTATAGCTGGCCACCCGGCTGCGAGCGGAATGTAGAAGGCATCATGGATGACTGTTGAGCCATATACCTAGGATCTCCGGTTGACTTAACGTTGACAGAGCTAGCGCTGTTCTCGTTGGCGAAGTTGAACCGGGACTGTTGACGAGTATGACCTTGTCCTTGGAAGGCTGCCGCTTGTTGGGATGGCTGTTGAGGAGATATTCCAGGAGGCATCTGGTCTGTGAATGTGTTCTGGGGTCGTATAAAAATTTGCTGCTGTGGTGTCATGGTTCGGCTGCCAATTGACCCAACTGCAGTAGAAGCTGGACCAAATCCTGTCAAAGACGGGCCAAATATTTCACTGGCGGTTCCTCTTTGGATGGGTGCATTTCGCCTCTGATCGTAGCTAAGCCCATTGCGTGCCTGATCTCTGTCCTCCGGCTCACCTCCTAGCGCAAGACTACCGCTCTCGAGTTCTCCATCGGATTGGGTTAGGTCATCGACTTGATCATCCTGATCCCCTAGACGATTCTCATCCTCATCATGCAGGGCTCGTCTCCGTGATGCCGAATTCGGATCAAAAAAGGGAGGAAACTCATCTCGGTTATATGACCTGGGAGCGAAAACATGACCGGGAATCGAGTTGAGTAGCCTAGTAAAGTACCCAAGGTCATCCGCCTCATTTGGAGGAGGTGATTGCGTCTTGGGCTGTACGGAGTCAGTTCGTATGTTTACATCAGATCGCTGCTTTTCGGCTTTTCGGCTTGGCTCTGGTACTACTGGTGTGTCGTTTGCCTCATAAACGGATTCAGCCGTGACAGGTAATGAGGTCGAGATGGCTGGGCTCGAGGCAGCGCCACTGGTGGCATGACTACCGCGCCTGCTACGTTGCTGGGTCGTGCGTGCCCAGTTCGCCGACGCTGGCAAGGCAGGCCCATCACCAGCCTCAGAGTCTTCTTTGCTAGACGAACGAAGCATAGGCTGGGATGTAGCGGACGAAGGAATGGCCGAAGGATGTGGACGAGAAACAGAGCGGGATGATGCAGCATTGGAGAGAGGACGTTGTGTATGTACACTGTTAAGCGAAGACAAGTCTTGACGTGAGTAACTGTCTTCTTCATCACCTAGCTCATGCAGAAACATGCACTGTCTATTGCCACATTGCTCATGACGAAGCCAAGCTGAACAGTACTTGGTGGTGCCAAGTTGCGCTTTCAGCACACGGTCGCCGTTCATGGAACCGTTGACTGCTGCTATGCACTTCGCTGCATCTTCCTTTTTTTCGAACGTGACGTATATGCCGAGGGATTGTTGTTGGCCATCAGATGATTTTCTGTTGCTGATCGATATCTTTTGGATATTCCCATATTGTCCAAAAAACTCAGGTTTTCGAAGAGTTTTGAGCAGCTCATCCTCCCGCACGGTTGGTGTTAAGCCTGTCACGTAAACGAGGTTTTTTTGGACAACCCGAACGCCTTGAAGATTCTTGCGGTTTTCTCTTTCGGCCTCGCGCTTCTGAACCTCTTTTTGCCGCTGCTCGCTTGCTCTTTTCTTCTGGTTTTTCTGAATGTTGGCCCGGAATTCTGCCTCCCTGCGAAGCATTAGATAACTCCACTCAGTTGTCTTGGACCTGGGGGATGTACTCTTCACGTGTTACCACTTTCCATTGTACGTCCTTGTCATCGTAAGGCCGGCGGCATGCAGGACAGAGACCGTTCAGGTTGTTTTTCAGGTTGTTAAAACAGAACTGGCAGATCTACAGGACAAAATATCAGCATCAGTAATTCTATGTCGACGACCGGGTCGGTTCGTACCTGGTAACCACAAGGGCATGGTCGAAAATTTCGGTCAGAAAGATCAAACTCCTCGATACAAAGGGGACTGTACGTGGATCAGCATAAGTCGTAACCCAGACAGCAGAGCAACAAGGCAGCAAGGCAGCCAGGGCGATATAACTGACCATGTATCGTCTTCGTCGTCGAAGAATGTGTCTTGCGGAGCCATTGTGATCGGTGAAACTGAAAGTTCAGGATACTCTGGAGACCGACAGGCAGACTCGGCAGTCGTTGGCAGAGGGGGTATGGCGTCTGCGTTACTAAGCGCCCGGGAGGTACCGCGTGGTATGTGTGTTCAAGTGTGTTTTTTGGTAGAGAGCTCGGAGGGAACCTTAATGAACCAGGTTATTGTCGAGTCGTGATGCGCATCCGAAGTAAAATCCTGACGCCAGATGCGAATGTGCAATGCAAGCAATGCTGGTAGAGGAACGCCAACAACAAAATGCACGATAACAGAGGACAACCGTAAGGCCTACAAGATACGCTGTTGACACGGAAATGCTGTTGCCGATGATGAGGACAAGCTGTGTTGTGAGGACCGATGGAGGTTGAGGAGGGTAAAAAGAAACATCAAAGGAGTTGTTACTAGAGGTTATTGTAGAGGTAGTAAGGTAGGTTAGGTACCTAGTGTCCTAGTGTAGCGTCTGAAGCGTCTGACTTTAGCAGCATGGGTGGGACGGAAAGAAGGAACTGACCTACACCGTGCTTCGACCGGCCCATGGTGCAACCCAACCGAGTTAGATCGAGACTTCAAGTTTTTCTAGTAGCTCAATTTGGTTGGCTGGTTGGGAGGATCACCTGACTTGGACTGACTGGTGTCTCATTGATTCACTGTTTCACTCTGTAGGTAATGGAATTTATTGGCAGGCCCGAGCTACTACTGCCCGAGGTTTGTTTCTGTTTCTGGGAATCATATTCCTACAATGCCACGTTGTCCCCTTGTGTCAATAGTTGTTTATATTTCACAGTCTCCTTGAGATATATACGACAAAATGAAACACGAAAAATATATAGAATAGGTCAAGGTTTTTTCATCTAACATATACTTTACCAACTTAATAATGCACCTACATGCACTAGGTATATAGGCGCACTTGCCTAGCCAAGTGTACCATATAGTGAGTTGGATTTGATTCCTAATAGCGCTGTTGGTAATCGGTTTTGCTCTTTAACGTAAGGTGATATGTGACGCTGTGAATATACCTAGGTAATTAGAAAGAAATGATAGCGTGAGCTAGCTTGTTTTGGAATACTGCTGCTATCAGACAGGTCGACAGGTACGGGTACCTACAGTACTCAGTACTTATCTTTATGGCCTTTTCTGGTTAGTGTTACTTTACCTCCGTCGGGGAACGGGACGCTTTAATATTCTTCCCCGGGCATCCACTCGAGCTCGCCAAGCCGCTGCTGGGGGGTGCCGTGCGGACCTCTGTAGGTATCATCAGCCCGGCCGTAGTTATTGCACCTCCGCCAATGGTCAATTAATCCTCAAATCCACGGCCAACCCCATTCCCCTCGATCAATTGGCCTGCTCACCCCGCCATGGCGACCAAGCTCTGCCGCAGCAGGGCTTTCGCTACAGCTCTGCGACCGTCGACGAGCTCCCTCCCGTCCGGACGGACCGAACCCGTCGTTCGCTGCATCGCCTCGACCGCTCGCCAAAATGTCGCGATACCCCGGGACATCAAGAACATGCGGCTGGCGCCGCGGGACCACCCCAAAGAGCTCAACGTGCCCGTCGTGAACCCGGCCGATAAGTACGCCACCAAGGCCGACGACCTGCATCGCTACGGCTCCTGGCTCATGGGCTGCCTGCCCAAGTACATCCAGCAGTTCTCCGTGTGGAAGGACGAGCTGGTCATCTACATCTCTCCCTCGGGCGTCATACCCGTCTTCTCCTTCCTCAAATGTGAGACGGTCCTCTTTGTTGCCTCTGGCTCGACGCCCCCGTGAGACATGCGCTGACTCGGATCCCCCCTTTGACAGATAACACGGCTGCCGAGTTCACCCAGGTCAGCACTATTACCGCAGTCGACTTCCCCACCAAGGACCAGCGATTCGAGATCGTATACAACCTTCTGAGTGTGAGACATAACGCACGCATCCGCGTCAAGACATATGCCGACGAGGCCTCGCCCGTCCCTAGCATCACACCCCTATTCGACGGCGCCAACTGGTACGAGCGCGAGGTCTACGACATGTTCGGTGTTTTCTTCACCGGCCACCCCGATCTTCGTCGTATCATGACTGACTATGGCTTCGAGGGCCACCCGTTACGGAAGGACTTCCCCCTCACCGGCTACACCGAGGTCCGCTACGACGAGGAGAAGAAGCGTATCGTCACCGAGCCCCTGGAGCTGACGCAAGCCTTCCGCAATTTCGAGGGTGGTTCTAGTGCGTGGGAGCAGATTGGTCCTGGCCAGGACCGCAAGCCAGAGAGTTTCAAGCTGCCTACGCCGAAACCCGAAGAAAAGCCCGAGGAGAAGAAATAGACAATGGCTGCAGAGCATGTACATAAACTGTGATCCGACCAGAATACATTCTGGAGTTTTTTCGACTGTCCGATCAAGACCTTGTTAACTAGAGTGATGATGCTCATACTACGCGTACTCTGTTATCACGCAATTCGGCATTGAATTGGGACTTATCTTGTCCAGCACGATCTTTCGCCCGCTCGGGCTAGAATTTGGGTTCCAGAGGCTCTGTAGGTTAACATACTTGGATGCAGCGCTAGATTTAGGTAGTAGAAGATTTATGTAGAGCTCTGAGCACCTAGTAGATGGACTGAATTAGAAGCATTGCTATGAGATTTGAATATCGAACCTTATTAGACTCAAGACAGTTACTCATACGGCGCAGTCCTAAAACCCATACATTCAAGTAGGTGCAGAGTATAACCTAGGTAGATGTCTTTTTATATCACAAGTCTTCGGCTGCACTAGATGAAGAAGAGGGCAAGTGACACTAAACAATCTCTCAATTTGGTCTTATTATATACAATACGTACTGTTCACCAAGGCCTTTTAACCAGGGCTCTTTACCGGAGACTTAGACGTAACACGCGTATCAACAACGCTAGGCGATCTTATGTTGAATTGTTTCACAAACCGTCTATCTGGTCACAGTATTGAGCCAACACCCAAGGCCACACGGCTCTTAACTCATTGATCCCCTTTCCTCATAACTGGTCATCACGTCGTCTCCAAAAGAAAAAGAAAAAAAGAAAAAGAAAAGAAAAAACAAGGAAAAGACATCAATCGGAGTCCGCCGAATCCCAGACAATAGGGGGCGGTTCATGAATATCGGCGTTCAGCAAACTATCCGATAACAGCTGGCTACCCGTCGGGAACTGAGAAGATCGCAATGAAGAAGTTGTGTTTGTACGGCGTAGCAACGTCGGACTGCTGTCTGCGGGTAGGCTGGAAAGAGGAACCGGACGTCCCGACTTCCTTGGAGATATCATCGGACTCGACGATACTTGGCTCACCGTAGAAGCCTGAGAAGGACGCACGAAATTGTGTGGCTTCTGGCTTGGAAGCGTTGGAGACTCGTGGTTTGATGCTACTGAACGAACGCGAGAAAGAGCTGGTTTGACGAATTCGTGTTTATCTGCTGCGGCTTGGGCATTTGCACTATTCCTGTGTGGCGATTGGCTGGCAGGGATGATCTCGTCTGTATGGTCTGAATAGTGTTGCGTGGAATAATCTGCGTCGCTTTGTAGCTGTGCCTTTAACTCCTGAGACTCTGATACGTCTGCATTGTGATCATTCTCCGACTGAGAGGTTTCTTCAAATAAGGCGCATCTCAGGTTGGATGTGAGCTCGCCCACGACGGCTGGAGGTATGTAGGTATACTTCTGCGGAGCACCCGCTACCCAGCCTTTCCTCTTCATCTCATCCAATGAGACCGGATTATTAAGTTCATAGACTTGAAGGATTTCGTAAGCGAATTTCGCCGCCATTTTTCCTTGGTTAAAATCGACGTTGCCAACGCCTTCCTCATCTTCTAGCTCGCCTGGCGCTTTAGGCTCACTGAAAAGACACATATATCTGAGCTGTGACTCTGGTCTTGTGACGTATATCCATATACGGGATACTTGCTGTGGGATCTTCCAGACTCTGAACTCATGATTCTTGGTTCGATCCACTATTCTTGCTATATGTTCGGGGTGCAGGGAGACCATGATGTCAGAATGCGGAGTCTGAGGCCCAAGGGCGCGAATTGAGTCGAGAGGCAGACGTTGACTCTCTAGCCCTTGCGTATACAAGAAATCTTGTGATGGAGATAGGTCATCCGCTGTACCGTCATTTTCGACCTCTTCTGGTAGGTCAGGTTCTGGGGTTTTCTCAAGTCTGGAATTTGGAGCTGGGTCCGCGCTGTCTTGTCCTTCGGATTCTGCACTAGCTTCTAGATCGAGTTCTCCATCCGAATTATGAGCTTCACTTGGCTGCTCTAGATGGACGACTTGTTTCTTCAACGTTAAATTGGGCGACGTCGCTAGAACTTGTTCCGCTGCGGGTGGAATGTCGCCATGTGGCTCGAGGCTGTGCTCGCGATCAAGGGATTGACTCTCGCTTGGTGATAGTTGCTCTGCTGCCTCTTCCAGCGGGGTATCGGTTGCTTCCGGTAAGTTGAGAGCTGGTTCCAATTCCGGTTTAGGGTCGTTGGCTGGTGGTATGGCGTTGTGAAATCGTTTAGGTGTGGGGCTCTCAGGGTCGACAGCTGCAAATTCGTCATCCTCGGTCTCATACTCAGTTTCATCTGGATCTTCTAGTTCCTCATCAGAATCAGGAACCTCTTGTAAGGGTCGCCGCCCAGTAGACTGAGATTTTGGTTTCGGTGACTTGGGTTTCGTTCTACCAGGTGTAATGTTCTCCTTGTCGTCGGGGATATCAAAACGCAGCTTCTTCGACGGCGTCGCCTTGACAGTAGACTTTCCGGCCGACATGGGAGAAGAGTCATGGGCTGTACTGTAAGAGTCGGGAATGACAGCGTTTCTGGGTGTTTTGCCAGTGTTTTTCAATATCGGAGAGGATGCTGCGACGTTGGTTGATTTGGTAATCAAGGGTGAATGGAGTGGACTATAGCGTAATAGCATAGGCGTCGCCGGCGACTGAGATGATGGGATTTCTGTCCTTTTTTGCCGATTGGCTGGCGTAGAGGACTCGATCAAGCTCGGGACCGCAGACCCAGTGCCCTCTTGGGTTCCAATTTTGACGTGGTGTGCCTGACTTTTCCTAGGGGTCTTTACAATTGGCTTGACATCGTCTTCATTCTCAGAGTCTTCAATATGCCACTGTTCCCTATCTCTCTCATTCGAGGACATCATCTGGGTTAATGTCTGCGTGTGGAAGCTGCTAGACACACTCTGGTTAGGCGAATCCCCAAATGTCTTTCGCCTTTTGGATTTTCGTGGCGCCTCTTCGACCTCCAGTTCTTCACCGGCTGTCCTTCGTCTGTTCGTCCGTGAGTTTGTCTTGGACTTGGCTTTTCCAACCGGCTTAATCGGTTCGAGCTCTATATTCTCCTTATCATCCACGCTTTCCATGTCTTCTTCCTTCTCGTCCTCATCATCGGCGGAGTCGACAAACTCACGCATCGCTGAAGAAGTGAAGTCCATTTGAGTCAACGTTTCCTGTTTCAACTTGCGACTCGGTTTTGGACGTCCATAAGTCTTGGTCGACTGGCGACGATGTGAAAACTGTTGCTGCCTAAGAGCAGCAGCAGTAGACCTATACGTTTTACCAGCGGATGGCTGACCGCCAGAACGGGTTTGTGCTGGCATTGTTGCGCGCGCCTGGGTTGGCTGAAGACGGCTTGATGCCTGACACTCGCTGCAAGTACCCAGAATCTCTCTCCCACTAACGTATTCTAACGTATTCAAATAGCGCTCTATCGGGAAGACTTCAGATGGACAGAATGAGAAGGTAGTACAAAGCAAGTACTCAAAAAGCGACGTTGTACAGGTGGGCGCAAACAATGTCGGATATCGTGTTGTATCGAGTTTGCGTCCAGGTGCAGCTGATGTAAGAAGGGCCGAGTGAGTGGTGCTGGTGATGACGTGGGGAGGATTGAGACCCGACACGCGCTCTGAAACTCCGATATCGCGTCAAGTGCATATCAATTAGTACATTCCTGATAAACGAATAACTTCGCGTCAATGCACTTGCTCGGCTTTTCCAATAGTCCACAATGTCCCCACTTTTACTCTTGTACTGCCTGTGACGAGAAGCAGTTGGATGTGACCCGGATGTACCTCAATACGAACAGCATCTCGCCTGTGTGTACCTACATGTGTTACTCAGATTAAGACATCCAATACCGCAATTCTAGTGCAAGCAATTATCCAAATACTAAATCAAGTGAAACCAAGTACCTAGCTATCGCTTATATTACCTTGAACTGGAAACTTGTGTCTAGGTATATATTTGCTTGACCCAGTGTCTAATTCCAAGTCTGTGTACGTTCTATCTACCGTCTACCGAGAGGATTAAATGCCGAGGCAATATCCTATTAGGTATAGGAAACAGCGGCGTGGGGGGGGAGGTCAGCTCCCGTTCAACGAACAAGCGCCTTACAGACAGACCTACCTAGGTACCTGCCATGTCGGGTACTTCTCGTATAAGCTCTCCAGGGCTCTCATTTTATCAACCTTCACATACATAGGTAGCGATAGTTCCAGTTGCCACCTACTATCAGGTAGTACACATATTTATTTACGTACGAACTGTAAGAGCCTGCTGTCTCGACTTGGGGTTGGACCGTATCGTCTCACGATCTGATCTATTCTGCAGTGCAGTGCATCGTGCGTGCATCTACGTATCTCATCTGCCTCACCCTCGATCGACGTTTGTATGACCTCCTTTGTGTTTCCATACAAGACACGGCAGCACATTACCGTCCGTACCGGGTCACTGCTGCCCAAAATCATAGCATATCTAAGTCTACCTGCCTATTTTGCTGTGATGAGACAATTATAGACGGGCAATCACACGAGCGCATATGTATGTATGTATTTCATGTCTAAGGTAGGTATATACTATATATACTTTATCTCAGGCATTCACTTACATCTTTGACTCAGCCAGCCACCTCATCATACCTCCTCACTTATAAGCAGCACGGCAGCACGGGGCGAGTCAAGACCTAGCTACCATCCACCACCACCACCCATATCAAGGACAATAACTGGCAACAGCACATATACATCATGTCTTCATTCCCCTTCCACATAAAAGAACATGTGGTGCCAGGCCAGCACATCAGAGAATGGCCGCACGCCACAGCCAACAGCCAAGAAGACGTGATGAACCTGCACGTGAAGCAGTACATACCCAAGGACAACCCCTCACCCCAGCCAGGCGACGTGACCATCCTCGGCGCCCACGCAAACGGCTTTCCCAAGGAGCTGTACGAGGCGCTGTGGGCAGACCTACACGCACACTCGCAGGCGGCTGGGTTCCGCATCCGCGGCATCTGGATCGCCGACATCGCGTCGCAGGGCTGGAGCGGGCAGCTGAACGAGGGCAAGCTGGGCAACGACCCGTGCTGGCACGACCACACGCGGGACCTGCTGCACCTGACCAACGTCTTCCGCGCCGAGATGCCGCGCCCCATCGTCGGGCTGGGCCACTCCTTCGGCGCCAACATCCTGACCCATCTCGCCCTGCTGCACCCGCGCCTGCTGAGCACCCTCGTCCTGCTGGATCCCACCATCATCGTCTTCGACCCGTCCCAGACCGAGGGCCCCGGCACCTCGCCCGCGCGGGCCTCGACCTTCCGCCGCGACGTCTGGCCCAGCCGCGACGTCGCCGTGGAGTCCTTCAAGAAGTCGCCCTTCTACCGGTCGTGGGATCCGCGCGTGCTTGAAGCCTGGAACGAACATGCCATCCGGGATCTGCCCACGCCCCTTTACACCGAGCTCCCTTCATCTTCTCCTCCCTCTCCCTCCTCCTCATCTTCTTCCCCAAGTAATTCTTCCCCCTCCAGCACCACACCAGGCGCAACACTACGAACAACAAAACACCAAGAAGTCTTCACCTTCTTCCGTCCCCTCTACCCACACATAACCCCCTCCCCATCCTCCCCAGGCTTCACAGTATCCAAGTCCGGCGCACCAGACTACGACCCCGCGCTCGAAGCCACACTAGCCCCCGGCCAAGCCCCCTTCGCCTTCTACCGCTCAGAAGGCGGTCTAGTCCTCAACGCCTTACCATCCGTGCGTCCGAGCGCACTCTTCATGCACGGCGGCACAAGCGACATCTCGCCCCCGTCCCTGCGCAACCAGCGCGTCTCCAACTGCGGCATCGGCCCAGGCGGCAGCGGCGGCGCCCCAGCCGGCCGTGTCTCCGAGGTCGTCATGGAAGGCAAGGGCCACTTATTCCCCATGGAAGTCCCCGACGAGACAGCCTCGCACGCCGCGCGCTGGATCGGCGCAGAGATGGCCCGGTGGCGCTCCGAGCAAGCCGAGTACGAGGCGTGGACGAAGCTGCCCATGCGCGAGAAGACGACGCTAAGCCAAGAGTTCGTGGACAAGGTCGGCCGGCCCAAGGCACGGTCGAAGAAGTCGAAACTGTAAGAAAGAGAGAAAAGCATCCAGGCTCTCTCATTCAAACACGCATCAAAGGGGGGGAAAGGGAGGGTGTAGAGAGGAAAGGGAATGGGGGAGATTTGATATATAGATGCAGCCATTTCCCTCCTAGCCGTCATCGAGCTAGCATATAGATACAAACATACATATATACATACATACATTTGTAACTCACATTGTCAGTTTATGCACAGCGCTCGCTGGATTTAGAGCCCGTTGCTTTGGTGTTGAAGAAGTCCTACATACTTAGATAATCCAAGTAAGAATGTGAAAAACGGTCAGAATAATCATCTCTATCTACGACTCGAATAAAAACGATGGGAAGAATGGTCATAAAATTCAGAACGCGGCAATCGATTAGTTAGTTACCGTATAAAAAACCTCATCTGTTCTTTTAGAAATAGCAGCTTATAAAGTGCTCCTACTCAGGTAGAATGCTTATCGAGAATCAAGTCTGAGATATTTACGCAGGGCGATTATGATAATAAAGTTCTTTAGGCATTAATAACACTCTATGAACCACCTTTGACTCCATTTAACTAAAGACGCAACATCAATTCATACTGTGACATCTTAAACAGTCTATGTACCTTTGTGTACCGCATAGGGAGCTGCAATGATGTCCATCCATAAAGGGGTCGCAAGAGCAAAGTCCACGCTGCCGAAATGAACACCCATGCCTTTTGCAGCCTTCCCGTCCAGTCCTACGCCACCAAAAGAAACCTTTCATGCAGACAAACCCCCCACTTGCACGACTCCGCTTCTCATCAGCTCTCCCTTTTTAGTTTCTCGAGGACGAAACATCGTGCCAAGCCTGACTCATTGACCTATTGCATAATGAAATTGGGGTTTCGCCTAATTTACTTTTTGAGCTGGATCCGAATCGGGATACGAGTATGCATTAAGAAAGACCTCCCTCTTCATCCTCGACCTTGGCAACAATTGACTAGGATAGGTGGAAGGCTCCTTGGCCTTCCTTGATGGCAGTGAATAGCTGCCGTTTCAGGGTATTGATATCACTGTAATCAGGGAGTTTCAAGTAGTTCACGCAAGTCATGACGCTAGGAAGGTAGTCGTCGGACGCGTAAGGCGCCTCACTTGGCTTGCACACCACCGTAAACATAGGGGTCAAACTCTTGAAACCTAGTAGACCATTAGCTGATAGGTCTTGTAGAAGAAGTAGAAGAGATTTGCATACCTCCAATTGGAAGCTTCGGGCTACCAGTCGAGAATTGTAAAAAGTCGCGACGTTGGGTCGGAGTCAATTCACTCATTGTCTGAAGCAGATTCTTAACGCTCTTACTGTCCATGTTAAACCCATGATCCGCTTTGATAGAGTCTGTCAGAGCTGCCGAGAGATGTTAGCTGACTGTCAAAATCTATATAGAATATTCAGCTTACTCTCGAGAGACCAATCTTCCTCCGCACGGCCAAACAGAATCACTAGTTCATCGGGTGTAAAGGCACTTAAAGCTGAATAAGGAAACACTTGGGAGAACCCAGCACGGAAGGCATCAACCTGTCGCTTAACGCCGCGACCAAGGGTCATATCGATCACCTTGTCAAGATAAGAATCGACGTTGTCGATCGTAACTTGAACGTGGGATCCCCTAGGAATGAGTTCAATTTCGGGAAATCCGGGTAAAGTAAAATCCAAGGCGAGATCGTCAAGTGTTGTGCCGTCGACGACGATGTGCTCTGTATCCGCAACCTTTTGTGCTGGTGTTCGGTTCGGATCCTCAACAATTGCTTTCTTTGCTGATACAAACTTCTTGATGTGTTTCAAAGAGTTGGCTAGGCCAGGATCCACGATTTTCACCGCCCCAAGAGATGGCTTGACCCCAGTGCCTTCACCTATACGGAAGAAAGTTGGGTTTAGATGGATATCAATAATGCGAGAGTCAATCATGGAACGAGCCACAAATTTGCCAAGCATTTTAAATAGCTGCAAAATGATCTCACTGGATGGTTCATCCTGGTTGAGAGGCCGGGGGAAGAGCCCGTTGGGGGCTGACACAAATTCATCAGAATCATGAGAATCCTCTTCACGCCAAAGTTTTAGTTTACGCTTAGAGAACTCCTTGGAAACTGTTGAGTAGAACTCCAATGTCGGTCCCAGCCCCGTTCCAACTTCTTCGAAATACTCAACCTCTAAGATGCTCTGAGAGCTTCCATAGAGTTCCATTACCTTGAGTGCAGACTCAAGGATTTTGGAACGTGAGATCCGAACCTTTTGTCTCTGAAGACGACCAAGGAAGGGGCGTTCATCACGTCGGTCTCGTCGTGAGGTATCCTCCTGCTGCGCGTTTTGCCATCGGCTCATAGACCGTGCATAGCCAAAGGAGGTAGACTGGAGAAACAAGTGGCGTGTCTCAAAAGGGAAAAGGAATGGATACAGCCTAGCAAGATCTTCGCTCCAGCTAGGAAGACAGTTGCTTGCAACGATAAGAGGCTCTTCTAGTTGACGGTTAAGCTTTGCTGTTAACTTTGTATTGACGAACTGAGACAGCGGCTCCACATTCAACCGTAGGTCAGTCTTGTTCTCCACCACTATGTCATCTATGTTGGCATTCAGATCATGCAATATATTGAGCAGACGGAGAATCGATGCCGTAGTGGGATGGTTGGCAAGCGATGCAGGTACGCCATTTACGTCTGTTGATCCATCGGAAGAGGGTGACGAGAAGCCGATAGATTCGGCTGGCGCTGGTCCAGATACACGGCGGAACTTGATAGTATGTATTGTGGAGAATACGCTACGACTCAGGTGATCTGTAGAAGAAGACGGCGTATTATGCACAGCGCGATATATTGTTGTCTCATTAGGAATAACTCTGTCGCCAAGGCTAAACTCAATGTGCCAATCCTGGGGTGCCGACTGTATAGCAGCTGCATACGAGAGAGGTCTCGAGGATGGTCCAGGTGTGGGTGTCGATGCGTTTTGCTGTGTTGGGGTCGATTGCGGAGGAGCATTGCGGCTTGGAATGTTCGCGAGTCCAGTTGTTTGTCCTGGGGTTGGGACTCTTGTTCCATCCTCCTTTGTAGCCGTAATCTTCCCTCCGGCAGCTACTTCCATGTTGACCGCAGTCGGGTCAGGGCCCGGTGCGTCTTCCATCTCTTCATCCAATTCCCCTACTATAGCATCAAGGGCATTGCTGGCACCTATATCGGTGTTGTCGTTCTCCTCGTCTTCGTCAGTTATATGCTTCTCATCAGCACACTCTAGTGCATTTTGTAGATCGTCGTCGTCTCCAGGTGGAGGTGGAGGTGGAGGTGGTGCTGGAGTTTCGTTGGCCGGCGCTGGATGACGGCGAGTGGACCTACGAAGAGTGGCTTTCTCTCGTCCTGGTCCTGTTGTTTGTCCTGGCGCTGAAGGTGTCTCAGGATCTGGTTGCTTCGACTTGGACTTCCTCGTCGCACGAGAAGTAGAGGCTTGAGGAGGTGGAGGTGGTGACGCAGGGTTGAGGAAACCAGCACTGAATCTTTCGGCAAGACGGTCACCGGGTACAAGACCAGCTGAGCTGGCCATAGCAGCCAGCGCCCGAGATAGACCGTCACGGGGCCGAGATCCGCGAGGACGCTCGTGAAGATTGATACGGGGGCGCAGATAATCATCTAAAGCTTTGAAGGTAGCGATAGCGTGGATAGAGACCATGATGCTCCGGTATGATCGAGGTATATCCGAGTCCTCATCAGCAGCAAGTTTAATCTTGATTTGTTTAGCAAGCATCGAGGCAGCACTACTGCTCCGGTTGTCAAGTGCATTGTGATGGACAGTAAGAACCTCAAAATGCTCCGAGCGACTCAGCAAGTCTTGAAGTTTATGGATCATGACGCTGAATGGTGTCGTTGGGGAGTCAGCGGTAGCAGTCTTCCGCTTAGAGCCTATCGGGTTAGCCATGAACACTTCGAGAAATGCGGCCCTTGCAGAATTTGCCAACGCCTCGTCAGGATTACTGAAGACCTCTTCGACGACGCGGACCAGCCCGGAAGCAAGGAGCTCCGCACTCGTAACACTCTCGAGAAGATCGGCATCGAAATACGACGCAAGTTGCTTCCATAGCGCCGTACCATTTTGTGGGCTTAGATTGTTTGCTGTGCGATGAAGATAGAAGGCTTCGATTTCGGATGCCAGATGCTGCAGGTCATTCAGAATTTTGAGAGCCTTCTTCTTCATTTGCTTCCCATGCTTCTCGGTCTCGTAAGTGTCCAAAAATTTCTTAGCAGCCTCAGCGATTCGAGACTTAATTGACGGCATGTCGGTGACGAAGAGACGTGGAGGCGTATATAAAGACATAGTGGAACCGTCAGAGCTAGGCGACCCAGTCAAATCCTCGTGATGATCGTTATCCTGGTCTTCCTCATCTTCGTCATCTTCGTCGTCGTGACCAACATGGTCGTCGTCTTCATCGTCGTCATCATGGTCTTCTCCGTCGTCGTCTTCATCTTCGTCATCGTCATGTTCTTCTCCTTCAGAGTCGTTATGAATTGAGACCCTGTCTGCCTCAGAACCTCCTGACGACATGAGTCGGTCTGCTGGTAAATCCTCAGCCGGCTTGGCTTCAGGTTCCTTGTATTCAGCAGCTAATTTAGCAATCTCAGAGATAACACCTTCTCTGTAGATCTGATACCGATATACGTGATCCAAGCGACTCAAAAGAAGTTCTGTAATTTGTACAGCGTACATCACCAATGATGGATGATCTTGCTGGGACAAAATGGCAGCCAGAAACGAGGCATAAGGAACTGCTTTCAACGAGTCGATGAGAATATCTTTATCTAGATTAGAAAGCATCTTCAATTGTGCGTCAAGCACCTTTTGGCGGACTGTTAAGTTAACTGTACTGGAGAAGGCGTCTGTGAGTGTGGGAAATAGGATGAGGGCGAACCTCCGCACTTGGTCCTTGCATTCGTCTAGGAGCTCCAATCTTTTCTCAGACGATGATTTCTTACGTGTCCCGATGGTAGACGAAGATGGAGTGATAGGCCCGGCAACATCAAGATCACCAGTGATTTGAGGTGTTGAGGCATCAGGCAGCCTGGGCCCAGGAAGCAACTCGCAGACGACGTTAAGAGTCTCGATGATTTGTTCACGGGGCCGGTGGATCAAGGCTTGCATGATGACGACGCTGTCAAGCTTCGACGCCACATCTTCAGTCTCGCTCGGAGGCGAGACACCAGTCAAGATTTGATATAGCGTTTCAACGACGTTCAATTTAACTAGCTCGGCAGAAAGACGAGGGCTGGCTTTTGCGGTAAAGGCTAAAGACTGGAGGAACAGAGTATGGATGCCGGAACTGATCAGATTTGTGGTGCCTGGAACGAGAAGTCGCAAGATGGCTCTAAGGAGATCAACACTGACGAGCTGCTCCAGTTTGGATGATTGGTATCGAAAGCTTTCAATGATACGAGTGACACATAAGGATGTTTGCTCCACAACACGTTGGTCGCTGCTCCCTAAAACCCTAAGGAGAATTGGCATAACCTCCTTGACCACCGGAAAAGAGTCTTCGGGAATATTGCGGCAGCAGTTGGCTGCTGTTGTCACTGCGGTTCGCTGGGTGCTTGTGGCGAAAAACTCAAGATAGGTCAGGCAGGCTGTCAAACCCCCATCACGAACTATGCTCGTGGGATATTCGACCGATATCTTTTCCAGCGTGCTTAGCGCTTGCTCTGCCAAGTCAATGAATTGGATCTCTAACAATTTCCTACACAACACGGGAACGGCGCCTCCATAGACGACGTTCGCGGCGCTGGCAGGGAGAGCTTCCATTAGATTCGCCAGACAGCGACATGCAAGAAGCATGATCTCGGGACTTTCCTCTCCAGTGAATTCATTCGGTTGCATGAGAGCTACCAATTCCTTGACGAAAGCGTCGGGTGAGAAGTGCCCCGACAGGTTGTCTTCATTCGAAACTAGTAGGATTTCAGAAAGCTCTTGCAAGGCAATGAGCTGCACTGAAGGGTCGCCCTTTTGCCGTAAATTGTTAAGTATTTCCCGTAGCCTAGACGAGATGCTTGACATTAACCCTGTCAAAGCTCTAAGGGTATTGGTAATTCCAGATCCCGGAGGACCTCCAAAGCCGCCAAAAGGATCATCGTCGTCGTAGTGGCGGTGGCGTTCGTCGTCATCATCATCGTCGTCGTCATGATCTTCGCTATCATCGTCGGAATCGTGCGCGGGAGGAGGCGGGGGAGGAGATTGAGGAGCTTCTTTTTCCTTCCCTTGATCTCCCGTCCCGGTCATGGTAATATCCTCGTCGAGAGAATTTGCATTATTAGTGGACGCACGTTTTGATCTCCGTGTCGGAGCTGACATGCTGGCTGATAATCACGTTAGCTTCTGGCCAAAACAAAAAGGACGAGAAAGGCAGATGTGATTTACCATGTGTTGATTGGCTGGTCTTCTTGTGACGACTAGACTTTCGACTGGATGAAGTCGAGGCCGTTGCAGAGGCTGGAGTATCATGCATAACAGCTGGCACTTGAGGCTCTGAGCTACTGTAGAATAAAAGTTAGTATTGTTGCTATACATACAGTCGAGAGACCGGAAATGTCCGTCTATCAAAGCTTACCCAGATGGACTAGACATGGTTGCGGTGGCCTTGCCCTTCCGCTTGCGGGGTGCAGCCGCAGATGCCTGGTTTGCGGGTTGTGATGTCCCAGGCGGGCTATTATTCAGAACCTTCTGTCGCTTAGACCTACGAGACGAAGAGGGTTGTTCGATGGTGGGAGGGTGCGGAGAAGTGTGGTCCTCGGCGGTTGACTTTCTCTTTCGTGAGGAAGGCGGGTGCGATGCGGAAGAGCTTGATTGGGCGAGGCTGGCGGTAGGAGACGCCACAAACTGGTCCACAGCAGACTGACCCAGAGGGCGGCCGGCCGAGGAGGAGGCCTGAGTTGCCGCAGCGGCTTGGCGAGCAGATGAACGAGTTACCCTGGAAGACATGAGTGTCCGGTGCGGTCATATAAAGTGCAGGAAAAGATCAGGACTCGAAAGAATTGGGGCCGTGGATACAGTGGTGAATGAGCGGCGGAGCGAGAAAGTGAATGTGATATGTGGGTAAGGATGGGCAAGTTAGTGAACTGCGAGGTAGGAAGAGGATACAACAGGCCCCCATGCGATGATCTCGACGGGAGACTCGTTGATCAGGCTGTCTAGGTACAATTCGGTGCGCAGCTGCCTCAACAATTGTGCGAGGATGGCGGTTTGCAACAATGTGGGCGGAAGTACAATGTAGAGCAGAAGGCGGCTGCTCGAATTGTGCATATGATTGATAAAGACAGAAGGATAGGTAGGTAGGTATGGGTAGATTGGCACTGATGTAGGTATGCAGGATGCACACAAAGAGCGCCCGCCCCGGTACGGAGCTACGGGGCTACAAAGCTACCTGTCTCTGTGCTTGTACCTGTGTCTGTGCCTGTGTCTGTGCCAGACCTGGTACGCCGACGAGATGATAGCAGAGGAAGCCCGGCTGCGAGCGACCGAGACTGAGACTTTGCTTTTTGTGTCTAACTTTAGATGCTCAGAGGCACGCACGACTAAACGCTCGAGTTCAATGTACATGAGCCGAATGCGGTGCACGGGACGAACAGCAACGCAAAGATGGCGTGCATGGGCAGGATGTGGACAGTATAAAGTGGCCAGGTCATGTACAGAGATATTTCAGAGGCAGACAGGTGATGGCGGTGACTTCGAGTTGAGTTGAGTGGGTGGTGTGGTGTGGTGTGGTGAAGCACAGGCAAGACAAGACAGTGCCAGAGAGACGGGATATTTGCCCAGGGCTACGCTTTGAGGCCGATTAGATAGAGGGGGGAGGCAGTAACAAACTAAAAAAATAAATTGCTGTGGCCTGTGTACACGATAAAATGCTAAGGTGGTAGTAATAATAGTAGCCTTGTTACTAGGTCGGCAGGCACCCGCCACCACCACATGCAGTATAACAGAGGGTCTCGCAATGGGGGGGGCAAGATTGTAAATGGAAACGAACGGGGATGCAGATAGGGATGGATGGAGGAGATTTCGGGGCAGGCAGAACAGGCGGTGGATCGCTCGTACCTAGAAGACGGAGGTGATAAGGACGACGCAGAGGGCGAGGAAGGTGCGACGGAGCGCACGCTGGAGCCTTTGTGAGTTACCGGCAACAGTGTCTGCGGCGGCGAGGGCGGCGGGAGAGAGGGAGACGCGAGATCGTGATCGTGATCGTTGTCGCTGTCACTGTTGTCGCTGTTGTCGCTGTTGTCGCCGTGATCGTGGTCGTGGTCGAGTGCCGATCGGGAGCGCGGGTTCGCAGCAGATGGTGTTCGGTCTGCCATGGATTACGCCATGGACAAGGCGGCGTGCGCGACGGACAGACGAACAGAGAGAGACGGACGGGATGCAAGGATGGAGGAGAGACGGGCGGATCGGGCGTTGAGATGAAGGCTCGAGGGTCGGCGGGAGACAAGTGGATTAGTAGACGACGACGTTATCCGGGTCGGCAGAGGTCAGTTCGACGTCAGCTCTTGGGCTTTTCCCCTCTTATCGCTCCTTCGTATCCCTATGCTCTCGTTGGTCGCTCATCCGGTCGGGTGGTCCGGCCCCGGTCGATTCGGTGCAAGCCTGTTCCTTCTGGTGTTGACAGGCTTGTGGCGATTTGCTGTATTGCTCTTCCACGAACATTGAGCGGATGGCAGAGAGAGGGGGTTGACACAACTATCGCTGCTAGGCTAAGGGAGCTGCACAGGTGCTGGGGGATGATGAGCGCTTCGGAGCAGCTTTTGACCTCATCTTTCGGCGGCTAGCCAGGCTGTCGTGTCAGAAGGGGTGACTCTATAAGCGAGCTAACGTGGAGTCAGTCTAGCGCTGTGGACACTGTTTGGCTGCTGTAGTGTATCTGGTTGGGGATTGACTGCCCCTCCTCCCGCCGCTCAGGCTATCTCGGGTGAAGGTTTTTGGAGAAATTATCAAATAGTATGGCCAAGACAATGTAAGTTGCCGTTCCTAGTATTTACAAAAAGGTAGTCTCTACGCTAGATAATAAGTAGTCTAAATACAGTTCCATGTAGCTTCCACTGTCGAAGAAACCGGGGACGTAATGGGACTTTCAAGTATCGACGTAAACAGGGAACCAGATACCTATACTTACCTAGGTATACATATAGACGCAGTCAAGGCCTACCTCTTAGGTTCCAATTTTCGCTGTCCATAACATCACTGGCCCGTTTCAAGCAAGCATTTTCGATGCATAGGGTTCAATACCTAATCTATCGCTATCTACGTGACATCTTGACAAGCAGTCTCCTCTGCTCAGCCCATGGCACGAGATGGGCGATGGAGGTATCAACGGGCCACTTACGTGGCACAATGGATTCCTTCGACTCAGCAGCCCCCGAAAAAAACGAGTGAAACGAGTGGTGTCAAGGCCTGACCACTCCGCTTGCATCATGCAGGCCGAGAGCTGCGCCAACAAGAATATGCATGCAAATGCTCGTGGGTGGTAGCAAGTCATCCCCACTTATACCAGAACACGCTTATACGAGGGAACAAATTCATGGCAATCCAGAGATTTCGAAGCTTCTCTTGTCTCTCTTTACGAATCTAAACTATTCTTCCCGTCTTGGTACTCGCCTAAGTCATATTCCTCGGGGTATTTCTCCAGATGATCTCGTAACTCTTTCATTTGTGACCGGAGCTCTGGAGTGAGTTCTTCGTAGACATCTTCAAACATGGATCGGATCGGTGGCTTCTTCTCGCGCTCTGCCTGTGAAAAGGCCTTCAACACGTCACGCCTTATACTCTCCCTCGCCTCTTTCTCCTTTGCTTCGTCCCATAAGCCCTTTGCTTCCATATACTTCCGTAGCCGGGAGATGGGGTTGTCTCGGCGCTTCCAATCTTCGACTTCCACCCGTGCACGGTAGGCAAAAGAGTCGTCCGACGTGCTGTGGTGGCTAACACGATAGCTCATGGCCTCGATCAAAATCGGCTTTCCCCCATCTTGCAGTGCCATTTCCCTGGCTTTCTTTGTGACCTCTCTGACGGCCCAAATATCGTTTCCGTCTACTCGGATGGTATCAATGCCGTAACCGATACCTCGACTAGCAATACCGTCGCCCCTGTACTGGTCCAGGGTCGGTGTTGATATGGCATATCCATTGTTTCTGCAGATAAATATCACAGGACACGACCTAGTTGCTGCTATGTTCAGTGCTGCGTGAAAGTCACCCTCGCTTGCGGCACCCTCCCCAAAATATACGGCGACCACGCGAGGTGGCAAGGACGGGTCGTTTATGCGTTGCATTTTCAGTCCATATGCTGCTCCAGCAGCCTGTGGTATCTGCGTTGCGAGAGGTGACGAAACCGTATGCTAAGAGATGGTTAAAATGGTAGTCCCTTATATGCCCCAATTGTTGTCGACTTACAATATTAAGCTTCTTGCTACCGTAGTGAACAGGCATGTTCCTACCGCAGCCATTGTCTAGTTTATTGGCAAAGAGTTGATTCATGAAGTCGTGTAATGTGAATCCACGCTGCGCAAAGACGCCTTGCTCCCGGTACTGGCAGAAAACGACATCTTCTTTGTCAAGAATCGAGGCTGATCCAACACTAAGCGCCTCCTCACCAGCTGATACCATGTAAAAGCTTAGGCGACCTTGACGCTGCGCATCGAACATGATAACGTCCATTATCGAGACTGTCAGCATAGTCCTGTATAGCTGCACGATCTCCTCGTTGCTGAGATCCTGCTTGAAGGAATGGTCGACAATATCGCCATCTTGATCAACTACGCGATATGTCGGTAATGCCGGGTGGTCTGATGGCAGTGCAAACTTGAGATCACTGGTGAATGCGCTCTTCACCGCGCCGGGAAAGGAGACATATTCGGAACCAGGCCGTTGGGATACGCTGCTCGCCGACCGAGCGCTAACACTAGAGCTGGGATAGCTATATTGAGTAGCGCGGGGTAAAGATCGGGATACACTGCGTAAACATGACTTGGGAATTATCCTCATCTTCATATTCACTTATTCCCTCTACAAAGCAAGTTCTTCTCAATCGGAATTTATAAGTTTGGAAGGGGATCAAGAGAGAGGACTATGAAGAGGGTAGTAGTTGAGTTTGGACTATGCCGAGGTGGCTTTCCCCGGACTTTCAATGGCTAGCGATGTGACATTAAGCCGGCGTAAAGCGAGCTGCCGATAGCCGTCGCTTTCCATATCTTGGCGCTCTAGCCCACACTTAAGGTTAGGTAAGCTTGCTGGCTGGCTGTGGCAGTCTTTCATATTCAGAGTCCAATCACTCAAGTACAAATAAAGATGAATTAGCACAACAGGGTTTTAGTGCGTCATTGTTTGAAAATATGACAAAAATTTGAGAGAATTAATAGAATAAGGTAAACATACTTAGTAAATGCCCTTTAAAGATTTACCTGATTCTCTTAAATAGCAACATCTCCAGAAGTGATAGTAGAGGCATTCGATAGCCACCGTATTGTTTGAGTGTTAGATATTTACCTACATAGTAGGTACCTAGGTAGGTAGTTTGCTTGCCGTTAATCACCTGTATGTACATTAGGTAATGAGACGGCAAGCAATAAGTCAACATCTCCCGCACAACAGCACTTCACCTAGGTAACCAAGCAGGTCGGCTTTTAGAATGCAGATGTCTAGAAAGGGCCGGTGTTACAAACAAACACATGCCCTTTACATTGTGCATATCTATTCAACACAGGGTAACAGATAACAACAGCATTCCACCTTAAAAAGTACTGCTACGACAGAATACTTGGCCAACTATCATCCACGTCTCTCGCCTCAACGCATTAAAAACACAACAGTATGTCTGTAGGCGAAAACGCTGTCATCGCCATCCTGATTGTGTTTTTCGCCATCGGGATCGGTGCTCTGGTCTGGAAGGGCAAGAAAATCGTCGAGCATTTCGCCCATGTCATGTTCACGGGGAAGCGGGCGCAGCAAGAACAGGAAGAGCAGCCACCGGAGCGTCGTCGTCGACGGTCAGCAAGTACAGAAGATTCATCTGTCTAAAACAAGTGAGTTTGCTTATTTTGGGCTCCACCTATCATGAAGAATTGCACAACATGATCCAAAAGGACGGTCATAAATCAATTAATTACCTGAAATCGTCTGTACTAGACTAAATACATACTTAAGCTGTGGCTTACACTATGACCGGAGCTGCTGCAGGGTCTTGGCAGGAACTGCCGATTCCCCACTATGCGATCGCACCACGGTCGGACGGGGGGGGGCCAAGCTGGCAAATCCCGTGCCGATCTCCGATTCCTTGGGCCTTACCGAGCCTTACCTACTTTTTCCTCAATTTTCCAAAGTCGGCGCCGGGAGATTCGTGGAGAGAACGCGCTAGATCGGCAACCGAACAAGACATTCTGTGCACACGCGGCTAACATAGACAACCAATTGACATAGGACCCTCATTTCCTCGAGCCATACATAAACAGCAACGGCCGCTCTACTCTGCGCCCGTCATGGCGGCTCGTCCCGTCCTCCGCGCAGCTGTGCGAACAGCTCGACATCACCCCGTCGCATCGACATGTAGCTCACACTCTCACTGTATTCCCACGAATCCACGACACTTCTGCACAAGCACACCGGTTCTCCGGCCCACCACCACATCCTCGACAACTTCTCCTTCACAAAATAGCGACAACCCGCGAACAACACACTTCGGGTTTCAAGACGGCCTGTCCGAGTCCGAGAAGACACAGCGCGTAGCAGGCGTCTTCCACAGCGTCGCCGAAACATACGATCGCATGAATGACCTGATGTCCTTCGGGTGGCATCGCATCTGGAAGTCTGTCTACCCTCCTCCTCCTCCTCCTCCTCCTCCTCCTCCTCCAGTCCTAGACCAGGAAAGCAAGGGATACTAACCCACCCCTCGTCTCCAGGGACCACTTCGTCTCCTCATTAAATCCAGGCTACTCCGCCAGCATCCCGCCAGCACCCCAGCGCGTCCTCGACGTCGCAGGCGGCACCGGCGACATCGCCTTCCGCATGCTGCACCAGTCGCACGTGGTGAACGCGAACCCGAACATTCACATCACCATAAGCGACATCAACCCCTCGATGCTAGCAGTCGGGAAGCAGCGCTCGCTCGCCCTGCCCGCCGCCCAGCAGGCGACGCTCTCGTTCCTCGAAGCAGACGCCACAAAGCTACCCCCTTCCATCCTCCCCAACTCCCTCGATCTCTACACCGTGGCCTTCGGCATCCGCAACTTCGCCAACATCCCCGCCGCGCTGGCCGAGGCCCACCGCGTGCTCAAGCCCGGCGGCGTCTTCGCCTGCCTCGAGTTCAGCAAGGTCCGCAACCCCGTCTTCGACGCCGTCTACAAGCGCTGGAGCTTCTCCGCCATCCCCCTCATCGGCCAGCTGGTCGCCAGCGACCGCGACTCCTACCAGTACCTCGTCGAGAGCATCGAGCGCTTCCCCAGCCAGGAAGAGTTCCGCGGCCTCATCGAGGACGCCGGCTTCGTCGTCGGCGGCACCGGCTATGAAGACCTGACCAACGGCGTCGCTGCCATACATAAGGGTATGAAACCTTTGTAATGATGATGACAATGATATCATGCTACGTTACTACCATCCAAAAGGCAGATATGAAAAATCTGAAGTGGGAGAAGACGACGTGTACAATATCGTGTGTAAATAGATGGACATTGACGCCTGAACAACGGCTTTCTTCTCCCAGAGCCGAACCAGAGAAGCTCAGACGGGTTTTGGGAGAGCTTCGTCACATGTAAAAACTGTATTCCCCAGTACATAATAATACTCAAAACGAAATCTGCTCTTCTCATAATCGTAAGAATTCGTATTTACCTTACAGCCGTGGACCAACGTTCTCTATCTTATGGCCCGCCATGAAGAGGCGTCTATCCAGTCCACTAGCGCGTGACAGCATATCTGGAATTAAGATAAAAGTAAGACGATGAATGAACTAGATTAGTAAGGAGTCTGTCTATTGTTGTCTTTTGGATGTTTTGATGGCACCTAATATCATTTCAGTCTTGGAGAAGATTGATGGGTGGAATTGAGGCACAGGAGTTTCGTTATTATTCTATCATTTAGGGACAGATTCCTGCTCCGATCTAGATACCAAGTAGGAGTATATAACCTTACACCCACGCCCAGCAAACTCAGATTCCATATCTGGTAACATTGTAGAATACACCCCCTCATACTTCAAGATCGAAGAACCATGCTCCAGGAAGAGCATGCAGAGAACCTAGTTGACGCGCTCACTTCCAGTCCCAACACTAGAGAAGGGCACCCCGAGACCAAATAATAAATAAATTCACATACATGAAATAAAGGCATCACAGGGAATAGTAAAGAAGAGAAATTTTGGTATCATGATATTTTTATGAAACTAAACGACCTAAACGGAGAACTCGTTCAGGTCAAACCGGAATAGCGCAACAAAGATGACCCTTTTTAGTACCACTAGCCGGAGAAAACTGTGAGGCTGGCAAGAGAAACGGAGGGAAAAGATGAGTCTCATGCCCGGATGATAATATGGGGTCTGGTTGGAATATATCGAGCCCTGCAGCATGAACAACCGTGTGACCATTTCGCCCATAGCACCCTAGAGACGATATTGCGTCTCTCCCGAAACCGAAACCTCCTTCGCCGATGGATGATCTAGAATATTACCACCCTTATAGCGACTGAAAGCTAGAGTCTTTCGGGTACAAGGGTACAAGCGAGAATTGAGAAGTTGTAAAGATTATCGGGAAGACTGCTGGACGAACAGTGGGCTTTTTGGGTCGTGGAAAACTCTACTTCAGTCTCCTCCTGTGGGAGCAGGCGAAGCACTGCCACCCTCGCCCTTGATTCCGCCACGGCCACGTCCACCACGGCCGCCACGCTCACCTCTTCCTCCACGACCGCCCCCACGTCCACCGCGCGAACGGTTGGTCTCGGGTCCGCTTTCACCGCCACTCATGGCACCGCGGTCGCCGGCGCTTCGGTAGCCACTCGCACTGTCTCGGCCACGGCTACTTCCCCAATTGCCCGCGCCGCTGCCACGGCTCTGGAATGGCTTGCTCTCGCGGGGCTGGAAGATTTTCACCAAAGGCTTCGATCGATCTTCAGACTGCCTAACCTTGTAGTCATCGGCGAGGCTGGCATATGCAGCATCCCGATCTTCAGCTGTTTGAAAGTGTGCAACCTTGTTGTTGCTGTTGTTCCCCCACTTTTCAACTTTCGTAATTTTAGCTTTGTGCTCGTCGGGAAATATATCGCGAGTCTGTTCATCACTCTGAACGTTCATAACGAAGAGCCCAACGATAGAGTCAGCGGTTGGCCTCGGGCCAGGTGATGGAGCGGTTTCTGGACCGTTAGTCGCTCCATTAGAGGTACTGGGCTTCTCGATCTCTTTGACTGCCGGAGCAGTAGGAGGAGCTGCTGGTTTCGGTGTGGCAGGTTTGGTCTGCAGGGGCGTCGCCGCAGCAGACTTGGGTTGCTGGGCGGCAGCCGAGGAGCTTCTTTGGGGAGCCGATGGAGGCGCGCCGGAGGATGCCGCAGGGGCAGTAGGGGGTTGACTGCTGGCTCCAGGAGCGGGAGATGACGTACTCTGGGGTACATTAGGTTGTTGCTTAGCTCCACGATGAGAGAAGTTGAATCCCTGTGCACGCATTTCTGTACCAATACGACCGTCTTGAATTTCTAATACGAGCCAGCCAAAAGCCGCATCCGCCAGATTGAAGTTCCACATATTTTTGAAAGCACTCTCGTCAACTTGGCCAAGAGAACTAGGTGCGAGGCCGCCAAAGGGATTACCACCAGCAGCCGTGTTAGGCATTCTCTCGACAAGTCCCAGAGCGTTCTTCAGAAGATTCTGCTGGCCCTCATTTTGTTGAATAGCAGGTTCGACCTCGGATTTGACCGTCTCCCAGACGTCGTTAAACGAAGCCTTTGAGGCAGCCAACTTGCCACGGTAATGATCAAGGGTTGGGTTCACACTGAACTCGTTGTATGAGCTTCCATATCGGAAGTGCAGGCCAGCGGAAATCGAGAAGTCCGCCTTGAGGCTGACGGATAGTTGGTTAAGAATGCCTTCACGAGCCGGAGAAGCGTGTGTAATAAAAACACGGGTTTCGGTAGGGTCGTAGACACGGTTAGCGGTGTCAATTAATTCGCCCATCTGCAAAAGAGTGGTCCACATCGTTCCTTGTCCGCCCGCAATGGTAGTTCTACCCTCGCCGTTGTCGAACAGCTTGTGCATCACGACAGCGCCGCCCAGTCCCAGAAGTCGGAGCTTGACGCCACCTATCTCGAGAAGCATGGAACGGTGTTCGTCGATGATGTGCAGATTTGGTACTTTGTATTCATTCGACCTGAACTTTTCCAGAACACGTACATCCTCGCAGGCGCCCCAGACAGTGTAAACCGGGACGTCGAGTTTGATCTCACCCTTGATGAGCTGCGGGAGCTGCGACAAAGGTAAGTCGTCTGGTTGAAACCGCTGCTTTACCGGACCAGGCTGGCTAATAGCCTTCTTGATGTTCTCGGAAATCAGCGGCGAGTACTGTGCAACGTGCTTAAGCGTCCTATAAGGCAGGGGTTAGCTTAACTTGTCGCGCACAGCTTGCCCGGCTCGACAAAGCGTTTGCCTTATACTCACTTCTCAGCAATCCGATCAAGAGAAGTCTCGTCGTAGAAACCAAAGTCGCCGGTATGAATGATATGATCTGCTCGCGCCTGTCGGGCAAGGTCGTTCAGAGAGCTCAAGTTACCTGCCAACGCCATATTAGCCTTGCACTGTGGGTGGGATATGTGGAGACAGCGCTCGTCCTACCTCGTACGTCGGCTATGCACAGAACACGGATGGGACCATGCTGCAAAACTCGGCCTTGGTTTGGTAGAAGAGGGGTGGCGCCGGGAACAGGACCAGATGCCGGAGCGCCGTTGGGCAAGTACCCTTGGTTGTTGTATGATTGCCGGGGTTGCTGGAACGGGTCAGGCATTAGCGAAGAGTCTAGACGCGGGATGTCGCCACGTCTGCGACGAGAGTGCCCTGAAGAATCAGAGCGCAAGTCGGGACGCCGGCCATGTGAGGTGACGGACGAAGACGGGGGTGGTGGCATCACATTGCGATCGCGCCGGCCATGCTCTAGAGCCTTGGGCCGCCGAGGTGCTGACATCGTGGATGGTGCCGGCTTGTAGGCAAGGTGCATTGAGCAGACACAGAGAGGGGCGAAAGGTAAGGGCGGCGGTTGATAAGAAAAAAGGTGATGCGCAATATGCAAAGAGTATTATTGGGAAGGATGGGGATAGCGTGAGGCAGGAGTTGTTGTCCAGCTAAGAGCAAACAATATAAGGTGCAACACGGAACAGGTAGAAAATTGTTTGTTGCATGTGCGGTGCAGGAGGGAACACAGGCAGGCAGGCAGGCAGGCAGGCCGGCAGGCATCAAGGCAGTATCGGTGCAGACAAATAAGGCAAGGACTATCGTGGCCACGAGAGCAGCTCAGTCCAGCGCATCGTCACCGCCACCATCGTGAGTCGGCTCCAACACCTTTGCACCTAGAAACGAAATAGATGGGCAGCAGGGGAACATGCACCTA
Organism: Xylaria venustula; assembly: GCA_022578775.1. Classification (NCBI taxonomy): domain Eukaryota; kingdom Fungi; phylum Ascomycota; class Sordariomycetes; order Xylariales; family Xylariaceae; genus Xylaria; species Xylaria venustula. Next base: position 299,984 of record MU389361.1, on the reverse strand, counting down.
CCGCCATTACACACTATTAAGCGATCGGTCGATTTGCGAACAACGATTCAATCTATGTCCCTCTCCGCGGGTATCGCCTTAGTTAGGAACAGTAACGCGGCGCCTCGAGCTTGTTTGTTGTTGTTGTTTGCGTCTCTCGCCGTCGGTTGGCAGCGCGTGCGGCTCGGGCCAGGAAGCTCTCGTTCTCGCTCTCGACAATCTCGATCTCGACCGGGGCTTATGCAGCAACGAGGTGATATCTACGCCGGATACCTAGGTACTGCGGGTATAAAAAAATACAACTGTTGAAGTCTAACAACGAAAAGATGATAGGTGAGCGCGATGGTCGGGATCGGGGCCGCGTGCGTGGGCTGAGCAAGGTCTACAGTGAGGTGGGTGAAAAGGGAGATGAAGCTACCTGCGATGCTGCTGGCTGTCTGTCACTTTAGGTAGGAACGGCTGGCGATAGGTATAGCTGTGATTTTCAGCAGAAAGATTCAAGGATGGGGCCCGCCGCCGCCAAAAAGCACAACGTTACTCGCGAACGGACTAGCTCATTTGGGATTAGTCTGCTACCCCCCGGACCTCCTGCAGGAAATTGATTCGGTACGTATCCCGCACCTCCACAGCACGGTCCACAGAGCCTCGTCTTCCCTCATCTTCCATTGACAACCCCCGGTAGATCCCGTCCATCGTGCTGGGCGCCTTTTGCCTCTGGTAACTGAATATCCAATATCCGGACGCTACCACTTGCTAGAATTATCAGTTGCCTGCCCGCAGATCCATGATAGAGACTTACCCGGTAGATAGGTATCAGTCCAATCCAGGGTACTCAAGTGGGTCCTCCTATCTTCCCTACCTAACTCCAAAATGTGTTAAAACACCTACAATAAATCGACTTAGGTGGCGCTGTCACAGAGTCGCTACGCAAAGACACACTATCGATGTTGCTATTTTGCTTAATTCAAGAACTATAATTTGGTTTGTGCTTAGGCGCAACACCATCTGTTTGTTCAATGTTAGTTATTAGAGTACAGTACTCTCCATGCTTAACATTTGACCTCTTTGCGAATGTACCTGTTTGGGATTTTGACATAGCCTTTTAGCACTTCATTGTTCCAATATAGACATCTGTGAAGCAGGTTCTTTTGAAGAAGGTACAGTGAAATTGCTACCTTTAAGCTCTTACGGTTCTGGTTTTCAGATTGAGTCAACGTGCGATCCACCGGACCAATTGTTAAGGATGATCGCCCACGGCCAATACCCTTAACTGTCTACTCTTCTTTGTCTCAGAAGTAGATTCCTTCTGCTAGGTTGGTTTAATTGTAAAGGCAAGGCAACTCTTCACTTTTTTACTTTCTACTTTGTGAATACATGGACTTTTATCAACTGACTCCCGGGTTTCTCCATCGTTTGATAGACATTGAATACTTCAAATTCAACCTCGTGCGGTTTAACTTACGTGCGAATCATCTGTTTAGGGTTCTGAATCACTTCTAAGGTTTAAGAAACAGGTTTCAAGACCTCCTGAGAAGACTAGGGACTTGGTTAACACCAGCGATTTGCCCATATTTTAAAAAATTGGCTCCATTAGTCAATATGCAATGCTATTCTTGTTATAGATGGACTGGACAACGAACTATAACAGGTTAAGATGGCATCTCAATGATAATAATGATCTTATTTACCTAATTTAGCTACTACAACTATAAATGGAAGATCTTCTCGATACTTATTCATTTTCACGAACTGGAAAGTGAAACAAAAACCTTCGATGCCATCACCTCGGCGTCTTCAAAAAAATTTCCCTTTGATTCAGATATAGAAAGCTTAGGCAATATATCCCGTTCTCTCTAGTTGCATTACGGCGTGGCATTCTCATTATGCGTGTAGCATGTCCCCGAAAAATTATCTCATACACTAAGTACTTATACCTAAGCAGGTAACTAACGATACAGGGTGCGAAAGGGATGTTTTGTCAATTCCTAAGTCATGTTCAGCATGACATAGTCGAAAATCGCGTTGTCCTTCGGCGAATCATTTTCCGTCGTTAGTTGATAGTAATCCTCACTTACTTAGAAATAACGTTTGAAGCTCGAAGACCTTCAAGAGCTTTTCTATTGCATCTGTTTCTCTCAGTCGTGTTGCCATCGACACTGGTTGCGCTGCTTAGCTATCTCAGAAATTTGGCGGATAGTCCTGAGCCACTTTCTAGTATGCTATTGTCCCATATTCAAATCGCATTTATGTGACATAGAATTAATTCTAATTAAAAGTGTAAACACACGATAGTCAAGAATAAACAGCCTGAAACTCAAAGCATTGATATCTGCTTGCCGGACAGGCTGCCTCAAGGAACTCTCATATGTTGTACAGAAGCACTAGACACACGTTACACGTACTGAGCCGCAAGTCTTAGTGACAACGGCAATGTCTCGTTTGAGACCACCCAGCCCTCGCGTATCTAAGACACATCTGCGGATCTCGCAGTAGAGGGGTACTAGATGTGTATGTAATCTCAAGAATCTGGGGCATCCGGAAAGTTTCCGAGTGGCCATGGACTTAGTGGCTTTGGTAAGTTATCTTGTATTTGAGTCTATCTCGAGGCCTTTACTGGAGCCCTTGCTATATCATAGGATGGGCTAAGGCCATACTTAGTCGCAAGGAGTGGGTTCAAGTTGTCACGGTTCAACGTGATGTTCCTTGTCAGTTCTGATAGCTACTGAGACCCGATGACAAGTCTCACGGAAATGATTAACGGCGACTTCCATACGAATCATGAGATTAGATGTAAACGCCTTTTTATGAGTTATTCCCGTGACTCAGCACTTAAGAGGTTTAGAGATGGTTTTTAATTCATGACTTGAAAAGAGTATTCAATCCCTGTCAAGCTATCTTGAGACCGTAACAATACGAGCAAAACCAAGAACAGTAGGACATCTAAATGTTTATATCTAAAATACCAATAATGTGATTATTAAATCGCTCCGTTTACTATTTGATACTTTTCTGCGATGGCTCCAGGTTGCTGAAGCCAAACGCCCATATAAAGAAACCCACATCGACTTTGCAAACGGAATTTCGACGCCTCCAGATCGAAAGAAGCCAATTGAAAGGTAAATGATGCACATTCTATCATGAGACAAAAATACAAATTGTCGTGTTTCGGACCAGACCTTGAGACGCATAACGCAGAGCAATCAGAGTCGGAATGTTATACCAAACGATCCGTCTGCTTGAGTCCAATCATCGACCATCTCTAGATTCAACATATCATAAAGAAGCCGCTGGTGTAAAGATGAGGTATGCATAGGAACCGTGAACCAATACAACTTTAATATTTGGGAGATGATCGTCGTGCTAGTTGGCTTCCAAAACCCTTATTATGGCTATGCGTACGTAATCATCCAGAGGTCCCCTGTTATAGGGGTCCTCATGCATCATTGACCATCATCGCCTCGATCGCTTTCCCTATTAAGGTGCTTGCTTAAGTAAGTGCTTACAATTAGTTAAAACGCCGCGAACAAACACCTTTTTAACACCGAATGCGAACCCGAACCGTCCTGCGTCGTTATGTCAGCCCCAGATAATTAATCGTGTGAAATTACAGATATCCATCCCAGTACTTGTGAATAAGTCGTTTGCCAATTGCCAAAAACTGCGACTTTCCATGTACTCAACTCCCCTGCCTGGGCTATGCTGATCGGGCTTCGGGCAGCTTGGCGGCCCGCCCTTGCACAGCCGCAATTCAAGCGGAAGTTATTTTGTAAGTTGGCCGGTGCTGAATGCCGATATAATATTTTAAGGAGGCATGGTTCCTGAAGCTAGACCTTGGAGATCACATATTGAGATTAGGACGAGGCCTCTGGCAGACTTATTGGGTTTACAATTGGGTTAACATCCATTTTACGAGACAGTTTTAGCCGCCCGTGTATGATTAAATCGCCTTCTTTCTCCATGGGATGAGGCGCCGCCTTCTGGATACTTGCTTGTCCGAAACGTGATGGGATCCCGACGTACCCATGCAAAGACGCGAAATGTAAGTACCTGATAATAGCATTCTTTTCTTCTTCTTCATTCTCTTTTTGGCCTCCGTCATGTTCCCCAGTGTATTTCAATCTGGAAATATATCAAGTGACTGGCCGCAGATGCTATCCGCAACATTCCCTGCCCTGCTCAACCCCTGCTTTCAATCTCGGTAGTTGAAATATATGGATCGAATAGATATCTATAGTTGATAACTCATTCACCTGTTCCCGACAACACAGCTCTGATACAATTCTCCGCAGGGTAAATTCTTCTGATTAACAGCGTATGTCGGTCTTGATAATAACCTCGCGAAACTAGCATGTGGACAATGCAAGAAGCGACGAGTCCGAGTATGTCACAGCCCCTTAACGGCTTTTCAACCTCGCCATGAATCAGAGCCGTCCTAACGCAAACTAAAGTGCAATCTTCAAGGGCCTGTCTGCGCCCACTGTAAGCGGCGTAAGGAGGTCTGCGACTACTCGTTAGAGTACAGCACGGTCACAACTGGTTCCGTCGTCCCGGCCGTGACCAAGGACTTCAGATGTCTTACAGAAACCTCCATATCCGCCGCGCTGATCACGAGCAACACTGCACCACAGCCCTCCCTAATCCTACAAGAGTCCCTGGTAAACGTAGTCCGCTGGTTCCGGACATCCTGCGAGCCGCCAGAGACAATGGTATCAAAACCGCACCTAGAGACCTTCGAGTACAAGCCGCAGTACGCCTCGAACCCGCAGATCTTCCACTACCTAGTCCCATACGTGACAGCCGTGAGCGCCTTATGCTCACTCAGCCGCGACCGGTCCCGCGAGCCACAGCTGCTGCAATCAGCGTACGCAGCCAACATGGCCGCCTCCCAGGCCTTCCGCGCCGTCGAGCGCGAGGTGAACGGCACCAACTGGCCGGCGATCCTCCTCTTCTCCCTCTGCAACCTCATGTTCCACTTCGCGGCCGCCGCGCAGTTCACGGAACCCCGCGACTTCGACTTCCTCGAGGTCTTCACCCACGTGCTGCGCGGCACGGGTAGCATACGGCGCCAGTTGATGGAGCGGCTCATCCAGATGGGTTTCCTCAAGGAACCCCCGCCTCTTTTCTTCGCCCACGACTCCGTGGTGCCGCCGCCGTCGCTGACGACGACAAGTCATATCCACGACGGCGCAGCGGCCAGGACACACGCAGCTTTTGCACTCCTCGCTTCGGCGCGGCATCCGGCCGACACATCCGCCGCGACGCAGCTCGCATGTGGCGAAGCGCTGGCTCTCCTGAAGCAATGGGCCGCCGTTGTGGATGGGGCGCCGGATAAATGGTCGCATTTCTTCTACTGGCCTTGTGCCGTCTCGCAGACCTTCGTATCAGCCCTCAGCGCGCACCAGCCCGTCGCCGTGCTCGTATTCGTACACTGGTGTGCCGTCATGAGCCGAGCACCGCGCACGTGGTTTCTCGAGGGCTGGGCGCGACGGACCGCTTTTGCCGCTGTCGCGACGCTGGAGGGCTACGATGACTATCATGATTTTCTGAGATGGCCCGTGTCCATCTTTGATCTTGATGATCCGGCCTGAGGGGCTATTGTGCTTTTGTATGATGACTTTTGGGAAGAAATAGCGTGCGTGTATACTATAGGGTTTTAGCGGCCGAAGTCGTGTCCGGTTTCCTGTTCTGTTTCTCTTTGGAGAAGAATAGATAGATATGTGTCCATTGTCCCTGAATCTCTGCGAAGCAGCTCATTATGTTCATTTTATTTGAGTTAAGACGTGATCCGTTGCTCTGCTTGTGTATCCAGGGATGTGGCGAGATATAATTAAGTGCTCATCATCCAACATGTTATGTTTATAGCGAAATTTGAGTCGCAAGGACGTCTATTGTCTCATACGTTAGTACTGTCCTGCCATATCCCCTTTCCAGCAGAATTTGATGTTACTACCACTAAGTATGCATCACCTTCCTGCTGAACCCGTACATGAGAGACCACAGTCACTGGTTAATTTTATTTGTTTGCTCTTCTATGCATTTTGGAACTGAGATTCAGTGTCATGCTCTCTATGCTGGCAAGGCTACACTTGAAAGATTGGCTAAAAGACACCTGCCGATTGGTTAAATGAAAGAGAATAAGAAAGCCCTTCGAGAACGCGATATATGCTCCCATAATGGGACTGATAATATAGTGCCCTTAAAAAGGCGTGGTTTCCATCCCCCGTAACTCCCGTAGATGCACTGGCTGGGCCAGGTATACAAGCAAGAAGACGCCTTCGTGAAACTCGTGTCTCCGTCGAATGCCATAAGATTACCACATCTCTTCCTCCTTGTCATGCCGCTGCCCATCCTGATTACCGTAAGAGTAGTAGTCCTTGGCTCCGCCATAGTCGTCCCCATAGCCCCCGTCTTGAATGTCATCTTTGCCATGATCGTAGTCGTAGATCTCGGCTGCTTCAGGATAATCACCCGCTTCGTGCTGCATACTCGGATCTGAGTACTGATTCGCTGACTGCCGTGTGTTAGCATTGGATTAGCGGAGAAGCTCTAGTTTAGAACGTACCCGGTGATACTCAAAGTTGTAGCGATCCATACTATCCTGAGCATGCTGTTGCTCAAGGTATTGCTGCTCCTGTTCTCTTCGCTTTCTTTCCTCTTCCTGAAGTCTCTTTTGCTGAGGCGACTGTGGTACCTGGATTTGGGGGTGCATGGCTTGCACTTTGGCGAGGTAGGCATACATAAAATTACTGAGCAGAACCTGGCTGTACAGTGCGCGTCGGGGGTTGGCAAGTTTGATATGTGCCATCCTGTAAATGGCTCTCTCCTCGAGGATTGGAAATCTCGTCCAGTGGTAGTCGACATCGGGTCGTAGAGGCCGATACGGGATGGGTTCTGGTGACACCGGCCGCTGCAAATGAGACTTTCTATTGCCCGAGTCTCTGTCGCCCTTTTTCTTGCTACTACTGAAAAATGAAGAGAACAGACCATCTTTTTCCTTTTTCTGTTCTCCAGATTTCCGGCTACTCTCTTTCCGCCTCTCCTCCTCCAGTTTGCTATCTATGCTATCGCGGTCGAGTAAGAGGCTTTCTCGCCCCTTGTGCATTGCCGTGTCAATCGAATTCTGCAGAACGTCAAGCCGGACGTTGTCATGCGCTTTCTCTGTGAATGTTTTCGCTTTCGTCTTTTTTGCTTCTTCTTCTTTCCTCTTCTTCTCCTTGTCGTCACTCTTGAACCATTTCCATGAACTCTTCGAGGATCCGCCATCAGTACTTTCCTTTTTGCCTCGTTTCTCGGACTTCTTCTCTTCGGACGAAGAAAATGTCGGAATGAAAGTGAGAGTGTCGGTTCTGGAAGCACTGCCTGGTACCATAGATGGAGAAATCTGTGCAGTATCATCAAGATTTTGGCTGGGCGAGGTCGGGGATCTTTTAGGGGGTGTGCTGTTATGAGCTGCTGGATGTTGTGGCGAGACTTGCTTTGGCTGGTCGTAATTTGGGAGTTTATTAGAATGAGGGTCTAAGGGCACTCCATGAGGTACTGTTTGAGTCGCTCCACGCTGTGACGAGGACCGTTCGGGAAATGGTCTGTTGACATCGTAACCTCTCGACGTGGACTCTTCTTCGATAGGTGGCGTCTCAACTATTTGTGGGGTTGGTGTAAAAGAACGATCGTTGTCCGAAGGCACGCGTTTTGGTGCAGGCGGCCTAATAGGGTGAGATTGACCTGGCTCTTGAACATCGTTTTGTGTATTCCGTTCGTATGCATTATCGAACGGCTGTTGTCTCCGGACGGATTTGGAAGGCCGTGAGAAGTTCTCTGGTATTGGTTCTGATTGCACCCGCATTAAGCCGTAGCCTGGAGGGGCATCGATTGATATATCAGGGTTGGCCGAACTGTCTTCGCCACTCTCAATCCTTTTCGCGGCCATCCGCTGGGAGAAAGGTAGCCGCTCATTGTTTTTCAGAGAACCTTGGCGGTTTCTCAAACTTCCGCCTTTTCTGTAGGTAGTGCGCGTTGACCGACGAAGGCCAGCGCCTGGTGCCACAGGTAATATGGGCATATCATCCATGTTTGATGAGTCATCCCTTCCTTGCGACTCGAGAGTGAGCTTTCGGACTGCCTTGCTTGGATCTTTCATGAGTTCGTCCAGGCTTAGTTCTGGTATAGTATGCTCGGATTGCCCCTGCGACCGCTTCCTCTCCAATCTCTCGGCACCATCCATATACCCGTCAGCACCATAACCACTGCCACTCGCAACCTGCCTCGATAGCATAGACTTTTTCCTCCTTAAACCGCCTGAATCGCTCCTATCCAGGTTATCGGGCGAAAGAGAAGTTTCGCTGGACCTTCTCTTCATGGACTGCACTCGTTTCTCGACAAAACTCTTGAACTCGCTTGGTGCCAGTTCCGGGTGCACCCCAGCGGGAACCCATAGGAGCCTTGAAGGATCGGCATCATCATCTCCCTTGGGGGCAATGGAAGGCATGGCTACTAGCGACATTCCTTGGAAAGGAAGCAAGTCTGGATCGCTATTGTTCGAAACATCCATAGACAGCCTACGTAGTGCTTGTAGATTACTCAGTTCTTGCGCAATGTCATTTGGGTTGTCTATATTAGTGAGAGGAAACGAATCAGAACCATCGCGCATGTCACGTAGCGTTGGTGACATAGGACTCGTTGCGCTTCCATTCGAGTTGGTTCTCGACAGGTTACCCTGGCCCGCCGGCTGTGTTTGAGATCTGGTGGATGGGTTTGCTTTCAAGGAGCCAGTCTCACTCGACGTAGACCGTACAAGCCTCAGCCTGTGCTCATCGGCAGGCGTCACGTCGAATTCGCGGCGGTCAGAATACTCTTCAACGCCATGGGGCGCGGCGATGAAACTCAAGGGCCGTGAATCATTGGTCAGGTAGTCATCGTCATCACCATACATAGTGCCGATGGTCTCAGTTATGTGGTGGCTTGTATCGGATATAGAGAGCTGGTTGGCATGGCCACGTCGGCTCGCGAAGCTGCCACCGTCCACATCGCGAACCCGTCGAGAGGTCTGGAATTCAACAAGAACAGTTAGTCGCATGCATACTACGGTCCGTGCTGGTCACAGGGTGGTCATGTTTCGAGAGTATACAAATCTCTTATGGAAGAACCAAGAGTATGAGCACATGGGGCACATGAGGCATGCTCTACATCTTTCAGGGGTCGGGCTGGGGCTTGGCCGGCGGCGGAACCGACGATGCCGGTGACGGGCGGAAAGGGAGCGTACCATCATAGAGAGAGTCCGGCGACCTCAGCAGAGGCCAACTCCACGAGGGCCCTTCTATTGCGTCGGGTTGCACGAAGCAGGGTTCGATGGAAGGATTTCGCAGGACGAGCATGGATGTTGAGCGTCGGGCGGAGAGGATCGGGCGGGATCTGTCGCTTGCAGCAGAGTGTGTCGGGGGCAGGCTGGGAGCTGCACAATCGGTCGTGGTTTGCAGCCTTGAGAGAGCGACGACGTGGTGACGGGGCCGGAGATAGAGCTGGATGGATGCGCGCTTGTGACGGAGGAAAAAAAGGGGCAGCGCCCTGTAAGTCGGGCTCGGCTCGCTAATTCGTCTGGCTCGTCGGTTGGGCGTGTGGGCGTGTGGATTCTGGACGCGGACGAAGTCGTGGATGGAGAGAGACGGTGACGGTGGCGACAGAGGCGGCGAATGGTGGTTCAACAGCAGAATGCTTGGTGGTCGATGAACTTCATGTTCCCTAACCTTAGTGTCGGCGGCCTTGTTACCAATGTCAACGGTCTCCTGCCAAGCCCAGGATGTGACAGGTAGTTAGTGTCGTCCGGGCTAGACAAGAGTTACCAGTCACGGTTCACGGTTCACGGTCCAGTGTCCAGTGTAGATCTGGGCGGAGCCACACTTTGGGTGTAGATGCCCTCTTGGACAGGTAGGTATTGGACGGGCTCTCCTCTACAGCAAGCAGAGATAGGTATTGTCCTGGATCCAGAGTGCTGCTGTCTGTCCAGTGCTGCTGCTGCTGCTGCTGCTGTCCAGATGGGTTGGAGGACGGAGTTGGGAGCGGTCTTAGTCTGGCATCCACATTTACATCCACCTCGCATCAGACCGACTTCTGGGCCGACCTGGTCATGTCACCCTCTTTCTTCACGGTGCAGCGAAGGGTGCAGCGGAGGGTACCTACAGCGTGTGCCAGCAGGCCAGCCAGCAGGCCAGCAGGTCCCTCGCGAGAACCACTGTCCCAGCGTCTGTCCAATGTCCATCCGAGCCCGAGCGCTGCCCGAGCCGCCTTTGGCTGGCGTGCTAGTGCCTCCAGACTCGCTAAAGCCACTTTAAGCTAGCGCCATTTTATGCATCGGCAGCCATCCAATTTGCCCCTCACACCCCCAGCAAAGGGCCCCCATTAGCGCGCCCGCGCAGGCTGGCTCGGCTGGCTCCCTACAAGTAGAGCTCCCTGAAAGGGCACTGTCATCACGTGGACTGAAACCTCATTGCTTTTTAGCTGCCGCCGGACAGCTCAGTGCAGCTCAGGGACAGAGCGCAAGCTGCGACTTATTGCCTTGTGCCGCCCAAGATTCGCCCAAGTGATGCTACCTAGCAGTATGGCGGTCATTAGACCTGCATCTAGTGTCGAACTAGCGATGCCAATGCCAATGCCAATGATACATACCTACATGTTCTTTTGCCGTCACAGCTCAACTTAACTTACCTACTTAAAGCATCTCTAAATGCTTACAACAACGGCTTCTTTATAAAACATAGCACTACCTATCATACTGTAAGTTCATCAACAGGGTGAGGAAAGTACCTTGTTTGTATCCAAAGGGACAAGTCATCTAGGTATTTAACCTACCTATATACCCTACCTATATACTACCTCTCATATGCTTATACTTCGTGCTACACCGCCTACCATTGTGTGCGGACCTTCGTCATCCGATGTTCTGCCCGGTGTTCATGTTCTCTATCCGTCTACGTACTCCTCCAACTCGGCTTGAATTACGTATCCCGGATTCGAGAATGAACGGCTTGGCTTGTCCCTTGATCTCCTTATTCCAGGTGAACGCTCTGCACTCAAAGTATTAGAAAACCACCCATGTGAGCGCCGAAGCCAGCTTTCCATCAGCTTTATGCCTCGATATTATATCCCTTGATCTCGCTTGATTCAATCAACATGGTCTTCCAGCTAGAGAGCATGTCGCACTGAAAGATGGTATACTTACTCCGCATCGCATATCCAATGTTTCTACCGAAAAACAATGAGAAAACATTACCCCGCCAGTGCCGATCAGCCGCCCTTCCAGGTTCTATTGGCATTGCAGGGGGAGGAATCCCTCGTCATCGTTGATCGATCTGAAGTGGTTCTATTCGCTGACAGCCAAACGTCATTCTTATTAACCAAGCAGTGTAGTGTTTTGGGGAGCTGGTATCGGGACAAGCAGAGGTAGCCAGCAGGATGCCGAATTCTGCGCACTACCCATTCATGTGCTCGATGGAGAGGAACGTGCAAAAATGGTGACCCTCCTTCTCCGCAGCGACCTTCTTCATGATGCCGGTACATATGTAGGAGCAAACGCGAACCGAAATCAGACGAGTTAGGCGGGATCAACCCTGTATCGAGCACCGCATCTTGGCTTGCATGGAATCGCATGCATAGCCCACCCACCCTATCCGCTGTGGCTGGCGCCCCCGATCAATCTACAGCAAAGCACATGCTGCTTTGCTCTGGATGGCAGAGAGGCTGGCTGAGCTCCCTTGCGTGTTTTATTCATCAAAGCTTGGGTCCGCCAGACGATACCTATATATACTAGGTATGAGACGACAGTTCGCCAACGTTGGCGCCAACTGCTCACGGCATGCTATTGCAGCGCTTCGAGTAGCCCCGCATACCCGAATTTCCTTCTCATGCCTTACGACATGACTAGAGATTGCAGGTGACTCTCCTCTCCAGGGGGAGAGACACCTGCAAGACAAATGACCTACCGGTTTAAGACTGGGCGTCGCCAATGTGGTGGGACGACCAGATCGCCCGGGTGCGTGCACACCGAACAGACCAGCCTTGCTACCCGAACTACAGGGAGCCTCCGGTCGACTAGCCATTCATTATTTGTTACATATGAATACTCTCAAACCTCCGTCAAGTGAAGCTTCGGCAGTGATGTTTTATGGCGTCAGGGACATTCAACTAATACCAGTCCAATAATTTGGATTGACCTAGGATAGTGATTGGCCGGCGAGAATCGGATTCTGGTGTAGAAGCGCAGCGTCACGACCGAACCCGGAGATCAGAGCAACCTGCAGCCGGTGGAGGTTTTGTACTTCTTGGGATCGGCCCAGCTGCCTATCTTAGGTACCGCCTTATGCACATATGCATGTCTCTTGGATCGTGACGAGGCTGCCCGCTTTGCTTTGATCGGCAATTGTCCTAACGAGATCCTATTAGAACGTCCCGCCGTCACTCGCGAATAGATTTGGGTGGTCATTAGGATCTTCTGGATTACTGCCTACTTCTTTATTATGGCTTCATCTAGCTACGTTCCTCTCCTCTTTTTGGCAACATGGCTTCTCATTTTTACTCAACGTGTTTCAGCTCAAGGTTGCTGGCGAGAGACTCCCTGCTCTGGTCTTGGACAACCTGTCTATACCGGCGAGTGGGATGCCAATAACTTTGCTCCCAAATCACGAAACGTGGGTCCTTTGGCTGTATACAACTTACAGACAGGTAGAAAGGTCGCCCCGTGGCCGACAGTTCTCACCATTAGCAGCAACAATTCGGGAGTTTACCTGGACTTTGGCAAAGAAGTAGGCGGTATCGTCACCATTGAGTATTCAGTATCCTCTGTCGCCCAGAGTGGCTCTCTAGGTTTAGCCTTTTCGGAGGCCAAAAACTGGGTAGGACGTGACTCAGACTCTAGCAATGGCAATTACGCACGGTCGGACGGTGCCATTTACAGCACATTCTCTCACACTGGGAATTTTACCTACGTTATGCCGATAGAAAATCTCCGGGGTGGATTTCGGTACTTGACGTTATTTTTGTTGGGCGACAGCGCTTCTGTGACGATCCATAATGTTGACCTAGAATTGTCGTTTCAGCCAACATGGTCCAATCTCCAGGCATATCGAGGTTACTTTCACAGTAACGATCAACTCCTTAACAGGATATGGTATTCCGGAGCCTATACTTTGCAGCTTGATGCAATTGCCCCGTCTACTGGCAGAACATGGCCTTATCCCAATACTACGTGGCAAAATAACGCCCTTCTGGGCCCAGGAAACACAATCAACGTAGATGGCGCAAAAAGAGATAGAACTGTGTGGCCAGGAGACATGGGTGTCGCTGGCCCTGCTTCCTTTTACAGTACGGGAGACTTGGAGTATGACTTCGTCCCCCTAGTATACGCGAACTTGGAATAACAATATTTGTTAGGAGTTTGAGGAATTCACTGCAAACGTTATATGATAACCAGGTAATCTACCTCCGTTTAGACAGTTGGGGTCTGGCTGATTACTCATCCTCTACAGGCTGATTCGGGGCTGTTGCCATATGCAGGACCGCCGCTGAACGCGTCGGGGAGTGACACTTATCACATGTAAGACAACCTAAATATTTGGGACTATTCTTATATCTCATAACACACAGGTGGACTTTGATAGGTCTATATAACTATGTTCTCTACTCGGGGGATGTGGAGTTCCTTAAATACTACTGGGACAGTTATATCATTGCGATGAGCTTGGTTATCGTCCAAATCGATCCCACTGTAGGCCTCCTGGACATCACACTTTATCCGAATGACTGGGGCCGCTTCAACTCGGATGGCTATATGGCGTCGGCGCAGATGCTGGCTTATCACACGCTGGTCACAGGGGCAACCTTAGCAACGTGGGCTGGTGATACGATGGGCTTCAACGAAATCTGGCTCGCCACTGCTGCGAAACTTAAAGACGCTATCAACGAGAAGCTTTGGGATGCACAAGTGGGCGCCTTTAAGGATAACTACGGCTCTTATGATACTGGGCTGCATCCTCAAGACGGAAACTCTCTCGCTATTCTCTTGGGCGTAGTAAAAGGGACAGGAAGCCAAGGACAGGCAATATCTTCCTGGCTGACGAAGAACTGGAGGGCCATCGGGCCCGAGTCTCCCGAACTGCCTGGTGAAGTCTCCCCATTTATCACATCGTTCGAGATCCAAGCCCATCTTTCAGCTCGACAGCCACAACGCGCCCTTGACCTAATTCGTACGAGTTGGGGTTGGTATCTGAACAACGAGAATGGTACTCAGTCTACTATGATTGAAGGGTATCTGACCGACGGCACGTTTGGCTACCGCCATGATGCAGGCTATGATGAAGTGTACTCGTACACCTCGCACGCTCACGGATGGTCTACAGGTCCCGTGACGGCGCTGACGGAGAAAACACTCGGCCTGAGCGTGACGGGGCTAGCGGGTAAGACATGTCTATTCGCCCCTCAGCTGGGAGATCTCGAGGATGTTCAGGGGGGTTTTATCACTACGTTGGGCAAGTATTATGCCAAATTACATCTCAACGTAACGACGGGCTGTGTCCTCGCTGAAGTTGAGATACCCGAGGCGGCTTCGTTAAAAGTCGTACTACCTCCCGGCAAATGCAAAATCGGATCGTCATCACCGATCCTGATAAACGGCAAGGGAGCGGATATGGGCAAGATTCAGATGGTGGACGGACTAGGAGGCGCGAGTTTATACTCTATGAGCCTATCAGGTGGTAAATACACATTCCAGTACTAAAACATCAAGTTATGTCGGCCACGGTCAAGATTATCGAGTTTGGGCAGGCAGATCTGTCAATTATAGCTCGCCATAGCTCATCTAAGAAGCAGTACCAGCTCTATCAGCTGATGGGCCCGAGCAGGTCCTAGGAAACCTTATGCCGCACGACGGTGGAAGAAGCTTATATACAAGATTAACTTCAAATACCGTGAAATAAAGATAAATGGCCTGGGTTCGATTCCCTCGTCGGCCAAATACATTTTTACCTTTCGCTTCCTTTTCTCCCCTTTCTGTTTCTATGCAAATTCCATTCTCTTTACCTGCTATGGTTGTAAGGAGTCGGTCATTAAGCCTTAATTTAAAGGCCAGAGAAATAGTAGTAAAGAGAACGAAGCCATGATTTGGCAGAACTGTATCTTCTATAATGAATACAAAAATCTAGTCTAAGGATTGTAATATTAATTCTAGATAGATATGCTAGATCTCTATATCGTCTATTCTACTGCGTCCACAGCTCATACACAACGCGCGCCACCTCCGCAGGCTTCTTACGCGGCACAGCATGACCAGCCCTCTCAACAACGTGAACATTATCAAATCCCAAGCCCACCAGCGTCTCCTTGGTGCAAACATTGTCCCTCTCGCCCAGCACAGCGACTTTCTTCACCGACAGCTGCGCGAACCTGCGGAAGTAGTCCTCGCATCCGTACACGTTGCCCTCCCGGAACATGCTGAAGACACTATGGCGATACCCAGGGTGTTCCTTCGTCTCCCAGTCGCGGAGCGCCTCAGCAACGACCTCGCCACGACGCACGCGTTCCTGCCAACCATCCGGCACGACAAGCGGCCCGCCCTCAAGGAACGCAAAGACCTCATCGCGGCCTTCCTCCTCGCGCCCCTCGGAGTCCCGCAGGAGGCCCTTCAGTTTCTCCCCGAAGTGCACCGTGTCGATAACCCCCGCGGGCGCCACCAGGGCCACGGAGCGCGCGGCCCAGGGGTAGTACAGCGCGAAGAGCACGAGCATCGACGCCCCGAAGGAGTAGCCCAGCAACTCGGCCGATTCCCACCCCAGGGAGCCGAGGACCTGCAGGATCTGCGCGTGGAAGATGTGCGGCGCGTGCGTCACCAGCGGCGTCGAGGTCAACCCGTGGCCCCACAGATCGTAGAGCACGACGTGGGCGTCCGGGTCGCGCACTTGCAGCTCTTTCGCGAGCGGGAGGAGACCCAGGGCTGGCGTGTTGAGGCCGTGCACGAACAGCACGCGCCGCACCGGGTGTCCCGAGGGCGCCGCGAGGGAGTACACGGCTGTCCGCCCGAGATCGGACTCGAGGAACCGCGGCTGCGGGAATGCGGAGCCGAAGCGCTGCGTGAAGGATTCCGGGCTCGGCGCTGGGAGGTAGTTGTTCCCGTGCGTCCGGATGAGGCGCCGGGGCAGCTCGATGCTTGCTTGGTCTGGCTCTGACATGCTGGTGGCCTTTTGTTGGTTGGTGTTGTTGTTGTTGTTGTTCTTGGAGGTTGACCGCGGCTAGAACTGGACTCTCTCCGGATCTGTTCCGTGCATCTTATAAGTATACTAGGGGTGGGTAGTAGACGGGCTATGACCCTCTTCGGTGTATGTATGTAAGTACTTAACTAGCACCCATGTCAGCGCTTACCCGAATGTCGCCATATGTCAAAACTAACTACAGTGAAATTAGTTATCAATTCCCCCTCCCCCCCTTTTTCTCGACGATACAATGTCAAGATTAGTCATGTCATCAGGTAATGAGAGTAGTATATTTCTATAAGTAGAGTCTTTCATTATGCTAGGTAGGCTGAGATGTATGAAATATTGCTGAGGAGAGATATCAAATTGGGATGAAGAATCTGTTGCCTTTACTTCTAGATTCATCACCGCAGGCTACTTCCAGACGTTGCTGACGCCAGCGTTTGCTGGAGTTATTGATGGCACACCAGACGCCAGCATATATCCAATTAGACAGGCAACTGCGGGAGCTTGAGACTTCTTGGGAGAAACCGTAGTATTGCCGACATTGCTGTAAGTGCCCGACTCATTCTCGAGATAATTGCTCATGATCTGGTATCACTTCTGTTGACCATGTTGCTATACCACATGTACGGCCTGTAAAACATGTATGAATAATTCACTAGAATTACCCCTATAACCAAACAGATTGAGAGTCATTGTGTGTATCCAGCTAACCTGGGAACCTGCTATATACAGTGTTTGCAAAGTGTACGATCAACCACCAACAACTCACAATTA
Source organism: Xylaria venustula (assembly GCA_022578775.1). Lineage (NCBI taxonomy): Eukaryota > Fungi > Ascomycota > Sordariomycetes > Xylariales > Xylariaceae > Xylaria > Xylaria venustula. The sequence continues at coordinate 282,996 of MU389361.1, read as the reverse complement.
AGCAAGCCCGTGTAATGCTTCATCCTCAAAACCCCTTTCCTCCTATACCATCATCACGCTTTTATCTCTCCATGACCATCAGGAAGAACCAACTCCCGCCTTTCGAAAAGCGTCTTGAAGTTTTGCTGCTTGATGAACCACGCGTTGACCGTCTTCCACTCTTGGCTAGGGTCCTTGAAGCGGATCTGGTGTAATCTGTCAGTGACGTTCGGGAAACTTTGACGAGGAATCATTATGAAACCTATAAGGTTCAAACAACGATAAACAAATACAGATGCAAGTGTTTAGCGAGCAAAAAACGAGCCAGACGCGGGAGACGAAGTAAAGGGAGAGAGCGCAAACGAACCTCGAATCTCCTCAACAAGCTCGGCACCAACTTGTACATCTCCAACAAGCTAATGTTCTTGCCAATGCACGTCCGGGCACCCATTCCGAACTGGAACATATGCCCATTCATCTCCCGCACACGGCGCTCCCGCTCCTCCCGCTGCGCCTCAGGCAACGACTCGTCAACCAGCCATCTCTCGGGCCGATACACATCGACGTCGGCACCAAAGATCTCAGGGCGGCGATGGATCAGCCAGGCCGAGCAACCGACAATGGTCCCGCCGCGGACATAATGGCCAGCGATGTCGACGCCGGGCTCCGGCACGATGCGCTCCAGCGGCAGCCCCGCGGCCGGGTACATGCGGAAGGCCTCCTTGATGCAGGCGTCGAGGTACGGCAGGCGCTGGCTCTCGGCCCACGTCACGCTGCCCAGCTCGTAGTCGGCGAAGGCGCCCGCGCGCGCCGCGCCGTCCAGCTCCGCCTGCAGCCGCGCCAGGACCGCCGGGTTGCGCAGCAGGTTGTAGAAGACGGCCGCGAGCGAGATGGCCGTCGTCTCGGACCCCGCGAACGCCATCGACACGGCCATGGCGAGCACCAGCTTGTCGCTCATGAACTCGGGCCGCGAGTCGCGGGCTGCGAGGAACTTGGAGAGCAGGTCCGGGGACGCGGGGCCGCCTTTGGCTGTGTCCGTGATGGGGAGTAGGGGTTTGGAGGCATCGCCGTTCCCTGTTCCCATCATACCCAGGCGCTCGGTCATGCGCGCTCGCGCGAACAACACGATGGGATTCGTGGCGTCTACTATCCCCCATTCTGAGAGCTTGAGGTAGATGGGGTTCTTCAGGAACAGACGGTCTAGCCAGGGGATCTGGCCGATCTTTCAACACCGGATAAAATCAGTTTCAATGAAACTAATTTCACTCTGACGCGGAACAGGGTAGTATGAATAGGCATAATAGAACTTACTGGAGCGACATAGAGAAACAGATTTCCCAGGTAGCTGACGATGCCGTCCACATCCTCGTTCCTCTCCAGAAAACCATGGCGCTTGCTGTACGTGACCTCGCCGATGACGTCGAACGCGTAGAACTGCAGCCATCGCACAAAGTCGCAGCCCTCAGGATTGTTCACATAAAGCCGCTCAGTCTGTTCGAAGAACAGCTTCAAGGTGTTGTTCACGAACGGCTCGTACTGCACCAAGGCCGACATGGAGAAGGCCGAGTTCACACAACGCCGAAGCTGCGCATGAAAGTTGTTGTCCGTCGTGCTAAAGAGCGTCGCGAGTCCACTCCCTTTAGAAACTCCTTGCTGGACAATATAGAAATCCGACTGGGTTATTTTTCGTCAGCTTCATAAGACGGACCTCGTGAGATAGCAGTTTAGAGGGGAAGAAAAGGGATGGCAAACCTTGATGAATCCCTTATTAAGTCCGTATATAGTCTTCAACGCCTTCGGGTCCGCGAACGACAGAGTATTCGGACCTAGGCGCACGACGTCGCCGTACTGATCGTGGAGTTTGCGATGTGTCACCTCAAATTGTCGGCCCCATACTTCGCGTAACCGCCAGATGTCCGTCAACGAAGCCAGGAACGGCCCGGGATACTTGTTCAGCCCATTATGATACCGATTCCTTATTAGCCACGCTGCAGTTACCACGACGACTCCTATCGCCCAGTACTGGGCTATGAAGGTTAAGACCAATGACCTCTCGAGCTCCATCTTCCCCGGCGTAGGCTATAGTCTGCCGGCTATCACGTCCTTCAGCCCGTTCCCTCGTAAGAACCAGTTTTGGAAACTGGGAGTTGAGAAGCCTCCTCTCGAATTGGATTTAGAACAGGTGGGTTTCTTGTAGGATGTCAAGCTTTAATCTACTGACCAACTCCTGATCCGAGCTAGACGGGAGTGAGAGGTGAGAGGGAGACGCCTGCCTCGTGATCATCGACAACGCTGAGCGAACTGGTAGGACCTGAGTAAAAACGAGGAAGCTCGGGGTAGCTAGTTTCTGTAGTCGGTGAAGTATGTCTTACAAGTCGCACGCGCTTAACTGATCGGTAAATACGGCTACTCTCGAGCTTATTACTCCTGCACTACCTATAAGCTTATCCAAAGGGTGCCTTCTCGGTAGCAACATATGAAAATTAGGCCTATCATAAGCGATAGGCTCGGGAGTCTCGCGGGCTGTCTTATAGGAAAATTGCTCCGGTCTCTCTCCTCTCGATGCCCATTGGGAGGGACAGTATGACAAGGTGAAGCTACTGGGGAGCCGAGGATCCCCTCGGACCCATATTTGGCGCGTGGAATCATCGAGCTTTTGGACTCTGAGGCACGGCAGTCGGCTACAGGAAGCAGCAACAAGCGCGCGGATGAGGAGGATCGCTGCTCGTGTAGAGAAGCATTTGCCGATAGACGCAAGGCAGCAAGGTACTCGATGTTGCGATGCCTCGTCTCGAGCGCGCCAATGACTCGCCATCGAGAGTGGTCCCCGAATACGCGAGAGTTCCCCTCACGCCTCTTTCCACGGCATCTCGAGCGGTCCCCCCTCACGGTTCGCGTGTTTGCCTGGGCGGGTTCACGGCTACCGATATCTGCTACTGGCGGATCATCTGGTGGCTCAATAGTTGTCACGACTCGGAAAAATATCGTTTGATTGCCAAGGCAATCAGGGTGGGTTCTGAGGAGATAGAGCTGAGACTAGCTATTAGGGCAGATTCGGCAGATGTCTCGTCCACTAAGCTGGGGTCTGAATGATTGGACTGGGCACTGACTGGGGAATCAGGCATTACGAGATGACGATGCTATTGGCGATTGGGTCAAGGGGACGTCGGGACTGCTGCAGGACCAGCGCCTGGTTACGCATCGGCGCCCCGTCAGGGGGTGTGTGTTAATTGGGTTGGGGTAGGGTTGTACCACCTGCACCGTCTGCTCTTTTTGGGGATGAATGTTTGTATCCTTGCTTCATACTTCATCGCTGAAGCACTGGTGAGAAGTAAGTACGTACATACATACATACATAGTAAAGACAGTCCCGAGATTCATTCCCGACACGAGGCTCCGCACGTCATCGACGCCAGGAACCATCATCATCCACTTACACGATTGTCGCCGCGTACCCATACTGTGCTTACTATGTATATCAGAGCCTGTATTTGAATATTATGATATTATGATATTATGATACCTAATACAGACTTATCTCGGTTGGCAAGTACCGTTATTATTGTGCCAAAGCTACCTAGGAGTACGTGTAAGTGTATGCACGTAGCCTTGATGATGACATGACGATACATGAATCCAATCTGGTGTCGGGCCCTCGCATCGCATCGCGCGTAGCTGCGGTTTCAACCATAACGGGCCATTGCATATGCCAGTGGAAGACACAAGTATGTAGGTATTGTATGACTTCTGCGATACAACATGAATAAGCACAAGCAAGAGATGCAGGTAACGTATGAGGCAAATACCTACAGTAGTGTCACTACAAACAAGTAACCGACAAGTGATTGTGCACTCACTCAACCCTTCACGCTGGACAGATAGACAGAGCAGCGAGAGCAGGAGAGAAAAGTAAGTGCCGAACGGCGAGCCCGGAAACCATGGCATGTGCTCGTAAGTTCCCCTACTTGCCGACATGGTTGGGCGGTTGGAGAGCTCGGCAGATGTCCTCTCAGGACCTCGTCCTCGCATTAATGCCTTTTCCGGGGCCACGTGTCGCTGATCTATGACTACAGTACATCTATCTCGACACGAAAGCTGATGTGCCACTGTAGGTACCCATCTCATTGTGAGATGAGCGCAAGGCCGAAGTCCTCGCAGAAAATGACCGTATCTTAAGAGAGCAAGAAAGAGTCTCATAGGTAAGTACATAGAGAGATACCTGTGAGATCTTGGGAAAGCTCTAAGAATATACTGTCTTGGGTAGATAGTGGAAGCCAACAATAACCGGAAAGTCTCATGGCCTTCATAGCTGGTTTGCCTCACAGCCCTTGTTACACTATTGTCCTCCCCCCTTTTATTTTTATCTCGCCGGCCTCAGTTCCAAGGTAGGTACCATGGTGATTCTCCTCATCTACGCTACATGCCACTCAAGCTCGTTCTTTAAACCTCGAACACCACTGCTATCATCGGCATCAAGATACCCACAAATGCGCCCTTCTGGATCCCATTTCTGTCTGATACGCTGTAGCCTCTCACCGTTTTGCTTACTCCAGTACCTGGTCGTACGGTGCTGAAAGTCTGCGTCACCCATGTAACTGCCGATGCTGTACCTTTCTATATCCCTCACTGCAGTCGCTCAGGGTCAGTTGTTATTGCTCGGACCCTTGCCCACACGCGCGAGGAAGACAAAAAGTGTAGAAAGCAAGAAAGAATGAAGACTCCTTGGACGGTCACTTACTAATATCGTGAACCCAACCCGTGCACCTTGCGTCGTCCTTGGGATCATCCCAAATCGTGTACAAAGCAACATAATGGTCCGAATGGATACTATGCGCCATATCCGGCAACGGGCGACGCGAGGTAGGGTTCATAGCAAAGTACAGTACGAAGCTCTTCTGCGTCGGCAAGGACGTAAACGCCCTTTCCAGCACACCGGGGACGTCGTCGACATCATTCTCGACGTACACATTGTCGCTGCAGAACCGATATCCCTCAGGCTGCTCTTCACGCTGCCCGGCATACTGGCATGCGAAATCAGTCGGGTCGCAGAGGATTTCCACCTTTGCGCCCGCTGGCCTGCTGTCATGGATAGGGCGCATGGCAATCTCGGCGACCTCTTTGCTTGGCTTGAAGGAGAGGAAGCCGGCTATGATCTCAATGTCGTTCCCATCTGCTGTGCGCTTCGAGAGACAAACTATCTCTGTGTCGGGGTCGGCGGTGGGACATGTCTTGAAGCCAAGGTAAGACGCAGGCAAACAACGTGATCTTTTGGATTTATGACATGGTTATTGTGAAACTTACGTCGATGACCCATTGTAAGACGGTGCGGAACATGGACTGAGGGTATATGTAGACGCTGTTACACATCTGTAGTAAGGGCCGCGTTGAGAGGTGAAAACTCGTGACGATGGCCGGAAAGCCTGATGTCTGTATATCAGCAACTAACTTAACCTTTGGTCGAGGAAGAGACAGATAGATAGATAGATACGTACCAGGCCCAGCACCCCTTACGGCCCAGAACAGGTCGGAATTCTCAGTGTTATTGCAGTAGAGCTCTCTCGCATCTGCCGTGACGACATCAATGCCAACGATAGACTCGCAAGCCCAACCCCAGTTCTAGAAAAGAATAAAAGTCAGTTGATTATCACCGGGCTTGTATATTATTCTACGACCCCTTCTCACCTTACAATTCCAGCCCACTGCAGTATCCCGGGTCAGTTATCACCATATTAGATTTGCCGTGCGGACATCTCAGGGCTTCATATCAAAAAATAAGCAAAACAAGGAAGATAAAAAAAGAAAATACTTACTGCCTCCCTGAAGTAGAAAGCCACCTAACCCGACATCCGGACACTGCCATGCTCGAAATCAGTTACCACCATAGCACGTTCACGTCCTCCAAGCAGTCTCCAAAGGGAAGAAGACAAAGACGAAACAACGCCAAGAACAGCTTACGTGTCCACCAGCAAACATCCTCCCCTTACCACCCAAGAACCGATTCAGCATCTCACCAGTAGCACTAGGCGAGCACACAACAATCCCCGTCCCCTCATCATACACCATATGCTCCAATCCGCCGAGATCCAGCAGCACCGCGTCCCGGCGCACGCTCCAGGCGGCCCAGCTATGTCCGCCACTGCGCACAGAGACGCGGCAGCGCAGTCGGCGCGCAAGCTCGACGGCGTCTCGCACGTGCGGTGTCTTCGAGGCCTGGACGACGGCGCTCGGGACACGGCTCTCGTCTCGCCTGCGGTTGAAGACGCGGCCCCACACGGCTTCATGGAACGTGTCTGGTTCCGCAGCATCTCGCGTCAAGATGTGAGAGGTGTCATTCTTGACATGGTCTTCATCGGCCATGGTAGTAGTAGGTAAGAAGCAAAGGAGGACGGAAAGAAAGTGTCACAGTACTATAGATAAATTACAACGATGGTTGCTGTGAGTGGCGAGTACGTAACGAATTAAGTCGTTGCTGCTATCCATCCCCTCGTTGGATTAGCTGTGGTCTGTTTGAGAGATGATAGGAGGCGCCTTGATACCTATGCTCCTCGAAGCGAGATTTAGACATCCGATTTACCTTCCATGTCGAATCATAGAATGGGGCCGCCCCCGCAATCCCGGGTGTCTTCGGTTTGAGTGAATTCGGTGACCCCCACATGAGAGTTCGTCCGGGCCAGCTCTTCAGCCTTGAATCTTCATAGCGTATACTAACGAGCCCATCTATATAAGTAGCAGATATAATAAGAATCATGACTATAGGACGTGATCATATGAAACAACAATTTCCGATTATTCGGGTCCGGTTCAGATGCAGGGACAATATCACATATGTAAAAGATCAAGTTAAAAGGGGGTATCGTCCATTATTGACTAAACAACACAGTAGCAGCCACACTAACCAACAGAGTTTGGTAGATGGCGCAACAATTCCCAAAGCCCTTAGGATAAGTACCTTGCATACATTTTATTCCAACATTTGGAAGGATTTGACATATTTACCCCCTCGTCCAGCAATACAATTCACATATAATTGCCATTGGATCCATGAACAGACCTCATGCTTGGCTAGCTAGTGAGTATCTAGAACCAGGATCGACACGGCATTTGAAGGCGAGGGCGGGTAGCTTCGAAGTGGGCTGTGGCACGCTGAGTTGTGCATAGGAAAAAGCGGCAGTGTCAATGAGGGGGCAGGTAGTACATCCTGAAGCCAAGACCCGTAAGTATAATAGAAAAAGTCATCACATGGTCTCTCCACTACGAAGTTTGCTTCATATCGGTCATTGACTTTAGCATGCTGCAAGCGAGGAATTAGCTCTCTTCAATAACAGTTCGCTATTGAATTTGATGGCTAGATAAATTCTACGTACCGTAGGTTGCGATCTCTCATATCGTCATCGATGGCTTGTATGCCATTGAGGGATAGTTTAGCTTGAGCCAGCTGATGAAAGATGAAAGTTAGCAATTATTCTCCCCGGAGATGAAAAGTTGCGAGATATGAGGGTTAAGAATGCGCGTATGTTTGCAACTTGCAACCAAGGGGTGGACATGAGGGTTTGCGCACCGCGCTCATTGCTGCCGACGAATGATCTGGCTCCTCACCTGCAGCCCCTGAGGCTTCTGATTCCGCACCGTCTTCATCGGTCGTACCATTGGCATCATCATTGGCAAACCGACTGGCCGACAGTCCTTTCTTGGCTGGGGCAGCGGCAGCGGCGGCCTACTAACTCGTTAGTCACTTAATCGTAAGATACGAACGTTGTTCACAGGAGAAATACGAACTTTGGCTTCGGCGATCTCTGCGTCTTTGACTTTGAGTTGAGCTTCCATCTCCGCAAATCTGGACTTGATGTCGTTGGCTTCCTTTTCCACTGCTGCCCGCTTCTTCTGCTCTTCTTCGACCATGTTCGTGAAATTTTCGTACATGTCCTTGTAATCGGCTTCTTGACTCTTAATTTTAGCTGCTGTGTCGTTTTGGTGTGCTTCGAGATCTTTCTGTGCGATGAGAGCATCCTCCTTAGCGGCTTCTACTTGCGATTTTAAGGACTCGAGATCGCTGTTCTTGGCTTCAATGTCTTTCTGTAGAGTATCCAGATCACCAAGAGCCTTCGCTGATGATGCTTCTGTTTGGGAGACTGCATCGGCATGTGCCTTTTTCAGTTCCTCCAATTCCGCTTTGAGGGCATCGGCAACAGACGTATCGGGTTTTTGGTTTTTGACAGCATCGAGTTCGGCCATTAACTCAACATTCTGCATTTTGGCCTCTGCAAGCTGTTGATGAAGTTGTCCAGCTTCTTCCTGTGTCTTCGCAAGAGACTCATCCCCTTTTGACTTAGCATCGGCCAGTTCAGCCTCTAGACTTTCGGCTTCGGACTGAGCCTTTGCTAAAGCTGCCTTCGCAGAAACTAAAGCAGCTTCTAAATCTGAAGCAGACGCTTGATGCTGCGCGCTGGCTGAAGTTGAAGCTGCCAGTTTACTCTCGTAATCCTTCTCTAGGGCTTCAATGGCAGCTGTGTGTTGAGCTTCAAGCGTTTCGATTGCTTGTTTCTGGGCGGAGACTGCCTCGTTCTTCGCTGCTTCGGCTGCCTCAGACTGCATGGCAAGCACCTTCTCGATTTCGACAGAGAGGTTGTTTTCGTGGCTCTTTGTCAGCTCTTCAATGACCTGAGCATGCTTGACTTCGAGTGCGTCGATAGCGCTCTTGTGCGAGCTCAATGCATCGTTCTTGGCAGCCTCTACAGCTTCGGATTGCAACGTAATCAGTTTTTCCACCTCAGCGGAGTGGGCATCATCGCTATCCTTCTTGAGAGACTCGATATTTGCCGCATAGCCTTCCCTCGCCTTTTCGAGTTCTACTTGCGCATCCTCGACGGCTTGCTTCATTGCCTCCAGCTGGGCCTGAAGAACACCATCATCTGCTTGCTTGTTCGAAAGCTCCTGAGCGTGAGCAGCCTTCAGCTCAGCAATAGCTGCTTCAGCCTCTGCTTCATGAACAGCCACTGTATCAGCATGCTCTGCTTTTAGAGCCTCTGCTTGGGCACAAAGTTCTTCAGTGTGAGCAGCTTTTAACGCTTCCGACTCTTCGCTCTTGCTTTGTGTTTCAGTGGCATGTGTTGTCTTTATGGCGTCTATTTGGCTCTGTAGATCCTGGGCATGAGCTGCTTTCAAGGCTTCTAACTCTGCAGCTAAAGTTGCATCACTTTCCGACTTAGTGATTTCGATCTGTTTAGCATGGCTGGCTTTGAGGGCTTCAAGTGCCTCCAGTTGAGCGGTTTTGTCAGCAGAAGCACCGCTCTTCGCACTCTCCAGCTCCATAGCATGATTCGCCTGCAGGGCATCAAGAGCGCGCTGGTGCTGTTCCTCTTTCTCCGTCAAAGCATGGACAGCAGCTGCATGTTCAGCTTTAGCAGCTTGCAGCGCTTCAGTATGTGTTTCGCTTGCAACCGTGTGTGTTTTGGTCAGTTCGTCAAATTTCGTTTGAAGATCTGTGTGCTCTTCCTCAAGAACATGAAATTTGCGCTTGAAAAAAGCATCTCCTTTGAGACTCTCGATTTCGTCCTCGTAGTCTTTTGAAATTTGTCTCAGCTGATTCTCATGCGTCTCCACCGAAATTTTATGGTCCTGCTTTAGTTTTTCATATCTCTCCTCCATTTCCTGGATTTGGCCAGTAAGGGCGGAGCCAGACGACGCATCCGTCTTGGCTTGGGCGAGTTCTTGTTGCATGTTAGTGAAGTCCGACTTAAAGGCGGCCAATTCCTCCTTTGCAGCATCCACAAGAGCCAGGGATTCGGCCAATTTTGTCTTCAACTCCTCCACTTCAGCCTGGGCGGCAGCAAGGGCGGTTTTGTCTTGTTCAGCACTTGATTTCAGCTCTGCAAGCTCGGCCTCTAGAGCAGAAATTTTGGAATCGCTTTCTACTCCTGCACTTTCACTTGCAGACTTCAGCTCGTCAATTTGGCTTTGCAGGGCTTCATTGGCGGTTCTCAAATCTTCAAGTGCCTTTTCGTAATCGCCAGAGGAGGCTTGTCCCTGCTCAATCTCGGTAGCATGAGCAGCCTTCAAAGCTTCAATCGTAGACTGTTGCTGCTCTTCCAAAGTCTTCTGCAGATTCTCTAGTTTGACGGCATGTTCCTCTGCAGCCTGAGCTAGTGCAGCTTCAAGGTCTTTCGAATTTGACTCCTTGTCAAGCTCCAGGGACTCAAGCTTAGCCTGCAATTCGTTGATCGAGACGTCTTTGGTGTCATGAGAGCTTGTTAGCTCTATCAGTTGCGCTTTGTGGGTCTCCAACTCTTCCTCGGCAGCCTTCAGCTTCGCCAGGGCTTCGGATACTTGGGTGCCTAACGCCTCCTTTTCAGTGGCATGAGTAGACTTCAGACTCTCTAAAAGCTCTTCATGGCCTTCGCTGAGAGATCCCTGTGTACTTTGCACACTATCAGCTCCCGCAGTGATCTTGGCTTCCAACTCGGCGATTTTCTCCTCAGACGTGGACACTTGTCCCTTCAGAGCTTCAACCTCGGATTCCTTCTCGGCGAGTTTTTCTTTGAGCTCGTCAACTTCTTTTGCAGCTGCTCCTGGGCTAGAAGTGGAGGGGCGTGGGGCATGTCGAGCCGTCGTTGACGTGGCAGGAGATCCAGTCACCGAGGAGAGGCGCTTCTTCGCGTCAGACCCAACGCCAGTGGCACTCGTCCTCGTGCTCGAGCTGGTAGCCGTACGAGAACTAGCCGTACCACCAGGGGCGACTGTTCGGGACGTGGTGGTTCGGGGTGAAGCACTGCTCGTCGTAGTAGGGGCTTTTCTGAGTGTAGATGTAGTAGATGCTGTGGTTGGTCTCGTAGTCGTCTTGGCCGGTGATGAGGCCAGTCCGCCCGGAGCAACCGAGGAACGCCGTGGAGCCGACGTCATAGTCGACCTCTTCTTGTCATCTTCCGACACCGAAGGCTGCGATCTATGGTTCGTAGTGGAGGCAGCAGTGGCAGTAGCGGGCTTCTTGACGGTCGCACCTGCTGAAGGGCGTATCGGTGGCTTGTTTAGGGCGCTACCGGCTCGTGCAGTGGCGCTGGTAGATGTTTTGGACGTGGCAGAAGTGGCGGCGCCGGGTCGACGCGTGGTGGATGTCGTAGAGCCCGCACGCTTCACGGGAGTCGAACCGGCGGTTTTGACCGAAGATGCGGGCGACTTGGTCGTGGTCTTGGGCGATGCAGTGGCTGTGTCCTCGCCCGAGAGGATGGACTCGTCGTGCTGGACGACCTCGAAGCCCTCGGTATCAGACATAATGGCGACCAGCTGAGTGTTACAACGGCCAGAGTCTCGATCCGCGTTAGCAGCAGATACAGAGCTTAGGAGCAGTCAATGGCACTGAGCGTCAATTTCCAAGTCAGCTATCTAGTTTGGATGGTCTGCTGTGTTTGCCAGGCGGCGGTCGAAGCGCAAGGCCGAGCAAGGCAAGGGAATTGAGGGGGGAAGAAGAGAGATGCGAGAGGCCGGTCGCATAAATCCAGGGGTATGTGCAAGTTATATCACGAACAGCTATGCTGATGCACGTTGAGACACGTCACAAAGGGGGGTTTCCTTGTGCTATGGCGCTGATACGACACGGTGGGCTTGAGCAGCTTTGTCACTGACCTGTCAGAGCTCCCGGATCTCCAAACTCCCTTACTCTGCTGCCCCTGGTGCCGAGGATCGACTGCGATAGGCGCGGGATGGGTTGGTCGAGATGGAGAGAGGACGGCTTTCCAATGACACGACGCCGCAGCAGCTTGACGCCGATAATGAAACACGAGGAGACAAGACAGCAAACCACTGATAGGTAGTCTGGCTGGACGATATGTAGGGCGGCTATTTACATGGACTGCCTGGCTGGCGAGCTGGGGAAAAGGGGATGGGTACGGAGTATCGAAGTATTTACATCAAAAAAAGAATGTCACCACATCGGGATTGAGCTGGCCGGGACCTGCAAGGTTGGGTAATGACACTGAGCCGGGAGCCACAGAATCGGCCCACAGAGGATCGAAACACCCTGGAGACTAAGCCGAGTTAAGACATCACAGGCTAACGTAACAGGGGGCTTACAGGTCCCAAGCGGGGGTCAGCGTAGCATAGCGTGCTTTTGGTACTCAACCAAGCCTATGACGGCCTAGCGTGCGAGTTCTCAGTTTAATTAACAGTTTATAACCCCCCAATAACCCCCCAATAACCCCTGTGCAGTACCTGTGGTAGGTAACGAAAGACTGGTTGTTGGCGGGGATGTTGGACCAGACATTATCGTCTTGAGGAACACACCTCTGGTAGGTTAGTGCTATCTTGATGGTCACCTACGGTACTTATACAACAAGTTTCTATCCACCACACCTTAGTGAGGTAGGCCAGGTAGATAAGGTAGGTAGGTAGTATGCACCCATCAACAATTCAAAATTGAAACATGTGTTGGACATCCTATACCTGGTTGATGCCAGGACACCTAGGTACACGTATATAGGTATGTGGTACCGGTATTCTCACCTCGCAGAATACCACTACGCGGAGCAGCAGAGTCACCAAGAAGCAAGAGGCCCGAGCAGCTCCCGTTGCCATCTCACCACGCCATTCCGATGCAATGCTCACAGGGACATACCTAGACTTGAAGCTGGCTTGTCGTTGAGGCGAATCGATACGTTAAGTAAATTAGGTGATGATGAGCGATGGGTAGATGACAATGGGCTGCTACTCTACGTACCTCTTTGTTTCGACTGCCCCTTAGATGGGCCATACCTTTATGTACATACATAAAGGTAGGTAATCTCCCAGGTAGGTCCTTAGGTACTTGAAAGGTAAAATGTACAATTCACCTTGCATCCCATTCGACTTGGGCTCCCCGGAAGTCAGTGCCCAATTCAATCCGGATGTCTACCCACCTACCTACCTACCTGACCTACAGTAGAGAGAGGTGCTCAATCTGCTGCCTATTTCACATGCAATCTGCACGTAACGCGAGAGTCCATTGCATACTACATAGCGTAATTCAGAAATGACGTGGCGAGCGCCCGGGCCAGACTTGGGGAAGACTGTGCGGATCTGTTTCTATTTGATACTACCATTTCATCTTGAACGATACGCTGAACTTGCATAGCGTTTCAGAATGGTCATCGAATTATATCATTAAGTACGTGAAGGGGGTATCCTTTGAACATATGCTTTGAAAACCACAATTGATCGCGAGACTCCGGTTCCCAATGCCAACATTAACTATGCTCTCCAGCCACGCCAGAGTTCTGCATGATCTGACCAAGCTTCGCCGCCCGTTCCGCCGCTGAATAGCCTACACATACCCTTTCGAGCATTTTGTCAAGTATTTGTTCGGTCATAGTCACCGTCTGTGCCAGCGTCTTGTTCAGCTCCCAGCGGAGCTCGTTCAAGTCTGGGCAGACAGGAAACGAAGCTTGGATACGCAAAAAGAGTAACCTTCTCTCCTCAACTGACCAGTCGCTCGATCTCGGCGCAGACGAGGAAGCCGGTCGAGATGATAGTGCTGGGGACTCAAGCCGACTATGGATAGCGCGAATGGATAGTAAAGACTGTTTTTTCCGCTCCGCAGCCAATGCTTGCCTCTCGATCCTTAGTTCTTCGTCTCGTCTAATCTGTTCCTGACGTTGCTTCACTTCTTCTTTGGCGCGGGCTTCAGCTTCGGCCAAATCATCTGGTGCAGCCCAAATAACCTGATATAGGTCATCAAGTATAGGAGTGATCTCTTTTCTCATCTCATTTCGCCCATGCCAGGCTTGTTTTTCACGCTTGCCTGCGGGTTCTCCTTCGAAGGGGCATAGCGCAAGCTCGCTCATCAATCGATGGTGAAGCGGCGTGATCCAGCCAAGCACCCGCGTAAGGAGCTCAACGATAGCACTTGTAAATGATGTTCCTGTCCACAGTCTGCCACCAAGCCTCCATGCGGAGGTAAGAACATGGGCCAGCATAGGGATCACGTATAACACGAGATCCCGTGTCGTTCTCTTACGCTTCCGGAGATTGATGTGCTGATTGGTCTGGTTTGCTTCCAGGATGGCTAGCCGCTTCGTGCGTATGTGTTCGACTACCATCTTGATCTTATAAAAATAGTATCGTAACAGATCTGTATGCTCCCTCAAGAACTTATTCTGATCCTTCAAGTTGGGAGCCTTTGGAGCGGCTTGATACAACCTCTCAAGCTTTGTAAGCAGCGTTAGAAGAGCTCGGGCCGGTTTAGATTCAGCATGCTCATGATGGAATTCTCGCAAATGCCAGCCACCTCTTACCGCAGCCCATGGCTTACCGCCCAGAAGTTGAACGAGTTGTTTAAGAGGCTGGTAGTCAAGGTGGACAGCTATAATATCGTCATCAGAGGGATTTTGGAAACTCTCATCGTCTTCAGGAAGACAGGTTTGGCGAGCCCTAAAAGCATTCAAATCACATTCAAAGCTGTCTTTGGATGCACCTCCACCGACCCGGCTTCCAGAATCACTCTCAAACCCGTCAATAGACTCTGAGAGCGTCCCATCGGTCTCCTCAGCATTAGAGTCGATAGGGTCGTTATCATTGTGTACGGTACTGTTCAACACCGGTGATGGCTGTGGAAGTAAGTGAGTATCTGAGTCCGAGAACGAAGGGATTCGCTCTTTTTGTAGTCTTGTGATGCGTGTAATATTATCTTTGTCTGTCTCATCGCTGACATGAGGATTATGCTTCCTCGGCCGACCCAACTTCTTTTTGACAGTGCTTGGTGCCTTGTCGACTATTATTTTTGCAGATGACTTGGGTGGCCTGCCTCTTTTCTTCTTTTGAGGTGGAGCTTCAGGAATTGTCTCCATTGTATCCAGTTGCCCAGGCGAGTTTGGAATGTCCCACTCGTCGCCTGAAGGTGGTAAGACAGTTTCTACTCGCGTTTGAGCTTCTGGTTTTGCTGGTATGTCTCCACGCGGTGCAGCGTATGCTGGTATTGGCGCATTATGAGTGATTTCCGATACGCCGTTTAACATATGAGAGTGCACTGGAAGAGCGCTCGAAGTCGAGTTGGAGATGTTGGGAGATAAGCAAGAGTCTTGGTCATCTACCCGGTTCCCGACATTCTCTAACCGTTCAACCCTGATCTGGTTCTCGTCTAGTAGATGACAAGATAGCGCTCCTTGTGGCTCAAGTTGTTTTTCAGAGTCCAGAGCCCGTTGGGTGTGTAAGTGGTGCAATGCATCATTTACGTATCGAACTAAACCTTCTCGAACCTCTTCTCCGGAGCTGAGGCTGTTTGTGCGGGAATGCACTGGGATGGGTCGACGCAGGGAATCCGGAGTCGAGTGAGCAAGAGATGTTCGCGAAACAGGTACCATGTTATATCCATTCCTCGGCTTTTTAGATCCAGGATACAACACAATGCCACCCTGGGCTGCATCGGAAAGAGACCGCTTCGTTCTGTTGGTTTGAACGCGAGGCAGGCGGGTAGCGGCAAGGGGGAGGCTTTTCGCAGGGGACACGCTCGGCAGTTTGCACGCTGGAATATCGTCGTCGTCACCGTCCGAACTCTCGTCTGTGGGAAGATCAGGCCGGCAAAGATCGGTGGGTGGTGGAATCGATCCCCTCTCGTGAGATCGCTGCCTGCCTCGAGGCTCCATGGCGATAGCCTCGAAACTTCCAATCAGTACGAGCTAGCCTGCGACGAAAGAATGGCAGGTTCAGCAGGGCATCGCATCGTGTGGGAAGCGACGGCGATTGTCTGCAGCCTGCCGGTCGTGGGTAGGGCTGAAGATGTCAGGCTACCTAGCAAGATGGAGAGAGGTTCTGTGAGCTGGGATAATGGCGTACTTACCTAACTATTTTTAGTGTGTATGTACCTTGCGCGAGCTTGCTAGGTCGTTTCGGACGGACACTACACTAGATCTTTTGTCATCTATTCCTAAAGAAGAATAGTTGTCACTTAAATAGCGTTTCTTTCCGACTCGACAACAGCTGGGCGAGCTGGGGTCCCGATGCAGGTACCTGTACGGAGTACCTTCCGAGCCTTCTGACTGAGACTGACGTACCCATATTACCGAACAGCCCCACTAGTGGGGGAGACTTGGTAACAGGTGCAACTTGAACTGCTCAACTTTCAACTCTACATACCATGAGCTCAATGTTAACTTGTAATGCTGTGGTTGTTTCAATGACTAAGCAACTTTCTACGCGGAAATAATTTTAGAGATTCATTCACCTCTCCTTTTCTCAACATGGAACCTCCTCCACAGCCCACAATACAACAGGAACCCGAGAGCTCTTTTCCAACCCTAGAGATCTTGGACCTGACTGTTCCTCATGTCTTCCTCACTCCCACCAAACAGATCAACGATGGCCCAGATGTTGCCAGATTCTTGACCTCTAAAGCCTACCGTGATATCGGCACATTCGTACTGCAGCTCAACCGAGCCATGTGCCCTCGTAAATCCAAGGGTCACGATGGGAAAGATAAGTTTCAAACTTTTCTCATCGGCTCCGAGTATGAGTGTCAACCTGCCGAATCCGTAAGGAATCTCCAACAAATGCTCGCCAAGATAGAGTCTTTCATAGATAGAGCACCCCCTGATCCAGGCCCAAGGCGGTTTGGAAATATCAGTTTCCGAACATGGTACCAATTACTAGAAAATGAAGCTACAGCTCTTCTACAAGAATATTTTCCTGAGTCGGTCCTGCGACATAGCTCAGGGGGTGGTGGGCGAGAGTCGACAGCTCAAGATGAGCTCACAGCCTATCTTCTTGGCGCATTTGGCAGTGCACAACGTCTTGACTACGGGACAGGTCACGAGTTAAATTTCCTGGCCTTCCTTGGATGCTTATGGAAGTTGGGTGCGTTCAAGGATGGCGGCCCTAACGGAGATATTGAACGAAATATCGTACTTGGGGTCTTTGAGCCGTACCTTCGGGTGGTGCGCCGACTGATTCTGACATATACTCTCGAACCTGCTGGTACACATGGAGTCTGGGGCTTAGACGATCATTCATTTCAATCCTACATATATGGTTCAGCTCAACTCACCCGGGCCATATCGGAGACGGAAGCAATGCCAACTGAAGGATCGTTGTTCCGTGCCCCAAAACCTTCATCAATTCTCAAGTCTGAATACGTAGACGAAGAGAGGAAACGTTACATGTATTTCTCTGCAATAGGATTCATCAATGATGTCAAAAAGGGGCCTTTCTGGGAACATAGCCCAATATTATTCGATATATCCGGTATAAAGGATGGATGGGGGAAAATCAACAAGGTAATCAGCATTCTTACAAGATACCTTCTTGTATAATGACTATTCAGATACTAACGCGTGACAAAGGGCATGATAAAAATGTTCAACGCCGAAGTCCTCTCCAAATTTCCTGTTGTACAGCACTTCCACTTCGGCTCCCTATTTTCCTGGGAGCAGGATCCCGAGGCCACCACGCCCCCGCAATCTGTTCATATGGCGAACCAGCATATTGCCTCGTCATCAATGCCGCCGCCACTCAGTGGAACGGCCGCGCTTTGGGCTCAAGCTACAAGCATGCCTGCCCCTGCGGGGCCCGGGATACCGTATTCAAGAGCACCTTGGGCACCTGGCCAGTCAACTTCAAGGCCACAACAACCACAGCGGGAACCGCATCCTGCAAATGAGGCCTTCACAGTCTCAAAGGCGCCTTGGGCAAAGACTAGCGACAGACCGAGTGGATGAAAATGGCGATCTACTGTGGAGACTTTGCCGCTTATCAAGATTCTATCTAGCAAGAGGGGATAGAACACCCCTGCCTAGCATCTAGAAGGTCATATAAACAGTTTCTCAGATTTCTGTACTCAATCAAGAATTGTAGTAGAGATAGGCTAGAACAGTCACAGCTGAGAGATATTGACTTGATTTACGAATGATTTATGAACCTTCTCAAAGAAAGGCAGTAGGCATGCAACCATAAGATGAAACATCAGCAGATCTTTCTAAATGGCAAGGGAAAGTAGATCCCAAGTGTGTTGTTTGCTGATTCTGGACTTTGTGGCCCAAGAACATATTTCTGAAAGAAAAAAGGAAGACAATCTTGTGCCTCTCATGTGTTCAGATGTCACTGATATAACGGGATTCTTTCAGCTCTGAAGGTTTGGGCGAGCGTGAGTAGCCCATTCACAAGCCTGCTGGGGGCAAGTTGTCCAAGCCAAGGTGAAAAAAAGAAGAGCGCTCGGGCCATTCCGTATCACGCTAGATCCGTAATAGGCAAGGCGCCATCTACAAGATCAGCATCACGTATCGATAGGCGATAAGCTTAGCGTATTTAGGAATAGAAAGTCTCAATTGTTGACCACGAAGGGTATCTCAAATCTCAAACTCCATCAAACAACTAACTTTGGACTGTGCTCTCTGATCGACCAGGCCACAACAAGACCATCAGGCCAACAACGCGTGAAACACGTATCATCATGAGGTCAGATCAGGAGAAAGGTTTCCATATTCCATGTCCATCCAGCTACTTTTGAGCGCCATATTGGAAAATTTCTGCCATGGTGGTGGTGGTGAGGGCTCGCTGCTGCTCAGACGGTTCCGGCAGGCTTGGCTTCGGTCGCAGCGCCAGTCTCGGCAGCAGCCGGGGCTTCGACGGGAGCGTCAGCTGCAGTGGCAGCAGTCTCAGTGGCCTTGTCCTCGGGCTTCGCCTCGGTGGCTGCACCCGCAGCTGAGATGAGGTTAGCAAGTGCTTCCAGCTTTGCGTCCAATGAGATAGCTGTTGATGTCGTCGGGCATTGCAAGTGACGCCAGACGCTCGTCACAGCGGGAGAGGGAAGCTATTGCGGGGTCAGTGACTTACTAGTGTCGGTGGTAGGCTTGGCCGCCTCGTCGGTCTTGGGCACCTCGGCGGTGGGGGTCACTCCACCAGCAGTGACAGCGGCCGCGGCGGGAACAGCTATAAGAGTCAGCATCGTTTGGATCCTTGGTGTTGTCCTCGATGTGTCTAGCACTCCGAAGCCTGCACTTGGCATTCATGGATTCTACGTGGAACTTACCGGCAGGCGTGTCAGTCTTGGTTGCCTCGGTGGCTCCACCGGAGGATTCGCCTTGCTTGGATTTCTTGTCCTTCTTGCGAAAGGCAGCCTTCAACTTGGCCTTCAGATTGGTGAGTGCGTTTGGGGCTGTACGGAACACAACCGTTAGTGTGTATTCGTGGTACAATGTGCCAGGCGAGCGAATAAGAAAGGGCTCGCCATCTCTGGTCGAACCATCCGAAGTGAGGGGAAGGAAAGGACTTATCCACCTTGACAATGATCACTGATACGATGGCATACATCATACGTGACCATCGTCGCAGTGGAAGAAGGAAGCTCGTGAAAGGGCTAGGAATGGGGTGCAGGAAATGGTGAACTTCACGGATCCCACCCATTTTTGCAATTGTTTGAATCCTGCTCGAGGGTTCGGCGGTAATGTCTCCCGGAAAGGGTCTTGACTTCGCAAAGTAAGATGAAGAGAATCTATCGAAGATGCAGAGAGATGTTGTGTCTTGAAACGAGAGGATTGAACGTGCGGTAATGAGGCTGGCTTGAAGGACAGAAGGGTGGATCTTGGGGAAGTGGTATCGCCAGGTCAGGTGGATACGCACTAGGAAAAAGAGATAAAGCCAACCCCAGCCAATCTTGGGGGACGGGGTTTGTTTTTTAGCGCGCGCAATGCAAGGCGCTCGGGCCTACTTACCGTTCCTGACAGCCAAGACAGCTTCAGGGGGGTAAACAAGTCTGAAAAAAAGGAGCAGCAATCTCGGGGCACCATTACCGAAGTACATCCGCCCTGTTGGTACGCACTGGAGGGGATAAATATTGGGGTTTGAGTCCAGGTACATGGCATGTTCCTGGTGTAATGGCGCGTCCAGGACACGTTACCCTACCGGTCATGGTCATTGCTAAAGCAGGTTATATACTGATGCACAGATGGATTGGTACAATATACGCGTGTTCTTTTCCGACACGGGATTCTCCAGCAGTGACTTTCACGTACGCACAATCTATGGATTACAAACAACCAACATTTACAACATGCACGGTTGACGTCGAACAGATCATTTAGCTGCAGCAGACAGCCGAGCCCAGGTCACTAGGGAGGTGGCACGCGGTTGGACAGCCCAGGCGTACATATTTCTACAGTACCAACCCCCCGCCTGCGTTACTCTTCAACATACTGTAAGTGGTCATATTTTACTATCAGTCCCAACCATGGCTAGAGTAATGTCTACCTCTACATTAGATGTTTAAAGTGGATGGTAATTAGTGTTGAAGAACCTATGTTCGGCATGTTTTTATACCGGCCAAATTAGGTACAAAACTCTTAACCTATCAGCGCTCTATCTTTTCGCACGTCAGAGAAAGTAAGGAGATATTTGAGGAGAATCTCCATACCTTTTATACAAACCGCCTAGTCTCTTGGCGTAGCATACACCGATATATACTGTATATCCGCTGACATTCAGCTCTCGCTTCGACTTTTACACCCTTTCCAGCTATGGAGAATTAATGAGTGCCCTATAGCCGCTCGTGCTCTTAACCACGTGTCGGTTCATATTCGCCTAGAGAGTTTTTATATTATTATACACATGTAGAATTCTATTACCCATTAGAATCCACACGCGTCCGAGCCAGGAGCTGATGAGCTTACCGGCGAAGTAACCCAATCAGGCTTGCCGGGCCACCTCACCGACGCAAATCTCCGGGTCCGGCCCCCATCGAGCCGACCGAGAAAGCGTCTTTCAGTTTAGATCTTTCTAAGTGGTTGCGAAAGACGTTGAGTATGTCATTGAAGCTATGATGATCAATAAATATTCTTTACAAATGATGATATTTGTTATTATGTAATATCACACGTTTCAACGGGTATGCAGAGGACATGTGCATATATATGTGTGTATGTGTAAGGATTTTCTCTAGCGGTTATCAAAGTCGAACCAAATTGTGTTTGTTAGTAATATTTGCCTCGACATTATCGTCTGTTAGATTCGTGTAGCCTCGCTTGTCATGTTTTATTTTCCTTCCCCCCCCCACAACATCCATTAGGGAGCTGAAAGGTTCATTACAAGGAACCAATTACATCCGATATATTTTGAATTATGGTCATCAGGAAATTGTCGAGTAACTGACTGAACCGAGCCCAGACGTTGCCCCCCGCCCGCCCAGTGCCGAACTCGGGAGTTTGGGGGGGGGTTAGCGGTCACGATCGAGTCAGACAGAATTTCTTCCTTAAGCACCTTGACACAAAGCGGAATTTCGTGATCGAGAAAAAGGAACCACCGGTATCCACTGGCCCCGATGTGATTGTTTGCTTGAGGTAAAGGTGTTTGCGGAATACGAATAAGACGGGTATTGTATTGTTAACGAATTTTTAGATGACTAGTCCCGTGGCAATCTCCACTTTGCCGTACAATAATCCATACATACATACATCCATAGCTAGAATCTACCCGTTCTTTTTGTGATCCTCTACGTAGACTGAGTGCTTGTAGTGAGTTATTTAAGTAGAGTTCAGTTCTTGTTGTTTTGAGCTTGCATTCTTTTATAAACACAACGCCTAGTATTAGAGTTTCTCGCCGTTTCTTTTCCTGACTTCGAACAAGCGAGACCGACTCGTCTCTCATTCAAGACTGAAACTCTTATCTGAAACCAGCTTTGCCTTCACCAAGTGGTGTGCTTGATTTATCACCAAAGAGGGCACCATGGCTCCAGTCATCCACCTAGTCCGCCACGCACAGGGCTACCACAACCTCAGCCCCGAGAACCAATGGCTCCGGGACCCGGACCTGACGGAGCTCGGCAAGAAACAGTGCGCCGAGCTCTGCAAGAACTTCCCTCACCACGACAAGATCACGCACCTGGTCGCGTCGCCGATCCGCCGCACCATCTTCACATGCCAGTTCTCCTTCGCCCCGGCCGTCAAAGCAGGAAAGAAGATCGTCGCGCTGCAGGACGCCCAGGAGGTCTCGCTGTACCCCTGCGACGTGGGCAGCGACGTCGCGCCGCTGAAGAAGGAGTTCGGCGACATCGTGGACTTTGGCCGGCTCACCGAGGACTGGAATCAGAAGACGGGGGAGTCTAGATACTACCCGTCGCCGGAGAAGCTCGAGGCCCGCGCCCGCGAGACGCGACTGTTCCTGCGGGATCTCGTCAAGACTGCTGGCGACGACGCCGACGCACAGGTTGTCCTTGTCACTCATGGCGGTATCCTGCATTTCATCACGCAGGACTGGTCCGGTATAGATCCCGGCAGGGGTAAGTCGATGCCCCTTATCAGACGAAGAATTATTTTCTCTCCTCTGTTTCTTGATCTTTTTTCCTGCACATCTACTAACACAGGCGCAGGGACCGGCTGGGAAAACACCGAGTACCGCTCCTATGAATTCGCAGATGAGACGGGGCAGGACCCGGACGCCAGTTTGCGCGAGCTGCCGGAAAGCCGTCGTCGCAGGAACGGGTCTGAGATCCCCCTTACCGACGCCGAGAAGAGGGAGATGCGCGCCGCGTACGAAGTTGTGCTGAACCGTGACCTGAAGCTATGCATTGATAGGATCGCTAACCAACAGGTGGAAGTTAATGGTGAGACTAATGGGGTCTGAGGGTTAAAGACGCCCTAAATAGACAGCTGGATGGAGTTGTTTTCGGGATAGACAGACAGACAGACAGACAAACGAACAGATAGATAGATAGATGATTCCTTTCTAGATAGACAGACATTAGAGCTTCAGAGGCTTTGTGCTTTTCTAATATTTAGATACGCCGTAGAGCGAGCATGAAGGTTTCGGCAATGAAAAGACCCTGTTGTGTTGAGGTAGGGTCCTAGCTGGCAAGATTTCGATCATACGCTACATGAAGCCAGCCTGGTGGGGTTGTAACACAATTGTTATTTTGACAAGCAGCAAGTTCCCTCGAGAGTTAAATTACAGAAATACAATTTTCCATGATATTCAATACAGGAAGAGGCATGTAGTCTTGCTGAATTCGAGTCTTTTAGGCGTCATGAGGCTACAGGGGGTTTAACCGACATTGTAAGAGTAGTAATAAATACTTAGCTGCCATTCCAATGTCCACACACATACATCTAAGTCTTGTCGTAATGAAGCAGAGAAAGCAGAACTTGACAACCCATCGTAATCTTAGTGTGAAAGGGTCGAACATATGTATCGAATGGCTCGTTGAACTACAATTTCGGAGGGATCTCAAACCTTAGTAAAGCTTGACATGCACACAAACCATTCCCAGAGGGTGTCGTAGTACTAGTGAGGGAATATAAAAAGGATTATACTACAACTCTGGGTTGCTTGGACATATCAATAGAAGATCGGGGCTTTAGTCACGAACCTGAATAGATTTTACACGATATAGGCAGTTCACATATTCGGATTAGGCGAGCTCTTACATACCGGTATCTGGTGTTGGCTTGAATGATTTTTTTTTGTTTTGCTCAGAAGCGGACCTCAGCGACCCAAAGACTATGACAAATGGAACGATGACTCATGGAATAGATTGCTAAGTGAGCCAGACGGATACCATAATGTACAACCAAACTCCAAACCACCCGAAAATAAATCGCACCGTCGCTTTGCCTTTCCGTCACAATGCTTCGGGAGATAGTGGTTTGGCATTGCACCGGTAAGGAATAGGGTAGCTCGCGCAGGGCTGGGAACAAGTTCGTCACGAATTGTTGTTCTTTTTTGTTTGACTCCGTAAGAATGCATTCCAGGATCGGTTGGTGGGTACCGGGTATCAATGAAGATGCGTTTATACCATTGCCATGAAACTCTACTTGGCTATGTAGGTAGTCTCGCACCCTATTCCTGACCGTTATGAACCATATGAAACCGTTTATGAATCCTTCTTCGCCTTCTTGCCCTTTGTCTTCTCGGTACCGCGGAGCGTCTTCATGCGGTTCTTGCGTTGCTTTCCTGTAGAGAGTGGTAAGGCAATTATCCAGAGCAGATGGGAGAGCAGACCGGATAGACATACTCTGCTGTCGCGATGCGCGCTCGACCTTGGTAGCCAAGCCAGCACGAATCAGACGGTGCTTAGCATCAAACTTCTTGCGGGCTTCAACGGAGTCGTAAATGCAGGCGAAGGCAGTGGTCTTGCCACCACCGAAGGCGGTTCGTAGGCCGAATACGCTGACCTGCTCAGGGGTCGCCTTGTAGAGAGAGGCGAGCTTCTCTCCGAGGCTGGCCTTGGAGATACCGGCTTGGTCGGGGTGGATGATGTCGCTAAAAAGTTTCATGTTAGATATTGATGCGGGAAAGACAGTGGGAAAGACAGTAGTCCGATGAGAGAGTGCTGCGTTCTCAAGGTGCGGCCATCGTCGCTGTCTCTATCGCTGTCTCTATCGCTGTCTCTATCGCTGTCTCTATCGCTGTCGCTGCCGGGTCTGGGGGTTCTGGTTTTCCGAGGAACTTCGAGAGAGGAAACTTACGCGACCATCTGCTTCTGCAAATCCAACACACGTTAGCATATCGTCCTAGATAAAATCACAGCAGAGGAGGGTCACGAACGCGAGCAAGCAGGGGATTCCGCTGGAACTTGCGAGTACGGAGGGTGACGGATTCGGACATTTTCGCTGATGTTGACGGGGAGCGAGGAGGTTGTTGTCGTGAGGTTCGGTAGTTGACTGTGGTTTGTAAATTCGTTTTTGATTTTTGCGTGACGGCCGAGATGTGTGTTGTAGCGGGGGTGTGGGCACCTGTCCGCACTTGTGCAGCGAGGCGAAGTGGCCAGCCAAAAAGCTTAGACCACCTTGTCTACAGCACTTCTTAGCCTCTGATTACCTAAACTACCTAGGTAATGGATTTATGTACTTAGTCTAGAGTGCAGGTGCCTCGGTGGTATCCGATATCTACTGTATTGCGTGACACTTATTCTATCAGTCGTAGATTCAAAAGCTTCACAAGTAGAAGACTCCAGTAATGGCATATAGTAGGCTGGCAGGTATCTCTAGCTTGCCCTTTTAAATGCACACATACTGGTGTTTTGGTAGTGAACCTACCTTGAATGTCTCCACTAGTACTTGCTCAACTTTCTACATATATAGCAGTCGATCCCGTTAAAACTTGGTCTAAGCGATTTGTCTCACATCTTTATATCTATCAGCTACCCAAAACCTCTCGTCATTTCTTAGCCTGGTGTTCTGATGTAAGGTCGAACTTTCTACTGAATCTGACGTACGTTCAGCAAACTAATGCCTCTTAAACTGATCGCATTTCATGAGGGAGACCGTGTACAGTCAGAATACCCAAGTTTTGCGATGCCTGAAGCATGACATAACGGGTTCATACCTACAAATAATAACTGACCTTATACTTAAATTATTCTCTTCACTGAAGCTCATCTTATTTTGGATGATGCATCTCTATGTGTGAAACGTGCCGTCACTTCAATTTTTATTATCTACATGGGCTTCAATGCATTCGCTCTTGTAACCACTCAGCAGCAACCTCATCACCATAATCCTCTTTTGCCTTATGCACTTGCACCCGCCTTTCGGCCTCTTCATGCCACAAATCTGTATCTTCCTCCCACTTCATGCGCTCCTTGAGTTCAACCTTATTGATACTTCTCCGCATGAGACTCGCCAGTTCTTCAGCCTGATGCTGAAAATTGTTCCCATAGTTGGTCTTCTTTCGTCTTTGGCGTCTTCGGAGCAACGACGGTGGGAGCGGTGGCGCAGGATCATGTAATAGTAGCATATCGGGAATTTTCAGGGTTGACTGGCGCGGCGGGAATACGAGGGGACTCTTTCGAGGATGCTTGAGAGGCATCATCTCATCTATGGCCTCCTCGGTCAACCAGGGTAATTCAGCCAGAGCCGACGGGTCAGCAATTGCCGACTCATCGAAAGACGGAGGCACGAGCAGCCCAGGCGTATGAAAGAGAAGGCAGGAGCTAGCAAACGGATCGAACAAGTCGCCAGGCTTAGGGAACAGTTCACGCGTCATCTGCTTCAGGTCCTGGAACCCGGGATCGTCAGGGGTGCCTATGAGAATGTCCTCCAGGAAATTTCGGGATGGCGATTGGGCGAGCTTGTTGATGGGGTGATCCGGTAGGAACATTGTCCAATTGTAGATGCCGTTGTAGGCGACGCATCCCCGGACCGCCATACGTTCGTGCGGGTGGGCTTCGGTCAGAGTCAAAGCAGTTGCTAACGAGGCACCCAGATATGACCCATAGACATATATATCGCGGCGCACGTAATCGGTAGGGGCCAAGTTCTCAACGATCCACGTGTAGGCCTTCAGTGTATCATGGATTGGTGCTGGCCAGCCTGGATGAAAGCGCCGAAGAGGTGTCTCTTCGCCTTCCGAGGCATCACTTCCTAAGGGCTCCCCATCGGGTGACAATTCTGTCCAGCGGTAATGAATTACAGCTGTTGCACGTCTCTGAACGAATCTTGGCAAGTGTGACAGATCGCTCGCTTGAGCTGCCGTGGAAAAAGGCGGCAGATAGATCAACAGCGGCTCTGTGGACGAGACCTTGGCTAAGTTGTGTAGGCTGGTATGGAGTTAGAGACATGTGTCGAACATGCATACAGTAGCATCCGTAGATGTAGATAGGATAGCTTACTCTATGTGTACACATCCAGACGAGCCAACAGGCACACTGACTCGCTCTGCATGGTGAAGACCTGAGGCGATGGTGCTCAGGGGCTTCGTCCTAAGTCTCGATGAGACAGGACGGATTGCAGACCTTAGAATGCTAGTGGAAAGCCATCTCATTGCGCGATGAACTGTGTACCCTGCAGCGGCTTGCTAGTGTGCAAAAGTGAGATAATATTGTACAATACACACTCTCTATCTTGCGCATTTCTGTTTATGGTGTAGGTATGGTGGTGATGCACTTTTTAATGGTGGAGCGCTCAAATCTTAGACAGTCTGCTGCCCAGTGTAGGTACCTGAAGTACAGGTAGGTTTAGTGTCATTGGTGTCATTGGGACGCTAAGTGGGACACTGGGCGAGACAGGGGTTCGGCATACTAAGTAGGTCATGCCTGGTCGCCTGGGGCTGACTTTCCCTAAAAATCTAAGGCTTGCAGCTAGTTGACCCTAATGACGGCCAAGTTATGCCAAGTTCTAATGCCAAGCGACGTCATTCTTGGCTAGCATGTTCTCCAAAGTACCGACTTAGTCGATCGTGTGTTCCCTCAACACTGCCATCAACATCATGGCACTTACTCATCGTGATTGCGTCCCTCCCACTAGTAGATCATGGCAAATGAAGTAGTCCAGCAAAAAAAAAAAAAAAAAAAGTCTCAAATTCCTTCCTGTTGTTTTTTCTTGAAGAGATCATGAATTGGCCCTGACCGTGATCCTTCTCATTCGCGAAGTATTTCAGCCGGTAGTAGCCGCGTTCGGAATAACTCTTCGTAAACAATCATACAACATTCGCCAACTTCCATTGTGTGTACGAACCATGTACACCGTCATATAGACTCACCCTTACTCAACCTCTTTTATGCTTCGAATGACCGACAACGCCTCGAATGAAACGACCACTCGCCGTAACGCGAGTTTATCATCAAGATGCAAGATGCAAATCTTGACGAAAACATAGCCGAGCATACCGAAGTAGTGGAGGATGAACTCGACAGCAACAGCCAAGAGAAAGATGAATTCAACAAGACGCTTCGTGCTGAGGAGATTCACCTCGACCATGCGTAGGTTTCTGATTAGAATTCTAAGTCGTGTGTGATGAGCCATAGCTGACGCCTGAGATTGCTGTAGCCGTTGGTGGTTTGCGTCGGCGGCTTTCCCCATGATCGCGGGCACTCTGGGTCCCGTGGCATCGGCTTTTTCTATCTGTGCACTTGTCAAGCCCTGGCGTCAACACGTCCCGCCCGGAACAGATATCACGAATGCCATGTTCATTAATGATCCCCCATGGCTTCTGGCTATCAACGCTGTCCAGCTCGTTATTGCTGTTATTGCCAACTGCTTTCTCCTGCTCAACATGACCAAGAGAGTCCGCTTCAATATCGCACAGCCCATCACTATCGTTGGATGGTATATATCATCTATTCTACTCATTGCTCTGTGTGGTACGGCTAGTGGCCCGCTGCTTCAACAACCCGAAAATGAATATGTCTGGTCACAGGCCTTTTGGTACGGCCTTTTTGCTGCCGTGCTATACTTCATTGTCGCTTCTCTAATGGTCATCACCATTTGGGGTGCAATGGCAGGACATTACCCTCATGACTTTGAACTCACTATGAGTCAGAGAACCCTCATGCTACAAACAATTCTATTCCTTATGTACCTGCTTATTGGTGCTTTGATATTTTCTCATATCGAAGGCTGGCTCTACCTTGATGCCGTGTATTGGGCTGATGTTACCTTATTCACGGTCGGCCTAGGAGATGTGACCCTCTCAACGAATCTTGGTCGCGGCCTCATGATCCCCTACGCACTTATTGGCATCACTACACTCGGTCTGGTTATTGGCTCAATTCGTAGCCTGATGCTAGATAGGGGCAAGAGTAGGTTAGATGCTCGAGTACTCGAGAAAAAGCGTCGTCGATTCGTTCGACGTCTCATGCGAAGCAGCAAGGGGAAAATCCTCGAGCCTATCACGGAGAAAGATGTCGCTTATTACCCCGAATTAAAGGATCAGGATCCCGAAAAGTGTTCGCCTAAAGCAGAATTGGAACGCCGTCATAACGAATTTCATCTGATGCGCAAAATTCAGGATCAAGCTTCGACAAGACGTAGGTGGATGGCAATGGGAGTGTCAACTAGTACTTGGGCGGCTCTTTGGCTTGTAGGCGCAAAAATCTTCCAAGAATGTGAGGCTCCGTACCAAAACTGGACCTACTTTGACGGCATCTACTTTTCCTTTCAAGCAATGACAACCATCGGATACGGCGACGTCACTCCGGTGTCAAATGCTGCCAAAGCCTTTTTCGTCTTCTGGTCACTTCTCGCTTTGCCCACTCTGACCGTCCTCATTTCAAATGCCGGGGACACCGTCGTAAAGGGAATTCGGGATGCTACTGTGCTCCTTGGCAACATTACAATCCTTCCGGGAGAGCGTGGCTACAGGATGGACGTCAAGCAGTTCCTATCGAAACTGTCATTTGGTATTCTATTCAACGAAGTAAAAATTCACGAATCTCCTCCAGGGTTTCTCGGAGCCGCTCAACCGCGCTCCAATGGAGATGAAGACGAGGACGAGGACGAGGACGAATCGATAGATGACCGGTCATATTCCCCAGAGGACCAGGACAATGATGAAGAAAGAGCTCGCAATCCACGGAAGATTCTTCGCCGGTCTAATGGCACAGACATACGCGACAAGATACGAGATCGCGCAATGTCAAAACTGAACGTCGTCGTTGATAAAACTATACCCCCCGAAAAGAGGAAGATAGAAGAACAACAGGACGGGAAAGGCATCCCCGATGAATTACCCAAGACTCGGACTGAATATCATCTGACCCTCATTGATGAGATCAGACGTGTATCGCAACACTTACAACACTCGCCATCGCGGAAATACACCTACCAGGAGTGGTGAGTATAGGTCTTTTCCTTCGGATTCAATCAAATTGCTAATTTCCACGAATAGGGCGTGGTACCTCCGACTGATTGGCGAGGATGAGAGCGATGCATCAACACACCGGAAACCAATAAAAAAACCACACCTACTCGATCACGATACATTAACCCAACCAGCTAAAAAAGACGACGTCGTTCCAAATATAGGTAATCGACAAGAGCAACCCAAGACACAATGGTCATGGGTCGGCCATCTCAGTCCTCTCATGGACACACGCGAGGAAGCCGAGTGGATTCTTGACAAACTCACCCAAAAGCTACGACAAGAATTGCTACAGGACGTCAAGGAGCGTGAAGGCGAGGGCGGCGTTAAGAAAGCCGAAGAGATGGAGGAGCGCTTCCACGATGTGCAGAGTGAAGTTAAGCACCACTCCTAGCGAATGGATGTGATGAGAGACTGCCTGCTAATAGCGGCATCACCATGCCCAAATCATAATTTATTTGAGAAGGGGGATAATGACATGCATACGAAGTCTTAATATCAGGTACCTAACTGTTCTGCCATGCTTAATTCATGGCGCTTTGGTTTGTGTACCACTCCCATGTTTTACATATTATTTGCACTTGTACGGTTCTGCACAGTTGGCTTAGCAAGGCGTTTGTTGCTCAAATTATCATAGCATAGCATCCATCTCTTCATATAAAAACTGTTTCCAATGCTTGACGCGTCACACGTGATGACCTTCATTGTGACGACGTACGTGCGACTATGTAGAAATTGATTGACCTTCTGATTAGCATAGTGCTCAATCGACAAGGACGAGATACCCGGCACGTTAAGTCTTATTACTCTAAACCTGTATCAAGCATCTGGTTTAAGTCTATTTAGGCTCTTATTAGCAATCAATCAAAACAGCACTGGAGTGGGACGAGAGTCTTCAGATATAAAAGAATGACTTTAGTATATTGATGATGTGAACGAGTGACTAGCTGTCTAGAATCTAGACAATCAAATGACTAAGTAACTGATGAATATGAGGGCTCGTAACCCGCGTTACGCCCTGACGAAGTGAAGCTGGCGATGGATGGAATGAGATGCACTGAAGATCTCATTCCATACATGCACCCGACGACCAGTCTGCCTACATATGCTGGGCCAGGATTTGGTTAGTTTTCCTTGAAAATAATGAATTCCTCCACATTTCTTTCCCCTTCTTTGTTTCTGATTTGGTTTTTTGGTTTTCGGGTTTGTTTCTTTGGTTTTCTCTTTGGTATCATCCCCCCTTTTTTTGTGGATATGGATCTCATCCCCTCTGGTCCTCATGATCGCTCCCCAGGCCACTCCCAGATCATGAAGAACAGCACAATAAGCGGGCAATTGCCCCCAGCTGGTGTGAGGTTGCCTCATCCTGTCCGAGATCACTCAGCCACAGCAACATGGACTGATAGTATAGTGTATAAGATAAAGCGACACGCCGGATTCTACGAAACAATCGCTTTACGTGTTGGGTCGAGAGACCTATATGTAGCACGTATGCTTCACACGTATTCTGGGAAACTTTCGCCATCGGCCCATTTAGTCCTGCTTTATGTTAGGCACAAATGCCGGTGGATGGAGACGGTATGAACGGCAGAAGAAAGTAGGGAAGATAGGAAGTCGATCAATAGAGAGTTCCAACAGGTTTCACTTACTTAGTTATCATCTGTTCTTTGGTATAGTGTAAATCTCCCCATTTCTCGGTGTTATAGAAACAGCAACTTTCGTTTTTTACGCAAATTGTTCGAGGACAGTGATGAGAGAGATAGCACTCATTATCTGTGCAGTGTGGTCCCTGTGGGCACAAGCTGGTTCGGGCCTTGTAACGATGGATGGCAAGTTCCGGTGCCGTCAGTTCTACCTCATGCTCTTTGTCGCAGTTCACACCCCACTTGCATCTTCCCTTCAGATAATGGTCGTTGCAAAATACCAGAGGCTTGATGGCCTGAAATTTATTCTGGTATGTCGTCTGAGCCGAAGTTCGCGGGGGGTGCTGTGTAGGGGTATCTATGCGAGATTGTTCCGCATTGTAATACGCGTATTTGGTCTGTTTCTTCGGTTTTGCGAGCTTCACGGTCACATTTTGGTGATCGGCAGTACCGCCCGCCGTAGCATAACTAATTGAGGTGCCGCCATTGCCCGAACTGATAACATTTGATGTCCGAGGGTTTACTTGAGATTGAGGCAACTGTAGTCCTGGTGGCGAAGAAAAAGGTTGTAATCGAGCGCCGGCGACTGTGGTAGTGTCACTCGTGGATTGAACCGGAGACGCTGCCATGGAGCCCGTTAAGGGAGTGGGCAGTCTCTGTTCGTGTGGATCGGGAGAGATGATATCAGAAGGAAAATATGAAGCCTGGATTGGTCTGGCAATCGGCCCTGGGTTTATCTGGACGGGGGAACGGCTCCTAAACGGGAAATTTTGTGTTGGGCGTTTAGTTTCGTTGGTTAAAGGCTCAGATCTAAAAACACTATCGAAACGCAGAATGGGAAATCCAAGAGACCTGAAGCCTGGCTCTGCCGGCGTAGTCTCAATCAGGTTGATCTTTTCTGCACTACCCGCGTACTGGCGAAGGTCATGAAGATAGCCATTATCGTGACAACAAGCTATAAATATCTTCAGGCATTGCGCATTATTGTGATAATGATCAAGCAGTCCTACATGCAGGTGTCAGCTTAGCGCCCGATTCAACCTCAAATTGTCCTTGGAACTCACGTCGTAATTTAGAATCAGCATTTTCTTTCCCTTTGCCAACATTGATGAAGTCGCAATCGGCGTAGGTATTCGTAAACTGCTCAGCAAAAACACGTAAACTGTCGTCATAATCGACAACACCCGATATACGCAGCGATCGGGCTAGATCATTAATATTTGCATAGACACGGACTAGAATAGGCATGTCATCGCCAAAGTTGGCCTCCTTGACTGCCTCTTTCAATCTCCATGCGGCTTTCACCGCACCCTGCTCATGGTCGCGGAGGAATTCATCTCGAAATTTGGCCCCGTCACCATCAATAAGGACAACGACGAAATTGCCATTCTTCTATAGCAAGGTTAAAACAACGGGAGGTTTTGTATGTAGAACGAGGTGTGTTATGATGGTTGGAACGCACAAATCTCTGTATCTTATTTTCAAGGGACATGCTTTTGGCCTGATAGTCCGCTCGCGACCGTTTTTGATCCTGGAGATCAAGCTCAAGCTCTGATATTCTTTTTGCATCACTCTCAATTTGTTGAATCATAAACTGTCACAATGTGTCAGCTGCAAGCTGTGGTAGGGAGGTTATCTCTGGTTGGCTACGTGTGCCCGTCGACTCCAGTAGGGGCAGAGAAGAGCGAATGGAGTCAATGGTCATGGTGCTAGAAGTACTCACCTGCATAAGATTATCTCTCTCATTATCCAGTTGTCGATAAATATTTAACTGAGCCAATGCGCTTCCGGAAATGCCGGAAGGCTCACGGCCGTTCACCACACTGGATAAAGTCGACATCTCGTAGGGGGCTGCAGTGGTTAACTAGGCTCGAATGATAGATTCGTAAAATCAGAGATGTTGTTCAATGGCTCTGTTGTACGAAGAGATCGAAGCGGTGGCGGTGTGGTCTTATGTACGAGTGGCTGCAGTGGCAAATACACCTGAGGTATATCTCCAAATCACCCAGGCAGCAGCTTGTTCACCTCAGGATGTCTTTTCAATTGAGGCAACTTTGGCTTTGAAGCTGTCCTCGCTTAAATCGTGTTGCAGATCGAGCAGAAGGTAGAAGTAAAAGTAAAAGTAAGAACAGATTCAAGTAAAGTCTTGTAGATACGAGAGTTAAAGATTTGTTTGTTACCCCGTCTTCGTTGCGTTGCCGGACATCCACAGTAAGAGTGCAGATTGTGAATGAAAATAGAGAGCAATAACATGAAGTGTTGTTCCTGCAGGTTGGCAGGTTGCTAGCACGTTCTATCTAGGTAGTAAGTGGAGCACCTAAGAGGCAATGTCGTTGGACAGCTACCTGTTGGTTTTAGCGCCCACCTAAGTAGCCAAGTTAGGTGCTGGTAGGGGAGAGAGAACGCTATGACACCCAGCCAGATAAACATTGAATGTCAGGGGTTAAGGCGGGGCGCCGTCAGGAGATGCCAATACCTACTCGCCAACGGGTATCACTTGTGTTGATAAGTACCTAAGGAAACATAGAAGAAGTTGTAAAAGAAGAGAGGAGAAGAAAAACCCAAGAAAAGAGGTATACGCTATATATAAGGAGGGAGAAGAAAATGATTGTGGCAGTCGAACGGGCAGCCGCAGGCCAGCAGCAGCACTGGCTGGGACCAAGCCCCCCGAGCCCACCATCGTCCTGGCCTGCTGTTTGAGCCTGTCTTCGCGATTGCTGGTTGGTGAGGGACCTGCAGGGCGCTCCAGTATATCCCAGTACCTGTAGATGAGCAAGCAGCTTTTCGAACGTCGTGTGTTTGTCGGCATCTTCCGCTGAGTCATTGAGGCTGTGCCAAGGTCGAATGACCTATCATTTAACGCCAATGATACTAGGTACGATGCCGCGACCAGAACACGACGACAACGAATGAGACATGTCCAAGAGAAAATTAATGGGATTGGTCGCGTGTGTCCTCACAGCCATGCGCGCTTGCTCCTGCAGCAATGCTCCAGCTTATTGAGAAAATGCATCGGATTTTCTGCCAATGGCCTGCAAAGCAGTCTGGTCATTGATAAAGTCAAAACTTCGAAATGGTAGGCTATAAAAGACACTAAAATTTTGCGTAGATTCACCGAATTCTTATGGCATCGTTCCTTGGAGATTCATTATCCTACAGACGATTCTACTAAACTGTCGTAGAGATGGTCGTCGCAGCAAACGCGAAAAGGCTCGCCATCAGCTTAGCAATTGGTTCGATGGAACGTTTCTAATCTAAGTAAGTAATCACCACCTGGGCTCCCCCCTTTCCACCATGGGGGTCTCAACGACCGCGTTTCGGTCAGCAAAAGGGTCATTCTCGTCTTCTTCTGCCGAATCGTCGTCGCTGTCGCCATGATTCGAAGGTGGGAAGACCGTGCGAGGGGGCGCTGGCAGTTTTGAGGAAGGAGACGGCCTTGCAGGCGCTGAACGATGAGACAGGTTATTAGGATTGAGACTTAGCCTCGCCATGTCAGCAACAGGGCTCGAAGGAGAAGTAGAGTCTGCGTGCGATGATGACTGTTTGTGTTTTTCGGTCGCCACTAGCAAAGTCAGTAAGGTGAGAACTTTCTGATAACACAGAGAGCTAGAGAATTACTGACTGCGGTAAAGATGTGCTTGCTCAGCTAATTCGTCTTCCGAGTCACTGTCTGCATCAATTGAGCGGTCTAGTTGCTCGAACGTCATCAGCGCTACAACAAGCTCATCATTCGCATGCAACAGGCCACCGAGCCATTGTTCGTCTTCGACGAAGTGAATCTGTTTTGGTCAGCTAAGACCGCAAAAGCAAAGGGTATATAGTGGGTGTGCCTACGTAACGTAAAATCCTCCTCCTCAGTCTCTTGCAAATCTCAAAACGCTTTACAGCAACGGCGTTCTCAGATATCCGCTCCCTCTCTCTGTTGATACTTTGCAAAGCATTGTTAAGGTTCGTGGCAGCAATTGACGATTCCGCGATTGCAGCCTTCATGGACTCCTTCTCGGCTTCTAGTTTGAAGGGCCGGGGCTGCTTCTTGCTCTTGTCCTTCTTTTTCTTATCTTTGGAGGAGCCCGAAAAGAAAGAGCCAGAGCCAGATGGTGCCTTCGTATGGCTGTATGACTGAACAGTTTGCGTTGGCTGCGGATACGAGACCGGTGGTGGTCGCGAAGTTGAAGCCTGCGGGGTTGTCGGGGGCGGAGAAGATTTGGGCTGCTCTGCCTCATCTTCTGAATCGCGAAAGGGGTCTTGCTCCGTCTCGCGGAGCACTTTAGATTTGTCTTGAGTGACAACTTGTTTCCGGCGAGGAAGTTCCTATCAGGAAATCAACCGTCAGGCACACATATAATTGCCGTCTTTGAAGTACTAACCTTGTAAAGCCTCGCAACACGCTCCAAGCCTGGGGTGTTCTGATACTCGGCTGCCCAGCTTCGAAACAATTCAGAACACTTCTTTCTTACATCGGGATCTGACAAGTCCGAAGTGCCGCAGACTCGTAGACGTTCGAGAAGGGGCTCATCAATAAAAGTACGCTGGAAGCGCGGACCAGCATTTTGAATCAGGCCATCCAAGAGAACCAGAGCTCTTATCTGGCGATGAACACTTCCATATTTCAGCTTCTTCCTCAGAGCACGGGCAGCTTCGGCGGGGCCAGACGCCTGCAGCTTAATGACCTCAACAAGGTCAGGAATACCGCTGAGGTCATCTTCTTCGAAAGCCTCACTGGTAAGCCGCTCGATTGTGACCGTAACAGCCGAGTAGGGTTTCTTCTACAGTGAAGATTAGCATATGCTCTAGTGTATCGGCCACGATGCCACAGGGGCCGTTATATTTGCTACATCCGGGGACTAGACAAGGGTCCAGGGGCGTAGAGGCAGCCAGGCGCAGGCGGACCTACCTGCGAGAACATGGCGGGAGCAGAACGTTGGCTGGGCTGGTGACGTCAGGCTCCGAGCTTGTGCGGTAGTGTGTCTGAGACGCAGCAACTTGGGAGAGATATAACGATGGAGACGCTCTGCGACAAAGATCTCAGAGAAATCGGCGGCGCAGATGCGAGCTGGGGTCGGGGTGGTGATGAGCACTGGAAGGTCGGAACGGGTGTCGCAGCGCTGCGAAACATACAGATGTAGACAATTACGCGTCTGCACTGCCGAAGAGCAACTATCGCGGGGTTATTGTGTTGCAATGTAGGTATCACGTAGCACCATACTGGGTACACTACCGATACCCCTCCAGAGCTTACACTGGCTAGTCTCGGTGAAGGTAGGCACCTAATGTGGGGAGACAAGGCCGGTAGCGCGTAGCAGTGGGGAGGTGCTACGGCTGTATTGCCCTGACGGAAGGTCCAAAAGGATACCGTACTACAGTAGCCCTGGAGGTTAGGTAGGTACTTACTTTTTTAAGAGGCAGTCTGAACGGCTACCTAAGGCTACTTCGTTACCAATACAACTACTACCTTAGGTACCTCTTTTCCCCCAACTTCTGTAGCATGCCCGACAGACTGAGGGATTACCGAGGCAGGCTACATGCAAGCACTGCCTACTATGTACTACCTGTGTTGAGGTAAAGCGTCAGTCAATCATGCCGGCTGAAGATGATGCATTGATTCTAAGCCACGTCGAATAATTTGTGCAGTTATTGTCTATGGAGGCTTGGTTGAGTTGTCCGGATATACAGGCTACCTACTAATCTAGGGTACCTAGTATACGCCGACCTAACCACCTTCCCGCTCCCAAGTGTCACGGAAAGCACGGGTTGACTAGCCTGCAGTTGCTCATATAAGAAAGCTTCAGTGTTGAAAATGCTCGCAATCAATGAGACTCTAGGTATGTTCAGGAAGGGGCAACCCGTGACCAAGAGAACTTAGCGCCCGAACCCACACTCAAGTGCTCGCCCTCTGCTTTGACCGAACTTTCCCAACCATTCGATGCCTACCTGTCATTTATAATCATCCCTATTCGTTATTAGTACTGTGAGGCCGCAACGCAGGGTATGTATTTTAATGTTTTTCTGAGAGACCGAAATTTCCAATATACCTACCCATTGCTTGCAGGGTACACTTAACGAATCCGTAACTGCTGGCATTAACTCGTAAACTCCGAAAAGTGCCACAATGGCGGACATACCAGCGGAACGCCTCACTTCACAAGTCGGAACTGAGCCTGCAAGGTAAATGAACTGCGATTCTAACTGGAACTATCCACTAAAGTCGCTCTTAGCAGCCATGGCACAAGAACCTTATCGCCAGTGCCAAACACTTCGACCACTACCAATGGAGCTATAGAGCACTCAGAGCACTCAGAGTACTGGGAGCTGGACAATGTCCCGTTTAGCTCGTCACACACAGCTCTGGGCGAGGCCATTAAGACCAGTAGAAAACGAAAAGTAGAGAGTGTTGAGATACCGGCGGAAAAGAGGTCCAAGACAGCGACCAACAGTGGCCATTCCACAAACGCCAAACAGCTCCCTATCACCCTCAGTCAAGCGCCAAAGTCGTTCTGTACGCTCAAGGTTACGAAGCCTATGAGCAAGCCCCAACGCCTCGTTTCCTCTGAAGGAAAAGCTGTCATCTCTTTGCTCTCACGCACTGGTCGTGTCCCACAATACCAGCGCGATGCCCCGGTCCAAATATCAGCCACTACTATTGAACGGTTGACACCTCATCCGATTGGCTTCTCCTCTAGTACTCTAGCTTCGTGCAACAGTGAGATTGCCTCCTTAGAAATAGCCAGCGCTATTCACAATTCAGATACCGGCGACGAGTCCAGCGACTCGAGTGACTCGTATCCTCTCGACGAAGATATTGCGGATGATGACATAATCCAGCTCCTCGCGTTAACCCCAAAGCCTATCAAGGAGACTCACATACCACCTTCGAGTGTACAAGCATGGGACCACGGATCACAGTCAGCCGCGGAATATGACCCAACTTTAAAATGCTCTCCTCCTGATCCGCAAGAGACCAGTTCCAACAGCACTGAAATAGAGCAAGTGCCTGAAACCTGGAAAACCAATGCTTCGGAAGATCTATTAGACGAAGATGTCGATTGGAATGTCGTGTTAGCCGACACGAATGAACTCCAAAAACCACCATCAGGTGATTGTTGCCTTGACATAGATGTCGTCCAAGCAGTAAACATGACTGTTTATGCAAAGAAACTTGTTAACGTAAGAAACTGCTTAGGTCAAGCACAGCCATTGACTGCTTTTTCTCGGCCACCATTCCCCGAAAAAGTGCGGGATCGACCTTCAGTCTCTGGCATGTCTTCTGATACGTTACTACGCACTTGTTTTCGAATAGGCGCCGTGATAAGCCAGACAGCATTCTGTTTCAACCACCAACAGAATGTTGTTTTTGAACTGTACGCTCGGGTCACATATTCCAGCCGCGAGACATTATCCAGGAAGCAGCATTTTCAGTTCGTAGACTTATTCAAGGACCAACAGCCATATCCGGCTGCCACGCTCACTAATTGGAGAATCGACAGCCAACTTGACAAAGACAGCTCAGCGTTCCTAAACACTCAGAGTGGACCACGGCTCTGCTGGTGTATGTGTAAGCCCATGAGGGACTCTAAGGCGGCTATCGGCTGGACTTACACGGTGCTCAAGATCAAAGAAATCAGCTGGGAACAGGTTCGTTGGGCGAAAAGAATCATCTGTGCGGACTCTGAAGAGGCTGCTCCCGGGGCGACTGCGGATGGAGCGGCGACTAACACCGCTTCTTGAAAGAAGCTATCTTCATTCTTCACATTTCCTCGCGTCATCGTTGGCCTGAACTATCTATTCGCAAGCTGAATGTATATACAGCTGTAACTTAAGCTTAAATGATCGCAAATTTTGTTGCAATGTACGTAGCAATGTACGTAGCCAGTTAGCTATTCTCTCTACTTAGTTTACCGGTAAGTGGGACTAGTTAATGAAAGTAAACAAATACCCTGTATACGGATGACATTAAATGCCGAAGAGTATAGTGCGGTGTTATTCACTGCTATCTAAGCAAGCATGCTCAGATCATAGGTATCATAGCCTGTTATCCATAAAAGCAGATCTTGATGACTCAACAGTTAGGCAGGGCGTATCTGACTACGGCACAGTGCATGTCTCTACGTGTCGATATAGTTTTGATTATCAGGTATCCTGTGTGCACTGGGCTTATTTCTTATCCTTTGATGACCTGTGTTCAGATGTTAAAGGTTCTTGTAAGCGTTGGTTGTCGCTATTGTGCCGCACCATTCGTCTGAGCAGGAGTATTTGGGGGTGTCACACGTAGCGAATACGAGGCTGCAAGTGTTAGACCTTCCTGTACGCGTTACACGCGTTGAGACGCGTCTACCCGCTCGAACTCGATATTATTCCTGATGTCCTACGTGAGGCTATTCCGTCCTCGCTTAAGTAAGACATAGGCGCTATGGACGGAGGTTTACGTAAAGACTCTGAGTTGTATATAGCTTCTAGCTAAGCTTCCCTAACGGAAGGTAATCCGAATGGTGAAGGTCTTAGGCCCCCCCAACAGATTATTGTAATCTGAATAGAATTCTTTCCAGGCCCTGTTACAGCCCTTGTTATAGGGAAATTGGTATCATCTACCTCTATTCCCCTTGGTCCCAATCCAAAAAAAGAGACAGGGTGTTGTTTTCTCGAGAGAGAATCTTGCAATAGTATAAGTGACGAGGAAAAGCACTCGCATTTAAACGAATACGTAAATCAACTAACTTCAGATCATGCTGATGCAGTAGGTATATTAAACTTAAGCGGATAATGGTCCTCTTTCAACCTCAGTCTAGGTTCCCTCCTGAACTGCCTAATTCCCATATGTCGTGTTCATCTAATAGGTGTGCATTTTCATGTCCCAGCTACTTACTAGTAGTAAAAATGCACCGAATTTTCCCGCGTGATATTACCATTGCGCCCTGTATTCCCAAATCAGATATGCTAGTAGAGATGAAATCAACGAAGTGAAATAAGCGGATATGTTAATTCGTGGGATTTTGATCGATCTGAGTCGTATTTGGAAATGATTCTAATGGCCCCGATACGTTTGCAGCGGGCTTGCGAACGAGGTCGAAAGAGAGGAAAGGAAAATGAGAAATGATCAACCCCGTCGTCTCGCCTGTAGAGATTAGAATTCAGTGACATGAATTGAGAAATGGCAACGTTACCTAGAGCAAGCAAGCCTATATTCCTAAGTATAGAAGGGGGAAGACCGTAGGAACCCACGACCAGTGATACCACCGGGCACCATATATATGGCCACCAGGATTTCAAGACGTTTTGCCCGGTAATTATTTGGCCAATGGCAGCCGCTGATGCAGCAGTATCTTCTAGCTTATTTAGAATCTCGTGTGTGATATTTTGTGCTTGTTGTAGGAGGTCGGTGTGATCGTCGTATTTGCTTGCTAGGGTATCTGAGATGTCAACAAGGTGTTGCATTCCCTGGAAAAGAAAGTTAAATACTATCAATTAAAACATGTAACGAATTACATACCTTCTCCAGGCTACCTTGTCTGGATTCCAAATCAGCAGCTTGAATACGAGAGGTTTCCTAACCAAAGGTTAGCGTTCGCGACATCTCATGTGTCAACTACTGAACCGCACGCACTATCTGATTTTGAAGGGCCACCGTCGCTGCCATAACCGCTGTCACGCTATCGACAATGAGACTTATTTCTGATGTCGCTTGCTGACTCATGACTTGAAGCGACTGGTCATGAACAGCCGCCACCTCTGCATGGCCTTCCATAACACTCTTAAGCATTACCTGCAGCATTCTTTGCAGATGCTCTGCATTTGTGATGCCATTATTGACTTGATCTTGGGAGCTCTAAGATCAGATGATCAATTAATTATGCGTATTAATAGATCAGATGAAAATACGCACCTTGATTCCCTGGAGAAGGTGATGAGAGAGCATATCATCGGCATTTTCGAGGTCATGTTGTAGTTTCCCTATAAGCGGCGATAAACCTTCAAACTTTTCTCCAACAGCCTGAGCGCGCAGTTCGAACTCGTTCATTCGTTGCTCGATCTTAACGTCAACATCATCAGCCAATGTGCTCATAATCTTCGCAAGGCGTTGGAATAGAACGATGTTCTGGGCTAGAGAACGTTAGCGCATGCGAATCGTCGTGAGCCTGTCGCACTACCTTTGTCATTATCGGCCCTTGCCGCTTCACAGAATCTTAGAGCTTTGTGCCGGTAGCTAACCCAGGTATTCCACGCGGAGTCCGAGGCGCCAAGCCCAGAGAGACATGCATCGATCTCAGCGGAGGTAACGTGTAGATGAGCAGCATTTCGCATTGGTAACTGACTCAAAGTAGGTTCTCGGAACTTCATACACTCCTTTGGAATATCGAAACTACCTCTTTCCAAATCACAGATTGCTAAGCTCGCAGCGTAGGAGTCGACGAAGTCTCTGATTTTGCGGCCGCTGTCAGTTAGGACAGTGGCCTCGTCTTTGCCTTCCAGAACCTGGCAGTTATTCACAAGCAGACGAGCTGCAATTCGGTGGCACAAGGGTTCAGACTCGAGCTCCTGTAATTGGTTTAGTGCTACCTCATATGAAGTCGATGGCTGCGTGTTGGTTCGAAGAAGTTGTGCTGCAGAGGAGCCTGTCTCGAGAATAGGAACCTCCTCCCCGGCTACATCTTTATGTCAGCGGAAAGAACAAGAAGTTGAAGATTGGTTCTTACCTGATCGTGTATCTGTTCGACCTCGCCATGAAAGAGCTGATGCGGTATTGT
Organism: Xylaria venustula; assembly: GCA_022578775.1. Taxonomy (NCBI): domain Eukaryota; kingdom Fungi; phylum Ascomycota; class Sordariomycetes; order Xylariales; family Xylariaceae; genus Xylaria; species Xylaria venustula. The sequence continues at coordinate 241,115 of MU389361.1, read as the reverse complement.
GAGGTATGATTAAGGATACAAGCAATACCCGAATGCAGGCTAAGCAGCTGGTATGGCGGGCCATATCTATCGAAAAATAGAATTAAAAGGAAGGCATTTCCGGAAAATGGCTAAAGATACGACGAAAATCACTGTGGAAGTAGGCCTGCGAACTGTGCGCAGATGGAATAAACATCGGTATTGCCGGCGATGATGCTCTTCGTCAATGGTGCAACGATATTATTAGGTACTAAGAGAGATAGGTTGGTGCACTCGGGCAAGACGTTGGAAGGCAGTTCGTAGAGAAAAGACGATGCGCAGGTCCTTGGAGTGCATCGACGAAAAGTGACCTACAGGAGGCTTGGGTTTGTTTGTGATCAATTCTTGAGTCCTGGATCCTAAAATTGAACTACAGGTAATGGGGACTGGAAGAAGTGAGAGGTAGGTGAATGCAGATGACATAGTTCTATTGAATCATTCTATATAAATTGGAAGGTACAAGGTGCTACTCGGTTACAGCATCTGCCACCAGATGTTTATGCAGACGGGAGGCATTCTTAAGCATGGCCCTTCACTTGGGAAAGGAGGCAGGCGCAACAGAAGAGAAATGAAGTCGAACCTACCTATATGCTGATTTCCTGTATTGCTTGTATGAATACTGTCATCTATTGGCATAAATCCCTGAATATAGCTCTAGTGGGCTACAGATATGCAATATTCACGTGATTTCTACCCATCAATTTTCGCGACGCCAAGCATCTTAGTGGTAGCTCCGATCCAGCCCTCAGTAACCAAACCACCACAACCGTTTAGGTGCTCAATTGACGCGGGCTCGTCCATAACCACGATGCTTGCGCCCAGTCGGAGCAGGGTCCTCGAGAAGGCGGTCTCGGGCGTCGCCCTAACGCTCCCAGCTTTCCTCGTCCCGGCCTTCCAGACCTCGCCGCGACGACAATTCTCCAACACCTCCAGTAAATCCTCGAAGCTCGGCCGGATCCCGATATCGATCCCCCCAGGCGTCGAGATAGCCATCGGTGAGCCCAGGGCAAAGAAAGATCCCACGACGTACCTGCGGATACCGAAGCGCACCGTCACTGTCTCGGGACCGCTGGGCAAGCTCGATCTCGAAATCCCTCCTTACCTCACTATTCATCATGACGAGGCGGCGCGTAAGGCATCGCTCACCATCGAGGATCAGAATCTGAAGCAACAGAAGGAGATGTGGGGTACGTGCGGACCACGCTGCAGCGTGACTATAGCATGATTGAGAAACGAGCGCTGGATCAAGTTGACTAACGCGTATGGATAGGGACAACATGGGCGTACCTCAATCGCTACATTATGGGTGTATCAGAAGGACACACCGCCATCTTAAGATTGGTCGGAGTTGGTTACCGAGCGACTGTCGAGGAACGGCCTAAGAAGGCGCAATACCCAGGTCAGAAGTTCGTCTGTCTGAAGCTCGGTTTCACGCACCCCGTCGAAGAACCGGTACCCTTCGGCGTAACGGCTAGCACGCCGCAGCCCACGAGAATATTGCTCGAGGGCATCGACAGAGAACAGGTCATGACGTTTGCAGCACAGATTCGCAAGTGGAGGAGGCCAGAGCCATACAAGGGTAAGGGTATCTTTGTTAATGACGAGACTATCAAGCTCAAGCAAAGGAAGATCAAATAAACGATCTATCTGCTTGTCACGTCTGTATATATGGTCTGGCGTTATTCGAGAGGGATATCCTCCGATTCTCGGCCTTCTATCTGTACTCTACACGACCGCATATGTATACCCGAGCTAGGCACTAGACATGTACTTTTTATGTATCCTCTAAAATGTCGTATGATTCCCTTTTTATTCTTTTTATTTGAGCTTGAGGACCTCTTGCACAACAGCGAGGACTTGGGCATGGGCAGCGCTGGGCGCAGCAATCACTCCCTTGTTGTTGGCCAGTGTTCTGCCTATACTGAAGTCCAGTCGCTTGCCATGAATGTCCGTGACAGCGCCACCAGCCTCTCGGACGATGAGGTCGCCCGCAGCGTGATCCCAGATCTTCTCCTGGTATGTCGCCTTAACCGGCAGGCGCAAGTAGATGTCGCCAGCGCCTCGGGCAATTGAAGCATATTTAGCCTGTGAGTCCATTCTCACACTAGGGTTAGTGATTCCTAGCTTCTTCGCAATCTCGGCTTGGTCGCCGTGGGACGAGTGGCCGGCTTCGACACTTTCACAAAAGCTAGCAGCGGCAATGTCTGTAATGGCCTTCATAGATATCTTCTGAGACGACGCAAGCGCACCTGTAGTCAGGGGACGGCTTGTAGCGCCCTCGCCCAACACACTGGAAAATAGGCAGCCCTTGCCCTCATCGGTCTGGTCTGACTCCATGCCTCCAGATAGGGGAGCGGCGTCGTCGATGGGGAGGTTCGGGCAGCCCAGAACACCAACCTTGACATCGCCGTCGACCATCAAGGCCAGGCACACGGCGTACTGCCCGCCTCGGAGGAAACCTTTTGTGCCGTCAATGGGGTCAATGGCCCATATCCGGCCCTTGGCACCACCCTTGCTATTTCCGTAGTCGATAAAAGTGAGCATATCATCCTCGCTCTTGATGGGGCCACCCAGAGCGGTCTCAGCACCGGCATCGGACAGCGAGGTGCCCTTCACCAGATCCCAGACGGTAGCACGCAGGTTCGCATCCTCGCGGAGCTGAGCAGCCTCCTCCTCGGCGACGATCTCGTCCTCGGGGAAGTTGTGCTTGAGGGCGGCGATGATGAGAGCCTGGGCGCCGAAGTCGCCGATGGTGACGGGTGACTTGTCGTCCTTGGACACGGTGCCCTTGGCCTTCTCGTGAAAGACGCGCTTTGTAAGGATTGCGGCTCGCTGCACGGCCAGCTGGGCGATCTCTAGCTCTTTGGCGTATGACGACATGGCGGTATGGGTATTGCGTGATGAGAGCAAAGGGCTAGCGGGAGAGGAGGATGAGAGTGAGTAGGATGAGGAAGAGGGGTGAAAGTGTAGGGCGAGGGAGCTGAGGCGGGGCAGCGCACGGGTGGAGAGCAAGATAGCCAGGGCTAAGGTGAGGAGCGAGCAGAAGAGGATGAGTATTGATTCTGTATTTCTCTGTTGTAAAAAAGGAAGCTTTTTGTTTTTCTCTAGACGGTCACTGTCTCTCATGCCCGAACACTGTTGGAATTGTGAAGGAGTGATGGGATGGTAAGTAAAGAAGTACCTACCAGGTAGCTCAGAGTGATCGGTATTCAAAATCAGTAAGCCCGATTAGTACCTACCTGAGTTGACCCCTCCAGTGCCCCTCTAAGCTTTTGCAGTATTTTGTACCTAGGTACGGCTTTAATCGGAGAACGGATTCTACCAGTTGGAGCGAGTGGGCCTAGTTATGAAAAAGCTGCAGAGACTTCTTCGTCTCAGTACGCCTACTTCGGCATCTATCTACAGCAAACAATCACTGTGCTACAAACTTAAGCCTTCTTTTTATCGACCTAGGCGAGCTATGTAGGTACGACTAGGCAGGATAACGGGCGCTAATATAGAGTCTTGACCCGCCTGGCGGACCTGACTACGCGTAATCTTCATCGCATGGGTCGACTCGGTCTGTTGATCCCACTCTAGTAAGGCTACATACTGAGCATCAGCTCTAGTTGGCAACAAGACATAAATCAGATGCAACTGAGTGCATGGCTGCCTAATTACTTTCTCCAAGTGTCTATAAAACTCGAATTGCAAACGTCCAACCGGATAAGACTGGGTACATTTTGCCCTTATCATAATAAGCCATTGAAGAATCTTATAGCTGGCTATATATCTAAACTTCCACCTCTTACAAGGCTTAAAGTAAACCTCGAAACTTGGCAAGAACATTCACTGGCAGTGAGTTACAACTACAAGCGCCGAGAAACGTAAGTAGGTAGGCAAGTATTGTCGAGTTCACAAACAGACTTAAACTGTCGCATAGAAATATTACAACCACAACTCGCTGTGAATCTACTGTGTACCAATGTCTCTTGCCTACCGCCCAAGGGCAGTACGGTACCTACTGCACGGGTCCTAGCCGATTTAAGCATAGGCCCAAGCTAGGTGCAGGTAGCTAATGTGGGTACCTGGGCTGTCGCCTCTCCGACGATAATATCGTAGCCAAAAGTATATACCTAGCTAGAGATCGAGAAAAACAATGCCATTCGTCCAAGTATTTACCAACGAATACTGTTTCGTACGTCCAAATTTCGGTTGATTTACGAGATTGTTTGTCAAATACTCCAAGGAGGAAATAAAGCGATCGGTTGTCACATTTACGAGTTTCATTGCCCAGGAGCTTGAGCGCGAGGGACAGCGCGAGGGACAGCGCTTGAAAGCCACATTCCATTTGCCAAAGAAACTTGGAAGCTGTACTACTTTTCAAAGAGGTTGGTTGTGTGTGTTACGACCCAAACCTAGAAGACCTATCGCAGGACCTTGAATTGAATACAACCCTACTACCTACTTCCCGACAACCCGCCCGACCGCCCGCCTACCAACCGAACTAACCGAACCAACCCAAATCATGAACGCAACCAAGCGAAAGTTTAATACTCTGATACAAGGGATCGGCCGCTCACCTCATGCCGCTGAAATAGATGACGGACATACCCCATCTCTCGACGAAGCAGTGCCGTCGTCGCCCCTGAGCCGACTCTCCGCCTCCATCTCGACGCCCGATGTCACTGCAAGGACGACCATGTCGGCCATCAACACCCCTTCGCCCAGCGCCGACCTGCTGAGCAAACGACGCCGCATCGCTGTGGTCGAATCGACGAGCCCAAGTGGGAAAGTAGGCACAACTACTTCGGTGTCCAACGTGGTGCTGAAGAAATGGACAACCACTGCTCCCGCAGCATCAAAGGAGAGTCGCCACGAGCCCCCGAGGTATTGTCCCAATGATCGCGAAGAGCTCATCAGGCGTCTCGGTACGTTCCAGGAGCTCACCGAATGGACACCCAAGCCCGATAAAATCAATGAGATCGAGTGGGCCAAGCGCGGATGGATATGCCAGGGCGGCGAGCGAGTGCGCTGTACCCTGTGCCACAAAGAGCTCGTCGTCAAGATCAACACAAGGACTGTTGACGGCAAACAGGTACCCGTCGTCCGCGGCTCGGATGTGGAGCAAGGGCTAGCCAAGAGATTCGCCGAGCTGATCATCGAAGGCCACGAGGGGGACTGTCTTTGGCGGAGACATGGCTGTGATGGTAATTGACTGCCCTAGGGAACTGCAAATCACGTCGAGGATATACTGACCTGCGTGCAGATTCTCTCCTGAGGCTGCCTCTCGCGGTTCCACAGACTGCTCTCTCCTCCTTACGCGAACGTTACGACGATCTATGCACACGACCGTCCTTCCTCCCCTATTCCTTCAATCTACGCCTACCCCCAACTCTTGATCTCAAGAGCGTCAAATCTCAGCTTCCACCAACTTTCTTCACAAAGCCACCGCCGCCAAGCACGAATCCCTCTACTCCCAGCGACGTGGCACTTGCTCTGGCCCTGACCGGCTGGCAAGGTCTAACGAACCCGAGGATTGGCGCTGTTCCTAATTCAGCCACGTGCGCAACATGCTTAAGGAGGCTAGGCCTATGGATGTTCAGGAGCAAAGAAGTCGACGAGACGACGGGCGAAGTCATCGTCCCCGCACCCATGGATCACCTCGACCCAGTGCGAGAACACCGGTTCTTCTGCCCCTGGAGAAACGGGACCGTACAGCAGAACCCGGGCGCCAAGATCAAGGACACCAAGGCAGCCTGGGAGGTCCTGGCGCAGACATTAAAAAACAGTGCATATCTCCGCCAACAGGCCGAGAAGAGCACCCATCGCACTCCCTTTCACCGTGCCGTCGCCTCGTTGCCTGGCACACCGTCGCGCAGCAGCAAACGAGATGGCGAAGGACAGACAGCTCCGGAGACACCTGACAGACTCGAGGACGAGGAAGAAGAAGACCTAGCCGTTAGGGACGCCAAGGATAAGGAGAGGTGGGCGAAGCTCAGGCGAGTCAAGAGTCTCTTCGATACAAAAGGCAGAAAGAAGCAACAGCGCGCATTGAGTCGGCCGCCGACCGCACACTCAAGGCAGGAGAGCCTAGGTGCCGAGAAGGCTTAATCAATTTATATGTTACATATCGACTCGGGATGGACATGTTTTGTCTCCTGTTTCTTGCTTTTTGGGCTTCTCTAATTATTTACTCTAGCGGATTGAACTGTCTGATTGGTATTATTCAGTTGAATGTAAATCAAGATACCCTGTTTTCGAGCTTTGCGATGTTTATATTCCATCGTCAGTGACCATCGCAAGTACACATGCATGCATGCATGTATGCATGATTCTTGCTTTGTATTCAGTCTAGGCATAAAATCTCATGAGCGAATTTGTGACACGATTCGATTGAATATGAGTGCTGAAAGGGCCTTGAAGGGATATAAAGTACGTTGTGAGTTACTGTGGCTGTAGTCCTTGAGTGAGTGCGTGGCTTGTGCCGGCATCGGTATCAAAGCTCCGACGTTATTATCGGGGTAAATTACCTACTGGCTGATGTTCTCAATTCCAAGTTTTGACTCTATTTTTCTTATAGGACTCTTCAATAAACCATTAATCCTCGTCAACACTATCGAAGTATTCCTTTTCTTTTTCCACCTTCGAGCTCTACTGGTCGTGCAGGTAGGCAGATGGGTCATGGTACACACAGACATGCGCCAAGTCAAACCCGGAGGCGTTGTGGTCTCGATTCACCGGTTCACCGGTGGACCGGGGGAAGGGGTTAGCCGGTGGGTGTGATTGGCAGCCGGTTCAGGTGGCGACCAAAACGCTGGGCAACAAGCCAACAACAGCCCGACATGTCTAGGGGAGCACCGGACCTCTCAGTTCAACAACCTCAGTGAGTGACTTATGCCGTGGACCCTCCGTGGCGTTGTCCGGCTCGCCCGGATTGGCTCTGCATCCGAAGCCGCTGTCGACTCCGCATCTCCTTCCCGAAGGACAACTTGTCAGAGCCACAGGATGGCTTGAGTGGCCTCGGCGAACGACGGCTTTCGTCTCCTCTCACTGGTCGCTGGGAGGGGCGTTGCACACGTGCGTGACCTGCTTTAGACATATATGCTGTATGCTGTGAGCCGTGTGGAATTCTAGTCTCGTCTAGTCTCGTCTCGTCTCGTCTCGTCTCTCCCGATGCCGGTAACTGGATCGCAGCCTGAAGAACTCGAGCTAAACGGATCGTCGACGTCGATGTATGCCCAAGATGATGCCCGGTCTACGAGAACCACAAAGGGGTCCGGCAAAAAGGGCGCGTCCGGTTGCAAGAGGGCTGCATTGTGGGAGTTTAGGTAGGCACACAGCCCTTTGGGTAAGTATGTATGTACTAGGGCAAACTCTGCAGGTGACCGTCTTTCCTGGCATGGATGTTTCAATAATAGGCACCCTGATGTTGCGCTCTATTTGCGTTCTGTGACTCGCTACCTGCCCAGCTCGCCAGCATCAAGGTTAATGTGGGGTGGCGAATTGCGGTTTTTGTGCGAGATGGAGAGTTGCGACTTTTTCGCGTGAGTCTTTTTTGCATGAGCCTTTTTTGCGTGACTGAGAAGATACGTACTAATTATGTAGATGGAACTGTTGATTTCCAATCAAGTCAACAATTTGGTAATTATTCTATGTTGATGTACCTGCCTACCTCTTATTGCCCCTTTCCAGATTGTTCCGAAGCCTGTCACGCACCCCCCCTTTCAGTATTAGAGGGAGGAAAGTACCTACTTGCTGTATACTCTTGTGGACCTTCCGTCAGGGCCTTACAGCCATAGCACCTCCTTACTCTCCTTCAGCCTATATTGTTTATCTGATCTCCTGCTGCGATGTCACCCTATCCTTAATATACATACCTAGCAAGTACGGTAGGATGTACATCATCACCGAGTAGCGAGTGACTAAATAAACCGCCCAGATGGCTACCATTACCAAAACTCTATCACTTTAATGCCTATGACGCAGTGAACAAACTTTGCAATAAACCTATAATGATGATTATGAAATATTTACAGCATGATCAACATTATATATAAGTAAGCCTTTTTCCTAAATTAAAAACTATTTAAAGTTAAAGATATGGTGTAAATTATCACCCGCTTTTTGACCACGGTGGACAATATCAAGTCGTCCCTTATTCGACCACGGCGTGCACTCACACACATACACATACATACACACACACACACACCTCCACGGCCCAATATCTACCTACTCTACTCTACTCTCGGAACTTCCACAATCGGCCCAACAGCCTAATATCTAGGTATCTATCTACCCTACTCCCGCAACTTACAGAATGCCGCCGGACCCGTTTATCACCACCTTCCTCGTGGCCAACATCCACTGTCCGACATGTGTGTCCAGTATTAAAGACGCCCTGCAGGATCTGGACGGCGTCAGATGGGTGTCGCCTAGCATCCTTACATCCTGCGTTGCCGTCGACCACGATCCCTCCACCCCCGTCATGCATATAGTCACCAAGCTGGAGGCTGCCGGGTTCGAGGTGTCCAGCTTGTCTTCGGACAATGGCGTTGGCTGCCCAGAGAATCCCTTTCTCGAGAATGCCGAGACGTGCAGCAGCGGTCTTGGTGCCTCCGAGACTTACCTGGCCAGGTTAAGGAGGCTCACGTATCCGCAAGAAGCTGTGGCTATCGAAGACAGAGCGAAGGCACATCTCAACAACTGTGAACAGTGCCGAGTAGATAAGGCAAATGGGGTTCTCGCCATACCAGGTGCTACGTCGAACACAGGCTGTAAACGGCCGAGCCCTGGTACAAGCAAACAGAGCTCGGCGCGTTCTGATAGCACACCTGCCCATTCACCTTCTACCGTTGGCGATGGTATCGGCGTCACAAAATCCTGGAGGGCCTCATTGGCTATCAGTGGGATGACTTGTGCCTCCTGTGTCAACGCAATCACAAGCGAACTGAAGAAAAAGGATTGGATTGTCAACGCCACTATCAATCTGGTGTCCAATAGTGCAGTCGTCGAGTATATCGGCGAGAAAAAGGATGTCGACCACATTCTGGAGAGCATTGAGGATCTTGGATACGATGCCCAGCTAGATCAGATCAAGGCTGTTGACGACGAGAGGAGGAAAGATGCGATGCGCCAACGCACGACACAGATACATATCGACGGGTTCTATTGCTCTCATTGTGGTGACCATGTGGCGTCTAGTGTAGCCAGCTTTCAACAATCTCTACGAATTGACAGCCGTCCTACGTGGCAGTGCCCTATTCTGGAAATCACCTATACTCCTCAGACGCCCACATTCACGATACGGCATATTTTAGCAGCAATAGAAGCAAGCGACCCGGCTTTCAAGGCGTCCATATATCACCCACCCACTCTCGAACAACGCGCCAAAAAGATACAGGCGCAGCACCAGAAACAAGTTCTTATTCGGACAATCGTCACCCTCATCGTCGGAATCCCTACTTTTATAATCGGCATCGTATACATGAGCCTACTCCCGGACAGTAATTCAGGAAAACAGTTTTTAATGCGGCCTTGGCTGTCGGGTATCGACCGTGCTCAGATCGCATTATTTGTTCTAGCAACGCCTGTATATTTCTTTACAGCCGACATATTTCATAGGCGTACCATTAAAGAGATATGGTGGTTATGGCGGCCAGGGAGCCAGGTCCCTATATTACGAAGACTGTATCGATTTGGGAGTATGAATATGCTGATATCCCTCGGTACTACTATTGCATACATCTCCTCCGTGGCGCAAATGATAGTCGCCGGTGCGAGAAACCTACGCATGGTCGATGATAGGAATTTCTATTTCGATTCAGTTGTTTTCCTCACTCTATTCCTCCTCGCAGGCCGATTTCTCGAAGCCTACAGCAAGTCGAAGACCGGAAATGCTGTCGAGGCGCTGGGCAAACTTCGTCCCACGACAGCCATCCTGGTGGAAGAAAGCAAGCCTCAAAGCACAAGTGATAGACTCGTCGGAACCGATATGTTGGAATTCGGGGACACTGTCCGCGTCCCGCATGGAGCCTCACCTCCATGCGATGGAGTGGTCATTCAGGGTAATACTCTCTTCGACGAGTCGAGCTTGACTGGTGAATCGCGTCCCATTAAAAAGACAGTCAACGACGAGGTCTTTTCTGGAACGGTAAATCGAGGACCACCGATTCTGATTCGCATAACGGGCACAGCGGGACAATCGATGCTAGACAAGATTGTCAAAGTGGTCCGGGAAGGCCAGACGAAGCGAGCGCCCATGGAGAAGGTCGCCGACGCCCTCGTCGCGTACTTTGTCCCCGTTATCACTTTGATTGCGATACTCACGTGGATCATATGGCTAGCCATTGGTACCAGCAAACATGACCTGGGAATAAAAGACCCCATTCCCTTCTCTCTACAATTCGCTATCGCTGTATTTGTCGTTGCCTGCCCCTGCGGCCTAGCACTTGCTGCACCGACCGCCATTTTCGTTGGCGGTGGCCTTGCGGCAAAGCATGGTATATTGGTTAAAGGTGGCGGCGAAGCTTTCGAAACCGCAAGCCGTATAGACTGTGTCGTCTTCGACAAAACAGGTACCTTGACCGTTGGGGGCGAGCCGACTGTCACGGACTCCGAGACTTATTTGGATGAGGGTGTCGAAGCCATGGAGGGAAAGGTGCATGCTCGCCTACTGGCTGCTCTTCAAGCTGTCGAGGAGAACAGCAGCCACCCAATCGCAACAGCTATCGTGGCCTACTGTAAAGCGGAAACAACTGAGCCTGTTTCTGTTTCAGACGTCGAGGAGATCCCGGGAAAGGGTCTGAAAGCTTTATGCCCCAGCGATGGGCAAGACGAAGGGTTTACCATTTTGGTTGGGAATGAGGCTCTCATGCGAGACTTCTCAGTCCATATACCACCAGCCGCTGCCACGTCACTTCAAACATGGAAAACAGAAGCGAAATCTGTTGCACTTGTCGCCATCAAGTCAAGCCCCTCAGGCGAAACAAACACCAAGTACGTCCTCTCCGCTGCTCTCTCGATATCCGATTCCATTCGACCAGAAACCCCCACAGTTATAAGGTCCATACGGCAGAGCGGACGCGACGTGTGGATGCTCTCGGGCGACAACGCCGTGACCGCCCGCGCCGTAGCCCTGCGCGTCGGCATCCCCGAAGACAACGTGATCGCCGAGGTGCTCCCCACGCAGAAATACGAGAAGATCAAATACCTGCAATCCGTCCTGAAAGCGCGCAGGGGGAGGAACGCAAGGGGAGAAGAACAAGAAGACGTGACCCGCAGGGCCACGGTGGCCATGGTCGGCGACGGCGTGAACGACGCGCCGGCGCTCAGCACGGCGGACGTGGGCATCGCCATCGGCTCGGGCAGCGACGTGGCCATCTCGAGCGCCGACTTCGTCCTGGTGAACAGCAGCCTCGCCTCCGTCGTCACGCTGCTCGACCTCAGCCGGACCGTCTTCCGGCGCATCAAGTTCAACTTCGCCTGGGCGCTGGTGTACAACCTCGTCGCTATCCCCATCGCCGCCGGCTGCCTGTACGCCGTCACCGTGCGCGGGCAGCACGTCACCCTCGACCCTGTGTGGGCCAGCCTCGCCATGGCGCTGAGCAGCTTCAGCGTCATCATCAGCAGCCTCGCGCTCAAGACGCGCATCCCTGGCGTCGGCTTCAGGGCGCGCAAGCTCGGTGTCGACCCTGGGGTTTGAATTTCTAGAGCCACTTAAAGTGGCCGTTCGATCCAGGGTAAAGTAGCCATAGCCCTGCTTACTTAGATATACCACTGGTAGTACTACTACTTAGATTAGCTGTGCAAATTATATAAAGGTATTATATTCATTTAATATATCAAAAAATAAATCTATATGTGATACACTACCTTAGGGGGAGTATAGGTGTGACCAGGATCTGGCCTTCGACCGTAGCCAACGTATTAGGCGTCACATACAGGTAGGTCCTGCGGCAGATAGGATAGACGGTGCCTAAATATTACCCCTTACAGCAGATTCTATATTCATTACTCCGCCTTTAAGTTCTATAACACGAATCATCGACCCTTCGCTATATCAGGTCACCTTATCTAGTCGTGACAAGTGGTAGAGTAGGGTGAACGCGCTGTTAGCTTAAAACTAAAGTATCCCAGTCGAATCATTCCATTTCAAGCCTTCGACCTAGCCCCTCGACATAGCCCCATCGGCCTATATTTTTACCATGGGCAATGTATCGCGCTGCTTGTGCTCAGGAATGAAGTCGTGCAAACCTGGCAGTATGTAGAGGGATCAGGTAACGACTCGGGAAATACCGTAGGTAGTACGTAACGTCACCGATAGCTGGCATACGTTATTATTTGCACGACATGAGCCTTGTCGAGCTGTAATGTACATATGTATGTAGGACTGTTGAGTAAGTGTAGATGAGCTTGGCTGGGTTAAGTGGGCTGAGCGAAGCTATCTCGGTTATCTCCTGTACGTAGTTATGCGAATGAAGGTGACAAGATGGTCGGCTATTGCATGTTTAGCGGGAGTCCAGTATTTCCGCCCTTATCCCCGAAGACAAGACAATACTACCCTACCTATCCGGCAGTGCCGGATCTAGACCCCTCTCCCCGTACACATTCCAGTTCACGCGTTGGAAACACGGATCAAGTTTAAGTCTTTAGATTCTTTTTCCTTTTTTTTTTTTTACCTAACAAGAAAGGAAAGTCCTGGGTATATTGTGAAAACATGTACTCTATAACGCCGCTTTATCAAGACACTGGCAGTCCCCTACATCGGCGCGGTTGCCTATCCACCCCGACAACAATGTCGGGCACCGCTCGGATATCGTGGGACACTGGAATAACGTTCCCCAGGATCGCTCCAAGGTGAACCCGAAATGTTCGTCATCTAATAGTTTGCTCCGTACATCTCGGAACAATTCTTTGCTGGCCTGTTTCATCCTCCGCGATGAAACCACAAACTGGCCTCTATATGTTAAGCTGATATCTTGACAGGTCTTGTGAGAATTCGCTCGTTCGAAAATGTCCCGTAGCACTGCGCCGTCCGCAGTCCACCCGGAATGATCGTTACATGTATCGCAGCTGGCACAAAAATTCCGTACATGTGATAGTGATAAGAATCCCGTATCCTCGACGAAGTAATCTTCCAGCCGAGCTTGGAGGTACTGTGGTTCGTGTGGCTCGGCTTGTATAAACATCGTGTGGCTCGCCCAGTCTTGCTCATTGCTTAGTACGTGTGAGAGGTATGTATCTCCTTCTCGTCCGACGTTCTCTAGTTGTCGGATGACCAGACCACTCTGAATAGGAAAATCCATCTCGAGCTCCGTTTCGTTTAATGTCCCTTTGTTGTATACAATCGTTCTGACCTTGCGTCCAGCGATATTAGGAAGGTCTAGAGCCAGCTGTGCAGTTCTGATGACCTGTTCGATGGGCTCATCGTACCGAGCAATGACGATATCTAGATCCCAGGATCTCTTGCCAGGCTCCACATACGGCATACCAACAGCGCAGTAAAACGCCAGTAATAATGCCAGGCTACCGAGCACAGCATGCCATGCTAGACCTATATGGCGAAGCGGTGCTGATTCGCTGGCGTATGTGAAATCGGATTGGCACATGGCTTCGGTCTCCTCGGGAGTTGGACTCTTCAAATCGTCGATCGGGTCATCTTGTGTCTTGAAGCTAGGCACGGGGATATATGATGCTGGAGCGGCCAAGGTTGTCGACGAAGCTATCGAAGAGATATCGACCGTTGTCAGATATGCGATTGTAAAGCTGAACCACTGCACCCCGGATGTTGTTGACGGCCGGTGCTGTGTCAACCAATTGTCAATCTCGACGATGGCTAGAACCAGCAGTGGGAATGCTGAGCTGCCGATGTTGAATTCTACTTTACTGGGGAAGGAAACTTTTTCTTGGAGTAGCGAAGTGAGCTTCTTCATTCTGGTTTCACTCATCAGTGCTAGCGAACCAGCTATCGCACTAATTATCACCCATATTATCCGGCCGTTCGTATCGAAGTCCCGTCGGTTGTACCAACCTGTGACCGCAAGGAGGAAGGCTGCCAATGGTAGGCACACAGCAAGTCCGGCACCATAGGCGTCCACAGCAATAGTGCCGAACCTAAGAGGATTCTCCACCAAGCCCCTCAGCCAAAGGTATCTTGCGATTGCCATACAAGCAACGGCTATGAGGAGAAACTAGGTGTCTTGGTCAGTAATGTATGTCTGAGTCAAAGTGCGCTGCCACAATCATACCTCGACACCCTTGCCAACCAGCCAGTTTTCTTTCCACAATAGGAGCGCGATGCATAAAAAGAACGTGGCAATGGACAAAGGAAATTCGACGGAACGCTGCTTGTCTTGACGCAGCCACCTTTCCGTCCGACTCAACACCGTTGCCCAATCAAGCCCCAACAACATAACACATAGCGTTGTGTTTCTATTGTGAAGGAAGCTGTGGTAGGTTAAGACAAAGCCAATTGCAACCAGAACAGCGAATAAGGCTTGCCACAACCGCGATTTCCAGCTCTGCGGCCATTTCTGAACGCCGGTTGCCTCAGTCCAGATGCCGAGACCTTCAAGCACGAGCGCAATTGACACATGTGCCAGCAACATGAGCAATGGGTAGTGGAAGCCATCCGCGAAGAGGTGCCGGGCGGCCACGATACTGGTCGCAACAGCGACAACGCGAACGATGTGGTGGCATTGGAGCAGTTGCATAGGCTCGGACATGGTTAGGGACGAAGACGCGGCCTTGGTTGTTCCTTGCGGGAAGCCTCAGGAAATGATGATAGGGACATACATGAGGCAGCTTCCATCCGTCCTGACTTCGAGGGGAAGGGCGCACACGTCACGATGTTTTTGGATGTCGTACTTGTGTCATGGGTTTCGCTTGGACGTGGTAGAGTATGTATAAATAAATGGGAGCAAACCTCGGACACAGCTACGAAAGTAATAATAATAATAATAACTTTGGAGGTGTGGCTGAGAGTCAGCGTTGCACAACGAACGGATCGTTTCGAAAGTGGTAATGAGCTGAAGCCGGCGGCAGTAGTAGGTACGTACCAGCAACGGTATATTATTAGGCTTACCAGGGGGGCCAGAGATGCGGGCCAACCAAGTACACTCTACTGTATGTTACGTATAGGAGCATGTGGAAGGTGTACCTGCACCGACATGCAGTGCAGAAAAGTATATTCTGCCTAACCCATATGCATGTATAGTATACCTACCTCTACGGCGATAGATTCAGTTCCAGGCCAGTGGGCCACTGGGGTCGTTCGTTACGTCGTTGCACTTCTGCACAGCTCTAGCATTTGATGTACATACAGTACAACATACAGGCTCGACAGGTAAGTGATAATACCTACAGCACTGGTACTACAGGACCATTACCTTCAATTGGGTACAACTGCAAACTTCCCGTGTGTATCTCCATAACATTACGGTCAGAGCCTGTGACTGGTGGTCTACACGAAAATTTAAACGGTTGCCTGCGCAAAAGTCTTCCTTCTAATGATTTAATAGAGCGACCAAGGCGACCTCCTATGTAGGTATGTTAAAATGAAATGGCATGCATACCGACGTTGAGTTTGCCCTATTTGGGACTTACAGACCAGCAGGGCCCAATCAGGGTAGCCAACACGTGCCTATTACATAACATCTTAGGGCAGACTTAGGGGTAGCAACGTCTAGCGGAAAATTCCCTGGACGGATCCTGGTACCTACACTCCAATATGTACTGTACTCGTGCGCCGTCGCATCTTTACTTCTTTCTGTGTTTGATCTACGCATTTGGGTCCAACAGGAAACACACAGCCACTATCAATCAAAGCCTTTTCATCAGAGCACTCAGTAATTCTGGCGTCATCCTCTGGTTCCTATCATCCAATGGTGTAAGATGAATTGCAGCATACATACAACAGAATGACATAAATCCAGGGTGACTGTTACAAAAAGGGGTTTTGTTCGCTTCTGGTTTTTCTTGTTGTTGAAAAGTTACGAGGCATGTATCACATAACAAAATTACTTAATACGCCGGAGGTGGGGCTGCCCCCTTGTTCCGCCACTTTGTTCTACAGTACTAACCTCTAGACAGTAAAGGTATGTATGTAGTAGGTACAATTACCGTTGTTTATTCCCTGTTCCTGCTCGTACCTGCCGAGCGCTAACTCATAGCAGTAAGGTCAGATTTTGGTTACCTGCTTGAAGAGGCTTTGATCTATGCTGACGTAAGTATCGATCTTACATAGAATGGGGGGTTAGGCAACGACATTTCACATAGTGCCGACGTGCATCAGGATGAAACTGTGCATTCACACATTTTGCGTGGTAGAGGAGTTGTCTTTTTACAGCACCACACCTTTTCATGGCAGTCCTGTTCAGTACCTGCGTACCTACTGTAAGTAGGTACTTGGTTATAAGTGTGGTGGCGCCGCTAAATTGGGTTAGGGTGTAGGAACTGGCGCCACGCGTCGCGTATATAGGTTGGCTTACCTGCGCCGTCTGGGATGATGTCACATATGCATGCCCCTGTACCTCTTCCGCTTATGCATACTGCAGAGCTACCACCTAATGCCAAGTGGTATGTAAATCCAATGCGGCGCAAACCCAATGATAGAAACTTCTCAGAACGCATCAAATCCTACCGTTTAGCTTACACGCTTGATGCAGCATTTTCATGCTGGTGCCTGATTTTGATTTTCATCTCCATTTTTCTCCTATCTGCTATGGTTGCTCTACTTACGTATATTTCATTTTGACCAAGCATTAGTACATGCTAGTTCAAACAAAGGATATTTTGAACAGGCCCCCATTGGCCGCTAACGATTAGCTTTCGTTGGGGTGCATCCACCATCCATCGTGTACATATATCTCCGCATGTTTTTCCTCGGCAAATTTGCCAAGGAAACGGCGTTGTCGAATGTTATGTGCCTTTACATCCTTCTATGGATACAAGCTGCTACTAGCTATGTGTGTTGGCGCGATGCCGAGTGTTGCATAGCCTGGCTCGGCCTGGGCTGTAGGGAGCAACTCCTTTAGTCATGCCTTGGCGAGTTGGCTCGTTGATTGGCGGTCAACTCCCCCAAATTCGTCATTGCGTCAGGATCAGGAGCTGTTAGAACTTGGTCCCTTGAGGCACAGCATTGAATATTACGAACAATTGTTACCAAGTCTTATGGTATGACGCAGCTGATACCAAAGTTCCTAAAGTAACTTGCTCGCTTGCCTAGACTCAATCCCTCGCTAGAGAACATAGATAGGTATTGCAAGTTCGCTCGATCTCACCTACTAAGTAGGTATGGTCTCAACCCTATAACAAAGAATACGTATGTAGATAATAGTTAGCTACAATCTTGAGTACATACACCTGATCATATGTTCTTTGCCTTGCCTCTTTGCTGCGGAAAATCTAACTCATACTGGCTAGACTTTTGTCAGCCGCCTTGAAACAACATGACTCGTACATGCTTTCGTCTTTGGTTATGCCTATCGACTTTTCACATATCATATATAAAACTCAGTATTATAAGTTCGACATACTCTTTATTCTCAAATACTTGTATAAGATGCTACAAACAGTATTCCCTACCTATCCACCCTAGCCAAAATGGGAGACATACAAACTGTACCTGGAGCTCTCCAAATATCATTAACCATAACCTCAGAATAGGAATCATGCTATCGTTTACCATATATCCATAACAAAGAAGAGCCAAACACTCACCCAAGCAACCAAGTCTAAAGAAAACATAGGCAAGGACACAAAAGACAGCTATGTTGAGTACTAGAACCGCTTTTGCAATTGTGAGTGCGAAAGGGACTTGAGACCAAAAGTACCTGCTGATATGCATGTAGCGTAAAGAGGCAAAAGCCCTCCTGAGTTCTGAACTATTGTCTCCTATTGTTGCCAGTTGTAGGTCGTCCCACTCCGTAGAGACATGTCGCAGGGTAAGGCCCCTTGGATGATAGTGGTTTCTAACTGTGTCACAAGCGAGCGACATAAAGCTAGGTTTTACCGCGACAATTTGCAACTCCAGTCTCCCTAGCGAAGGCTTGGGATAAAAGTCCAAATAGGAGAACTCGGGATTCCATCGAGTAATAACCTCGCATGCATTCCAGTACAGTGTACGCCACAAAATGCCGTGACTATTGTCGTAGTAGTGTTCGAAGTCCGGGTCGCCTGTTAACAAGCATGCGTTGTAAAACAATCTGACATAGGCATGGCACATCTCGTGGAGCAATGTGTCGAAGAGGGTTATTTTGTTGTAAGGGATGCCTGATTCCTCGTTCCTTAGAACAATAGCCACACGGCTGGCCGCTGATCCAATAGAGTAAGATGTGAAACCCAAGATACTCATGTAGGATTTGGTATATAAGCGCAAAGTAATGAGTTTTTTGGGACCTTGGGTAAGATGTCCCCAGAAAAAATAGCCGTCAAGAAGAACGATCCATGATTCAAGTATGCTGTAGCATTGCTGGATAGTAAAGTTATCGAAATCGGACTGGAGGAATTCAGTTACAAATTCATACTGCAAAAATTGTTGAGCCATAGTGGGGTTGTTCATACTTTGGTGGCGTAGAGCGTCGGATCTCTCTTTAATGGTATCTGCGTCATAAGAGTACAGAGTTGGAGGTGTGCCATCAATAAATTTTGCGTGATGTTGTTCACAATCGTGTAGGAATGATCTGGTGTTATCCGTTACCTGCCGAGGTGCCCACGTAAGAGGTTGGTATTGTGGTTCTGCCTCATCCTGAGACTGTGAGAAGGAAGCGGATGAATTCGTAGTACTATCCATGTTGTGCTTGTAAATTCTGTTGTGATCTTTTTCAATATGGTGGAGCCGCAGCGACTTTCGGAAGCTTATATCCAAATGAGTTATCCAAACTGAACAAAGCATGTTAACCAACAATGAGATTGTTCGGTTTGTGCTCATTGTTTGATGTTTCAATGCCTCAAAGCCCTTTTCAATCCCTTTATTGCCTTATTTTATAATTGGCTACAGTTTAATTAAATTGTCGGTTTCCGAGTAACAAATCAAGATAGTTATTGAACTTGAATGTTAACTGTATCAAGAAATATACCGGGTCGTAGGGTCACAATGGGTCAGCAGGATCTCCAAAATTGGGCACAACTAGTGTTACTTCCATATAAAGGCCTACTACAGGCCTACTCTCCTCTCCTCAGAGGAAAAAGAAGGCCAGGAACCAATGAGATTGAGCGGCCGGGCTATTAACCCATATTACGACCTAGTTTCTACCCTTCGGTGACTTTCATTCTAGATACCCAACCCTATGACAAAACAGTTCAAACATAGCGTTGAACTACTTGGCCCTTTGAGTCCTTTTACCTTTCATACAATATGAAGTGTGAACTTTACCCTTGCCACTTCAAACCACCTTGAAACGAAGCAGGGGGGTGTATACAGTTTCCTTGCGCTCCCTTTGTAAGTTCATTGCCGTCTATATCGGTATTAGGAACAACATCGGCAAGCCTTGGCGCTTTAACATATGCACATCCGTTTACCGATACATGAGCACTTACGTCTTCGATAGACTATTCCTGCTTATGTTGGTGTGAGCTATGTCGTTAATTTATACCAATGAAGTAAGGATCAGTATGTAATTTTATCTATTGACTCCATCGCATGCTTAGAGATCTAGATAGGGTAAGGACCATACAATAGCTGCAGATGGTTAAGTGCCCGGTGACACAAAAGGTGAGGCGAGATAGGGTCTAGTTGATATTGTAGTTAATCAACTTGAGCGCACAACGAGAACTGAACGGCAGAAACGACACCATAGTTACGCCACCCCCACTCCTATTCTCAAGCCTGGGCCACGTCGGCGTTGATTTTGTTACACTTAATGTTAGGTCAGCCAATAATAGTACATATTCATGCATCTACTGGACCATGTGCCCGGTACTACTGTACAGCTCATATGTGTTGGAAAGCGGTGAACCACGGTGAGGGGGAAAGAACTATATCCCTTCTCGGGACTACACATCAACTCATCCATAGACTCTCGCGGTCAGTCCTTCTTTGTATGTGACCACCTCTTAAGAGGATAGAAAGATCTGCAGGTTCGTCGTGGGTTAATCCTTATCTACCTTGGTTCCATCAACCGGGAATATCACGCCACCGATCGCGAAGATCTTGGGATCATGCCTATTATCGCGTTAATAACTGCCGCTTAGGTTTGCTTTTGTTTCGGAGCCAAGCTTCGAAAGCTGGAGTTATGTTGCATGGATCATACTGTGGGAAACTCCGATATAACCGAACGAGATGGATTCCAGATATAAATACAACCTTTCCCTTTGCTCAATATCAACGTGTCTAGTCATCGTCGGAACGAAGAGCAAGACGAACTGCCACATTCCATTTCCCTATCTGTGTCAAGACTTCAGCAATTTCAGATACACCGATAACACGGCCCACGACCTCGAACGATGATTAGAGGAAGCTGTATGTGTGGCGGGGTGACATTCGAGCTCACCGGAGAGCCTATAGGAACGGTGAGTCGAAGTGTTTAAAGAGTTTTTTTCATGAATTGAGATGTAACAGACATTCTTACGCCTTTTCTGTTTATAGACTCTCTGTCACTGTACAGAATGCCGCAAATGTGCCGGTGCGAATGGCAGCACCAATCTACTCGTTGAAGCCGAGCACGTAGGTCCACCCCTATTTTACACTCCATCCTCGCTCATAGAATTATCACAAGTATTTGAAACTTTCTTACTAAATGAATATATGAATGAAAATAGTTTCATAAAATGGGGGAAACACGCAGCTGGACCCGCAAGGGGATTTCTGGCCAGGACGTTGTCTATAATTTCTGCACGACATGCCCAACGATCGTTGCGGTTAGACTCGAAAGCAAGGGCGGACGTATGTCAGTGAAGGCCGGCCTCCTTGAATCCGTGAGAGATATAAAGAGGCTATCACCCCAGCGTGAGATTTTCGTCAAGGATCGCATCGGTCCGTGGTGTGAGCGTAGCAAAGACGTTATACTGAAGGAGGCCAATTGAAGACTACCGAACGCGTTAGGAGCCTAATGTTCTAGAGTACCAAACACACTTGTTCATGCACCAAGGGTGGTAAACTCATATAATAATTATCTGGGTATAGAGTATGCAAGCTACCTAAGTCTCAACTAGGAACATCATTGCTTTGAAAAGAAATAAACCATGGAATCCCGTCATAGAAGATACTTGAACCCCCATGACTGCCCATAGCCTTGTGACAAGTCACCAAGCATGTCGGCCCGCACCTCCCTGCAGGTTTTGCTGTTTCCGCGGAGAATTTGTTATAGCACGCCACCTAAGCCACGCTAAAGCCTTGTCCGGACAATATTTCCCGGGAATTGTAGGGTATAGATATCGGGAATTGCTATGAGGGACGTTAAGTGTGATATAGTTTGACTTTGGGGGTCTTCGGCGAGTCGATCTAGAGAAACAATGTATGGCCTCACCGATTTCGATTTGGGGAGATTATTGTTTAAAGAAGCACTAGTGTTCATAGCATGTACGTTTGTGCTTTTAATATCAAATATCTATCAACTCTGGGGTTTCATGCCATTAGGGGAGTAAGCGATCTAAGATAAGATGAAAATTATGTGGCTGGATTCTGCAAGGGTAACTTTTACCGAGAATAAACCTTCAATAAGCCCCCCTATCCAAAAATGAGTGAAGCCAACCCCCTAGTGAAGAAAGAGCTGCTTGCCAAGATGTGTACCACATGATGATAGCAAACTGTCAAACTAGATATTTCCCACAGTCAAAACTCGACCCAGAAAGAGAGAGACGTCTACCATCTACCCGACTTCGAAGAGGAAACACTGCTGCCCCTGCCCCTACTGCTTTTGCCTGCTCCCGCATATTCCAAGTTAGCGACGGAATGATAGGATTTCCGCTTATACTACCGAACGACTACCTGCTGGTCTCAAACGATTCGTTCGTAGAGATATCCCTGTCAACATGAAGTCCCAATATCTTCGAACGCATAGAATGCCAACCAAGTGACCACAAGAGGAGTATGGTCGTACGCCCCCCTCGCACTCTATCATAGCTTTCACATCAACAAGCTGGATCCGAAGGACTGTTCCGAGGACAATGCTTGAGAAACCTCAGACGATATCAAAAGTCAGATCACGAAACGAGCCATCCACGTCTCGACGACAATAAACATGATACAATAGACGTGATCAGTATCCGGGATTGGGACGTGGGCGTTGGATCCCTGATGCTCAATCGAGGAAATATTGTGATCGTCAGACTTGGGTATGTTGTAAACACTCATTGTTGGTCAAGGGGTGCAGAAATACACTTGTGGATCTTACGACATTCACTAACTCTAATATACATTAGAAGAGACGCATGACACCCACACGTACGACCGCGAGCGCGCAAACCCATACTCGAACGTCCCTGTATCTAGGAAACTTACCGAAAGGCTTAGAAGCCGAGTGGCGGCTGCAATTGTCTATCTAAATAAGAGGGGGAATCGAATCTGTGGACAGACGACAAGGGCACGAGCAAGTTTGCTTAAGAGCTTGGCATCATGGACGGTTTCTTCTGGATGTGACGCTGTGCATACAATGAACTGGAAGCATATATAAAAGCGGCCGCACGTATACAGGCGCGGAGTGACGACTTCTGCCTACACGATCCAACCCATCTGGGCGTGGATAAGGTATTTGGATTAAAGGATGGGTGGATACAGCTGGCAAGACACATCGAGAATGCGATCGATCAGAAAATGCCGAACTACCACACGCTTCCTGCGGCAGCTTATATTCGCGGATAGAACAGACCATCAAGACCGCCGACTTTCCTACATCGCGATACAAAGCCAAATCAAGTCCTGAGAGTTATCCAGACGGGCTTGATCATATAGAACTAGTTCCCCCCTGTCTCCCTATCCGAGCAGCGACTCGATGAACGCCAGAGCCTGTGCGCCGTACTCGGTGACGTAGCCCTGGTGCACGTTGGCGTCGTTGCCGTTGCAGCAGTACGGGTCGGCGGCATCGCAGTACGACTTGATGATGCTCGGGCTCGCGGGCGAGCACTGGAATCCGCTCGGTCGGGCGGCGAACTGGGAGCTTCTATTCAGCATTTGTCCGTCTGGTATTATCCCTTCGAATCCCGCCTTTTGTGTGTGTATATGTGTTTGCGTGGAACGAGGGGAAACAAGGACTTACTCCGCCTGCTGTACATGTGCCGACGTTGTAGGGGAGACCGGCGACGTTGTGCGGATCACCCATGAAAATGGCCGCTTTGACGGCTGCTAGGGCAGTGCCGGTGAGCGTGCTTCCGTCACCGCCGCAGATAGCGTTATCCATGATTTGACCACCCTGCGTTCGAGAGATGTTAGATGGCGATCTTGGTCTTTGACTACAAGCTCTATTTCCTGGGGATTGTTTGAGGGATACGGTATTCCAGGCTCATCGACCCTTGGGATACCCCTTCCCTTTTATATCCCATTCCCACGGAGCGCAGTGTAGTTCACCTACCTGCGAGTACCCAATAAGCACAATCTTGGTGTCGGGGCATTGACTGTTCAGAGCCGTGACGGCCGATATCACGGCCGTCGTGCCTTCGTTGGCAGATGTGTCGTAGTCGACGCCGCCACATGACGCTTGTCCTCCACATGCCGGGTAGTCGATAGCGGCGGACTGGCTGCCGGGGTATGCGGCTAGCACCATGTTGACGAGACCGCCTGCTGTGCCGTATCCAGGGGATGCCGTCGTCTCGCGTGCCCCGAAGACGTACACGTCCGAACAGCTCTGGCGCTGTTCCAGCTCGAGGGGGTTCGCGACTGCGACAGCGGCCAGGATCGGGATAACAGTCAAGGACTTCATTGTGGACTCGTGCTGCCGTTTGGTGATGCTCA
The DNA here is from genome assembly GCA_022578775.1 of Xylaria venustula. NCBI lineage: Eukaryota > Fungi > Ascomycota > Sordariomycetes > Xylariales > Xylariaceae > Xylaria > Xylaria venustula. The sequence goes on along the minus strand of MU389361.1, from coordinate 217,228 downwards.
ACTTTGGTGGATGCGAGGTGCTCGTGTGAGCGCTTCAGGGAACATGGCGATCTCGACGAGGTTTATATAGTCGGCATCGCATAGCGACGACGGCGCGTGAACAGCCCATCGTTGTCTACATCCGAAACGCCAGAACGCCGATCTTTTGCGCTTCAGGCTCGACTTTCTCGACTTTCTCGACTTTCTCGACTGAGTTCTTGGGACGTTATGCCTGATCATGAAGTTGATGACGAACACAGATGCAGGGTCCGGGTCCTGAGCTCTGGCAGAAGGGCATCCATGTCCCGTAACGGGTACCTTTTCCGGGTAAATAGCCCCTGCTTCCACGACGGGCTTCCGGTTAAAATGGTTCTCGTTAGACTGATGAGCAGCAAGGAACACGGGCCCTGCCTTATGTAATGACCTGGATCTTTTGAAGTTCGGATCACGGCATGCCTGGATTCGGAAGGCTTCTCTTGGGCTTCATCCCCAACGCGATGTGTTGATCGACATTCCTAGACACTCATCTGGCCCGGAGAAGTGTGTCTATAGATAGTTGTAGTTGCATTCCTTTTGCCCTAAGATATCTCCATTTCGGATGATCGGGGACATGTTTACGTATATGAGCAAGATACCTAGGTATCTGCCTCGTTGCCTATTTGGTCATGAAAAGCCAAAGTTGCTAGTTGGAGTAAGTTGCCAACATTGTTGTTTGAGATGACAACTTGCAACTTTCTTAGAAAAGATTTGAATTTCTTGGACGGCCTAAGGAGGGGCTAAAAGAGCTTTTGAAACGGGGAGTTCCGCACGATCTTTGGGAGCTGTCAAATAAGTAATTCAAAGTGTGATATTAGGTAGTCATTCCAAGAATGCAATGTTTTAAGTACTACCTATAAGCAAGTAGGTATAACAGCTGCAATTCCACCAGTCAGCAGACAAGGCGGAAGCTAACTACTACTTACCTGTAAGTACCTAAGCAGCAAGCAACTAACTCACGGACATTCAAGCAATCGCGTCTCGCAGAGAGAGAGGCAAGGAGGGCATCTGATATGCAGTTTCTAAACTGCGTTCCATCTGATGACAAAAGAATACCTACTTTGAAAGAAGACAATTATCACGTTAAACTATAGGCAAAGTAGGGAGTAAAGTAGGTATCTACTTACTGCGTATTCAATCTGTCGCAGTGGACCATGGTACAACCCTGTTTACTACCTGTTTGGAGGGGTTGGCTGATTGTGTCTTGTCCCGCACAACTTAACCCCACTAACGCAGGTACCTACCTACCCGAGCTACCTACCTACAAGAGAAAAAAGCGCAATGTTGTTGTAAATGAAGGTTCGTATAAATACCTATATGAATGTAAATCAATATTTTTAGGAGCTACACTGACAATTTTAAAAAAAGTAGTACAGAATCGGTTTAAATCAAGATTAGTGCTGGGCTTGTACGTCAGTTGTATACTGTGACATAGCTACTGGTAAAGTGCAGCTTACAGGAAAGGTCTACTTATAAGTAAGAGGTCGGGTACCTAACCTTATCCAGGACAAGCCCTGGAGCTCCTTATTCGGCTGCCTTCCCGTCGGACGGCCAATCTTCCAACTCCGGCTCCTCATCTCGCCATAGTGCAACATCGCAACAAAGTCCTGCCAAGACGCAAATCATCATGCTAAGCTTTCCCAATGCTCTGGCGGCGCAGTGAACCGCTACAACATGCGGTGAACCAATCAGCCAATACGAGAGCTACCCTCTGCTAGCTGACAATTGTGAAACTAGTGTAATCTAGGTAAGGTCAGCAGCATCTATCTCTATTGCTTTGCTTTGTTTCGTCTAGAGGCCGCCGGCCGCCAACTGTTTGCCCTTAAATGCGCCAAGGGATTCGAGTCGTGGTCGTGCTTGTATTACCCAGGACCCAACGTCTGTCTCCCGCTCCAAACCGACAAGACGCACCGACGAGAGCATACCGGTATCTCATCGGCCTTCTCGCAAAGTCATCGATCGCAGGTCGGACATCCTAGCTATAGAAGCTTCGCTCTCGCTTTTATTTCCATTTCCAAAATGTCAAACCAAGGATACTATGGAGGCGGAGGTGGAGGCGGCGACGGAGGGTATCCCCCCGCTCACAACCAGTATCCTCCTCAAGGCCAGCAGTACCATCCCCAAGGACAGCAGTATCAACAATATCCTCCCCAGGGTCAATACCCTCCTCAAGGACACTATCCTCCCCAAGATCAAGGATACCCACCGCCCCAGCATTCATACGGCGGCGGCGGTCCCTCAGCATCGCACTCCCCGTACCCACCCCAGCAATACGGTGGTGCACCTCCACAGTATGGGTCCCCATCGCCATACCAAGGTCAGCCACCACATGATCCGCATGCGCCTCAGGGACACGGCTATCCTCCCCAGGGCCATGCCGACCAGTACAGGCAGGGCGGCAGTCCCTATCCCCCACAACAGCACGACCCAGGCTATCCTCAGCAGCAACATCTGCAGCAACACGATGGTCAGCAAGGCGATAGGGGTATCGGCTCCATTCTCACCGGGGCCCTAGCAGGCAAGGCTGCCGGCGGTGGTGCGCTGGGGGCTATCGGTGCCGCGGCTGCGGCTCACTACCTCGGCGGCAAGACGAGTCATGGTCAAGGAGGACACGGCGGCGGTGGGTCTGGGTTCATACCCGCTGGCGTCGCTGGCTACGTCTCTGGGCACGGTGACAAGAAACACAAGAAGGAGAAGAAGAAGCATAAGGGGCATAAGCGGAGCAGTAGCTCTAGTAGCAATAGCAGCCGGAGTAGTAAGAGTAGCAACAGCAGTTAGAGTGGCAACTGTAAGTTAGTTATATGTGAGCTAGCTGGTATGAATGAAGAAAGTGCGGAACTGCGAAACTGATTCGTGCGCATTTGTTTGGTGAATATCGGTTCAGAACCCAGCATATAAGTGCATGTGCCTACTTCAAAGAATTCATCCAAGGGTTGAAGTAAGAGAAATAAATGTTGCTCTGCGTGACCATAGTTGCATGTGGATGTGTTTAGCTACCACGTTGGGAACATTTAAGATAGAGACTGCTCTAGAATGAAATCGTGATTGCACTACCGATGTGAAAATAATAAATAGTACGACAGTCTCGGAATATAGAGACGTATAAGACTTCCATATAATAGACTGCATAAAAATAAAGGCAAGAAACACAAGACAAGGCAAAATATAAGAAGTACAAATAAGTTACTTGACAAGCCGGGGTATCTCAAACAGTTCCTGCTAACGCATAAAGACCAAACAACCCCCCAACCAGACCCAACCCCTCTACACTTGTCCAGATAAAAATACAATAAAAATGTCATGATCACATATCAGCTCGCGCTGCGGATAAAAAAAGTCTATGTCCCATTTACTCCGGTAGCTCATCCAGCAGATATCGTTTGCGGAGTGCAATCTGCTCGGTCCCATGTTTCCCCTGCAGACGCTTCATCTCCCTCTCCCGCTTCTTTTCTTCCTTCGCGGTGGAAGGGGGAGTGTGGGAGTACACCAATGCAAGCGATTCGTCGTCGCGTTGTGTCCAGACTCCCGTAGTTCTGGGTGGGAGTGGCTCCCCTTGCTTGAGCATCTCCATGACTTGGCCTGCGTTGCCGAGTATCCAGCTCGTGGCTTTCAGGGATCGAAGAACGATTGCTTTCGAGTACCCCAATGAAACGAAGCGATCGATGACATCGTCAGGGGTTTCTTTCGGCGGAGAGGGTGTTTGACGGGGTGCAGTCGGAGGGGCCTTGGGGGATGATGGTTGGTGGGTTTGTACGGTTATCGAGCTGCCGGAAGGGTTGGGTATGAATGACGGGGGCAAGGTTCGTCGTTTGGGTTGCGCTTGCTGAGTAGAAAGGGGAGCACGAGCGCTTCTGCTCCCTGTATTATTTCGCTGCACGTCGCCATCAGAGTTTCCTGTTGGGAAGGGACTTCGAATTCTGCGATGGGGTGTTGGAGTAGCCTGTCCTATTTCCTGCCGAGGTGCGGCTGGAGTCGGCGTATTATGCTGTATCTCTGGAGAGACAGCGTCTGATTCCTGGATAAGCTGCTGTGACGGTGTTATTCCTCTTTGGGAGTCATTTTCAGGAGGATCCAGTCCGTCGCCGAGTGTGGTTGCTTGTGTGTCGTGCCCAAAAATGAAATCCTGTGTCTCCGGTTCAGGTCGTCGCTTGTCACCATTCCGAGCTCTTGATCGAGTCTGAGCTCGAGAAATAGACCCGGCAACACTGGAATGACTGGCGCGCGAATTTGTGGGTGTCTTGTCAAAAACACGAAGCGATCGTGGCTTTGATGTTGTATCCATATGCTCAGGAGTGGATGGTATCTCGGTGCTGCGGTCTATCCTTCTTCGCTTCGGAGACGATACTGGAATATAGACTGGGCTTGCGGTAGTGAGCGGCCGTTTTAAAGATGGGAGTACTGGAGGAGAAGACGGTAGGAATCTATCAGTTTCAGTATCAGGATTTTGAGTTGACTCTTCGCCGTCACTAAAGTCAACAAAGTCGTCGACAGCGTCTTCGAAGGGCTTCAGATGTTCATCGTAGCATTGCTGAAGGTCCTTGGGTACTGACTCCAGTGACACCCAATCAAAGCCTAAATCCTCAGCGATTTGCTGCCAATCAAGCTCGACATATTCTGTCTTCTTCGATCTGACTGCCTGCCAAAGGTCCCAGAGAGAGATCGCCTTGCCTCGAATACTAGGAATCCTTCTCCCCGTATCACCAGCGGTTTCCAAGTATGTGTTGTAATCGCGATAAAATTGGCCTTTGAGTGTTACTGTTATCTCGTCCTCTTGAAGCTGGGTCGCATTTGACATCAAATCAGGAGCGGCTGACCCAGCGCTATGCATAGGTGATGATACAGTACCTTGGCCTTCTTGTCCGTTGCCGTTTTCATTCGCGCCCCCGCGGGTAGCATCTTCCTCTGGCAGATCGTCAACAGCATGTCTCGGCTCAGTTTCGCTTCCTTGAGCGGCGATTGCTGACTTCGTACTGGCTGTATTCTCTTTCTGCTCGCCAGCATTATCCGCAGGCGCATCTTCATGATCACTTGGGTGGAATTCAGCTTCCAATTCCCATTGCGCAATCTGATCTTTATTCTGCTTTGCGACGTGATTCAACGCGCGTTCTCTCCATGAAGAGTAGGTTCGTTGAGGAAACTATCCACCGTTAGACACCAATATGGTCGAGCAAGTCTGCTCTCAGTACTTACCTCATTCGCCAGCTGCTTGTATGGCTGATATCCATTCCATGGCTCGTGTTTCCCGACTGCACGTTCTATGGTTCTCAAGAGAATATCATCTTCTTCAGCAGTGAATCGCGCTCTCGTTCTGGCAACAGGACTCTTATTCACAGCGTTTTCTAGACCCGAACCTGCTGATGGGCCTCCTGGTTGCGGAGACTGTTCTCGATCTGAAACCAGGGGGCGAGCGATAGCTTTCAGCTTTTTTAACCAACGGTCTCGCCATGACTGCCAGGTATGATGAGGGTACTATAGCAAATAGGTGAGAATGGCGTCAGAATGGCGTGAGGATGGGACACGTACTTCGTCAGCAAGTTCCTTGTAGATGTCGTTGCCGCTAGTAGGCTCACCCAAACGCTCCCGTTTAGTCACAAATCTGGTTAAGATCTGATCATCTTCTTCCGTAAACCTCTTTCTCGTGAGTTTGGGTTTAGGGCCAGGGTTACCAGATGCACCAGAGGGGGGTGCTAGCGAGTCGCATAAATAATCTTCTTTGAAATCTAAAGAGCCTTCCTCAATAGCTTTGGAGATCAGTTTGTATGAATATGAGCCAGGTACGGGCTCTTTCGCCTCGTCACATATGAGTATATCGGCATTTGCCTCTCTGGCGACGACAGTACCGCCATGTCCCTGCGAAGCATTAGCTCTCGGATCGGGCAGCTAAAAGATGAAAGGTTAGGATATCCCATACCTCTATGCTATTGACACAAGTTTTACGTTGAGGGACCCGTACCGAGACCCAGAATTTGAGGCCTCCAAACACGCCGACGCCCTTTTTTGCAAGCACGCCAGAATATGTAATCCCTGGCGCACTCATCTGGACTTATCGAAGCACACTCAGTGCTCAGGAAATAAGAGCGACCGTCTTATTGTAGGACAATAAGTTGCGTTTCCGCAGTACCTTCTAACCCCCCCACAGACCGTGCGCGAAAAGAGTCTAGATGTGTGAAGCTGATGTTGTTTCGTGATTGTTGTGTGGCTTCGGACCAGGAGATGACCCATGTATATAAACCTGTTGAGGCGCAAACACCGGGCGTATGCTGAGGAAGCGCAAGTCAGGGTAGTTGTTGTGGTGAAAGTTTAAACCCAAAAACTACCATCGATCTTCAAAGAAGCGTAGCGCAAAATGAAGAACAACTGGATAGGGAAGCCTTAGGTATTTGTAATGTCGGAATCGAACGAGCATTTACTGATGATTAAGGTCAGGTAGAGAGGCAGTCGCAACATCAGTCCCGTGAATCGGGGTTTCACAAAGACGCGTGATGCAAGATCGCGATTTCCTACTCGGGAAATTATCACGTGTTAGGTGCAGGCATGTAACAAAAAGAGTACAATGCCTCCTTAGGTAAATACTTCCTGATATAGTTTGTATTTAACAGATGTACCGTTTAAACGGTTATCTACTTAACTAAAACGGAATCAGCCCAAGGATTCACACGAATCACGAAGCACAAGTCAGCAGCGGGCTGTGTATGTTTAGTGCTGTTCCCTTTAGCCCCTGGTGTCTGATTTATATTGTATGTAGTGGCTGCTTGTCGTGAGATTAGTTTGGCTCACTTTCTTTTGCCCCGTGGACCACCCAGACAGAAAACATAACTCAGCAAGTCGGGGTGTATCTTGTTAGAGCCGACACTAGAAAAGACAACTCTGTTTGTGTTGTTTTTCCTTCTATTTTTGTACAGTCAGCGGCACGGATTTGCCGCACTTCAGATGGCTCCGGGTCAGGATTCGACAACCACGTCGCGAGAAACTCTGTCAATAATACACAGACTCCCTACAACATAGCACTTTCTATCCTTATAGCGATGGGGCTCGTTGCCAAGGTGGCCGCCATTGTGCTGGCCATCTCTTTCATGACATTCGTGGCCTTCTTCGGTCGGCTTCCGGCGCTGAGGTGAGTGGTCCGGATTTTTCTCTGTTGCCCAAGGTTGTCTCAGGCAGATATGGTACCGTATTTAGGTTGTCTGTCAATATGTACGCCACCTGCTATGCTATGCTATGCCATCCACGGGACCACACCATACCACAACCGCCCGCATGAACTGCGAGTGCGCTACCTTATCACTTGACAGACACCTCCGCTGACGTCATGCTCTAAAAGGCGTACTCCCATCGCTTGGCTGCACCGAGCCATCTGGGTTTACATACCCAACGGTGTCTTGGCGCTTGACCAAGCTCTCACAGGCGGCCGCATCATCGCGTCTGCCGGCACCTTCGGGTACAATGTCTGGTATGGGCGACATCCAACAGTATTGATATTTTATATCTTATTGTTGTCCGTCGGCGAGTTTTTGTATTTGCCAGGAGCATGGCCGCGGTTGAGCGCCTTTCACCAGGTCATCGGTGCAGTCGCCGTGATCCTGCCATATGTGTTCTTATATCTGGCCGCGTATAGCGATCCCGGTGTCATCACGGCCGCGACCCATGCGCGCTACATGTCGCTGTACCCTTACGATTTTACTCTTTTCCACCCCGGCCAGGAATGCCGGTCTTGTCACCTCCTAAAACCGCCGCGTTCGAAGCACTGTGCAGTCTGTAAGCGCTGCGTCGCGAGGTTGGACCACCACTGTGTCTTTATCAACAACTGCGTTGGGTATGGGAACCAGCACTGGTTTCTGCTTCTGCTGTTGTCCACCGCACTCTTGACAACGTACGGTGGCACATTAGGGCTCCGTATGATATCCGAGAATGCGCGAGCGCGCAGTAGCCTCTTCTCCTTGTGGAAGCACCCGCAGCAGTCCTGGAACCATTACTTCATTCTCTTCACGTACGGTATTCAGACCGATGTAGGTGTAGGCTCTGTAACTCTTCTGGCAGTTATGACATCGCCCTTAGTATGGGGTTTGCTTTCATATCACGCGTACTTGATATACTGCGGGACAACCACCAACGAGAGCATGAAGTGGCAGGACTGGCAAGCTGAGATGACTGACGGCTTCGCCTTCCGGCGGCGCCTGCCTATTCCACGGAACCGCCATCCCCGATTCGAGGCTAGTTGGACCCGATGGCCTGTCGAGCCCGGCCAAATCCTTGTGCGCACAGAAGACGGGGAGCCACCAACGGATACTGCGCCCCCTGGGGAAGGGCCCTGGGAGCGGGTGTGGCATCTACGGGACATCGAAAACATTTACGATATTGGGTTCTGGGATAACCTTGTCGACATATTCGTCCCGAACCACTCATTTCGGGCGGAGCCTCAGACAGATCTAGAGAGGGGAAAGCGGCCCAAGAGAACTAAGGCATAGCATAGCGCGATCCTATCAGCTAGTACGATATAGACGTTCAGAATTTAGACGACACAGTTGTCAACTGGAAATATTCATGTTATTCTCCTCATATGCATTCCAAACCTGTACATAGTGCTACCTATATATACATCCGTAAATAAGATGATCCCTGTTTCCCGTTGAACCAATGACACGTCAACCAAAGTTGTTGTTGTGCACACGATCCGTATCTGTGATTTATACAAGTGTTATACACTCATTATCTTTCAAATTCATCATATGCTGCCGCTCAGCTAGTGTTAAAGCCGTGAACCCTTTCGCGGTGATGATTTCGCCACTATCCGGTCCAGCGAATCTTCTAATTCAGCAGCAATCTGTTCATCACTCTTCTTCTTGTTCTTTATGTCAGCAAGTCCACCGGACGCCGAGAGCTCTTTTTCGAATTCAGACGAGCTCGTGTACTGGTGATTGATATCCGCCGCCCTCTCCCCGCCGCCCTCTGCGGTCCACTCGCCGCTCATTGGTGCCAATTTCCCGCGCTGGCGTTCCCTCTTTGATTGTCGATCCAATATCATTCGGGCCGTTGCCGTTTGTTCGGGGAACCGCTCCTGCAATCTGCGCACTTCGCGGTCCTCTAGTTGCTGGGAAGTGAGTTTGAATAGCTTGGGCGGATACCTCGCGCGCTCCTGCTGCCGGCGACGTAGCCGGTCGCGCTGCGTGTCGGCTTTGAGCGTTTTCACGAAATCGTTGATGACGGCGTCCAGCTCGGCCCGTGTTAACCCGTTGGTCAGTTGATCGTCACTTGAGGCGGGCGTGCTGTGCAATGCGCGAATTTGTGTGCGCCTGCTCGCCGTTAAGCTCTGGGCTCTTAATCTGGTATCGTTCCGAGCTCGACCGCTGCTTTGCGCCTTTGCAGCCAGTTCAAGGTCCGCGAAAGCGGTCTGGGAATTGAGAAAGTTGGAGTTTTCTTTCGCAGGAGAGGGCACGTCTCTCACTGGCTGCGTCGATTTCTCAGTGTTGGTATTTATCTCAGAAGCGCTGCTTTTACTGGGGGCAAACAGCAGGTCATCGAACGAAATCATCTGGCCAGACCATCTCTTGTTCTTGTCAACCTCAGGTCGCTCATCTTTTATGAGTCCAGCTAATCGAGACACGGCCAGCCTCGCTGTTGTTACCGTCGACTTTACCACCGCAGAGTCTCTTGCCCCCACAGCAGTAACATAGACGTCTCTCTCCCAGACCCAATTGCCCTCTGTGATCTTGGCTTCGATGGCACGGATACCATCCCAAACCTTTGTGCATGTCTCGCGTAGCTGCACCAATCCTTTTTTGGCTTTATCCGCTTTGGTCAAGACGATAGCCGTCTTCAACTGGGCAGCGCTGAGCAGCTCAAGTAAATGGAAGTCGGAGTCCTTGGGGCCCACCTCCGCATCGATCAAGACAATCGCACCCTTCACGGCCTTCCTTTTGTTCAGGTATAAAGCGATGTTCTTTCCCCATTCCTTCAGCGACGCATGCCCATACCCAGGCATATCAACTAGGTAAAATGTGTGGGTTGGTATGTCCTCATCCTTGTACTCGCTCCCCATGGCCTGAAGCTCCTTTAGCGTCGGCGCCGGACCAAAGCCATACATATTGATCGACCTCGTCTTCCCGGCCTTGCTGCTCACGAAGGCGAGGCCATTGCCCGGGCGGTTGGCGAGAGCATTAACGAAGGACGACTTCCCGACATTCGAACGGCCAAGTACGCACACCTCGGGGATGCGCGAGTTTTTCTTCAGTTTGTAGAAGTCGGATTCGGCGTACACGAAAGCTGCCGGATTCTTGGTGTATAGCTTTATCAGCTCCTCCTCCAGCGGCTGACCAGGTGCAGAGGACAAGGATGAGGTCTTGAATAGGTCGTCGGGGGTGATCTCAGCGATCGTGGAGGTGCTAAACTCTGGTATGAGAAGCGCGGCGACATTGGGATACTTGACTGCGCCGTGATTCTGGGAAGAGGCGCAGAATTGTCGGGTCTGAATCCATCGTGGCCGCGATGACGTGAATGCGCCGAGTAATATCGGCCGGAGCGCGGTGGGCATGGCTAGAAGCGCCCTGAGCTGCAGAGATGTCGCGGACGCCATTGTGAGAGTAGGATTACATCGGCTCCATTTCGAATTCTTTGGATTGATGTTTGCAGTAGTATTAACTACAAAACACGCTGCACTGTTCCAGAATAGTTGATCTGACTCATTGTAATTGAATAGACTGCGTTGACTTGACTTGACTTGACTTGTCGGTCGGTTCGAGTTATCTTATCTTATCTTATCTTATCACACTGTGGTTTGCGCCTACAAACCTCTGTAGGTAAGGGAGAGAGTCACCTACGCAAGATCTGTGTACTACTGTGCTCAACCTTTCAACTGCGCATCATCTCCCAAGCCAGTCCAATATCGAAACAGCAGCCACCATGTCACAAGCGGCACGATTACGCTCTCTCTACCGGTCATTTCTGCGAGAACTGCCCCCTCGGCCTCTTTCGTCAACGGATGCTAGATCACCTCTCCACCAGAAACTGCGACAGAGCTTCTCCAACGGCGCCTCCCAAGACAATGCCACTCACCAGGCCGAGCAACTGATACAATACCTCGCGGCTCAGCGCCAATACACCACATTATTAGAGCGGTACAACCCGGGCATGAATATGGAAGAGGAGGAGCGGATCAGGTTGAGTGCGCGGAGAGTGGGCATGGACCTCCCCAAGGAATACGGCAGAAATCAGATCTGAGAGGAGCTGGGCATGGATTGCACACATAAGGCACGCAAATGAATGACACTGGATTTCGCTTCGGAGCCGACATGAAGTACTCTTCAGAACCGCGCTCGAAACGCTACCACGGTTCTTCCGATCACTTCAATTGAACTCTGCGACTCTCCCACTCCCCACTAATAAGATGCTGGAGTCCAGCTGCGATGAAACGATGCTGTATTCCACCACTTTCGAACCAGCCAGTAAGGCATTCGAGTTCAACACCATCACGCGAAACCTCATCTGGGTGTGGAAGGAGAGTAGCCCTGTCCTTGTACTATACATTATGTATATCATCATGTAAAATGCGGTTCTCTTCGCGGCCGGGACTGACGTAGCGGGGGAAATCGCTCATGTCTCATGGCAGACTATTGAGCAATCGGGTATGACGTATTAGCAGCTATCAGTCCTTCTAGTACTCGATATAGCATCACTATATGTCAAATATCGCCCCCGGAATTGAAACATACCAGGCACTCTTCGAACCTAAACGGCTTTCATTCTGGGACCATTAGTCTTACCTTGCCGGTTGTACGAAGCGGTCTGCATCAACATTCAGGTTGTCCGCATCGATCTTCTTGATTCACTGCACCTTCTCCTACAGAAGAACTGTTGGGACAACGTACTATGTCCTACACGTACGGCATGTTCTCGCTCTATGATATGGATCGGCTTATGGCCACTAATTATAGCGGGCTAATTTATGTCTGAACGGATCTTAGGATGATCTTTAGAAAAACAGTTAGATAGAGATATATCATATGTAGTGAGGTAGACCTAGCTCCTATATGAAAGGGCGATAAAGGACTTCGCAATGGAAATCGTATAATGCTCTGCTGAGTCCTTGACCAGAGAGGCGGAATAGTTACAGATTGGTTTACTCGGTAGTTGTCCGTGTGCGTAGGATATATAACCAAAGGACCTAAAGATATAAAGACAAAAAAGGATAAAACAAACCAGTGAGCGTGAGAGTAGACTGATATAGTTACTAGTCCTTTCATAGTATTTGCTTGAGTCCAATGTGGCATCAACATCATTTCGATATGTTTACGACTCCGGTCAAGCTAATGAATAGAGACAAAGGGATTACAGAGAGTGGTGTGTATTGGTGCATTGGAATTGCTACTACATGTCTCCAACAGGTTCCAGAAGTCAAAATACTGCCAGAAACCCAGCCGGTTTCTCTATTGTGAGCTATATTTGCAATCACTGTATGGAATCTGATGTTGTTCTGACCCCTATTAACTCGAAGAGGGATAGAAGGGCTAATAAATCAAAGGAAGAGGGCTGCTTTTCAACAGATGTTCCCCTAACGCGGGTCATGTTATTGGCTCAGTGGTAAATTAATCGGCAGGACAAACTCTTGTGTCAGAGGCAGGGCCATAGGCATTCAAGAGCTTTCAGGTCCAGGGATGTTGAGGCTGCGCTTAAGCCCTGGATTCTTTTTTGTAAATAATGAACCAATAGGATACCAGTTCGAGTTGAGCTGTTACAATTCCTTTTTGTATAAGGGGGTTTCCGCTTTGCTACCCCTATTGTAGCTACCCCCCAATATTGTCACTACTATCACCACCGTGCTCAAAAACCAAGGTGGAAACTCCATCAAAGAATTGCTAGAGGAATATCTTGTGATAATAAATGATTTTCGGTGTTTCTCTCCCTATTAATTGTAATGACGCTTCACGGTAGAGGCGTGTCTGCATTGACGTTTTCCCTTAGGTTGATAGCATACTCGCTTACTAGCGCTTTATGGATACGTTTATCATTAATCTAATTTATTGCTAGTACGTATATTTTCATTCAATTTAACCAATGTACCAGACATCAATACATGTATTTAGGGTTACCACGGAGTCTAAAAGATTACGTGTTTGCAATGACCATAGTGATTAGGTCTTGCTATAGCCTACTGGGGCAGAGACTTGTTCACAGGTGAAAGTCATGAACGATCTCAAGCTCGATTGTTGGTCGCAAGTAAAGATATTTCACCAATCTATTCCGATTTCATTTTTTACACTTTAACTAACTGGTGACTCTTATATATCTTGTTCGCAACTAGTGTAGTTAACAATCATTCTTATCTATGTCTGTAATGGTGTTTGAGAGTGGTCCCGAAAAAAATCCCTCCTAATGATAACGTTTAGTGTCATGTCTTTGAATATCTTGAGCCTAGATTCAAAGACACGAATATAACGGGCTAGTAGCTCGAGAAATCTCACTTATATATAGACTTAACTGTGACCACAAGAATTTTACACTTAGAACCGGAACCAGCAGTGCAGAATAGAATTGACGTTTGACTCTTCCATGAATCTTTGTATACTGGTATTGACCAAAATCTTCTAAATCTAGTTGAGAGGAGTGCCCGCTGACCGACAAAATCCAAATATATCCTTCGTTTTTGACACCTGGCTTAAAATAATAAGTCGAGAATAGAAAACACACGGACTTAGGGTTCGAGCGCGCCCTTCTTGAAAGTGACAGGTTCCCTCGATACCTCATAAGTTTTGATCCCTTTCCGGACCTGTCTATAATGCTGCGGGACCAACCTCAGAAGCTCAGCAAATGTTCCGGGCTCGCAGTCCTTCCCTAAGTTCTCTGGCTTGTTCCAAAGAGAACCGAGGGACTCCCACTCCACCATCCCCTTGATAGTTCCGACCTTGATCATAGACGTCTCTGTTAGTTCCTTCCAGACGAACTCTTCCGCGTCCTTGTATTCTGCAGAATCTTTGGGGCCATCGCGTCTTATCGCCAACTGGTGGAATATTTGCTGGCCCTTCCAAAAGGCGGGCTGCTCTGTTCCAGGTTCGCTCCAGGCACGCACCTGCTCTTGATAACAGTGGATATGAAGAACATTGTTGACCCAGTAGTCAACTCCCGAGAATCCGTCACCAGCATCCTCGAGTAAGGTCACTCGCGTCCAACACTTCAACACTCGTGATCAGCAATTGCCATAATGAGCGTAACGTGAATAGTAACTGGAGCCACTAGAGGCTTCAAGAACATGTATATAACGAACGAAAGAGCCATTTGCTCTATGGAGATAGGCAGAATAGGATATGTATAACTCTGAGAAATACTCACAACCATCTGCAATCCATACTCAACTACCGTATTGATTGGCACCTTCAGGCCCATAGCAGGCGCCATAGATTTCTCTATCTTCTTGAGGAACTCTGGCACAATTGGCACCATCAATGGGTGCTGGGACAATCCGTCTGAGTTGGTTCGACCTTTCCATACCTCCATGAATATATCGTGCCTGAAACTAGGGGTTATTACAGTTACACAAGCCATATGCCCATCTGTTGTACGTACCATCGCTTGATGAAGGGATCATGCTTCCGTGCTGCCACGAAGGCGTTCAGCACGACGCCGAACATCACGGGAGCTGCTACGCTGAGCGGAGAGTTGGGGTCTTCAAGCTGACTCCAGCATAAGTCATCCATAGTTCTCAGCAAGAAGGTGCTACTGTCAACCCAGGCACCACCGTATTCGTAGAGGCAAGCTCCCCGGAGGAAGTCAGCACTGTGAGGCCCAGGATGAGTGCCGTCTAGGGTGTTGTTGTAAAAGGCGTCTGGTAGCCCCTTGGGAATATACTTTCCACCATAATTGGGAGAGTCAGGAATGCTGTCAAGAACACGAATAGTCCATTCAGGTCCGCAGATGTGAGCCCAGCTGATCACATTGCGCCGGCACCAAGCTGGCATTCCGTGAATACCGCTGTCCCAGAAGGTCCATATATTCTTCTCGGATGTGACGGGTTGAAATTTCAACAGGGAGTTGAGGATCTCCTCGTCAGTTCTTTTGTCGACATTCTTGACGGGTTCCAGCCTATCCTGGTACTCGGGAGGGATTTGGATAGCCATGGCTACTGAGATAGTATGAAGGAATTCGAAGTCAAGGCAGCTCAGGGGCAAAGATAGTGGTAAACTATCGAGAAACGAAAAAGTCTTGATGGCCTATTTCTATAGAATATGACAAGAGAAGCGAGAGATGGGAGAGGAATACTTATAAGTCTTGTTGCCATGACTGCAGCGTAACTCGACATGACCGACTGCCCGAGCTCGCTCACAGGCTCCAACGACATGAAAAACCACGACACTGCCCGAACGCCGACTTGTGCTCCACATCGGATCGTTATGTAGCCCCGATATTCCATATGCATACGTATGTATGGAGATTAGATGTAAGGGGTTGCTATCTGAGACGATATCGCTGAAGATTAACGTCAGCCCCCGGTTTGCGCTGTTATGGCGCACACACCCTTCGAGTGCCGTTAAGTCACGATAACAGCAGAAACATTTTGCAACCTATAGTTTATCTCCGCTGACAAATCCAGAATCAAGCACTTATTAGTCAATATTTTTAAGGATAGCAATCTCAAGAGGTATTAGAACTGTAAGCAGACCAATTGCTGTTATCAAACAAGGTTAGTGTGCCAAGTGGACTTAGGAAGTTTATACGATTTGCACTATACGGAGAGAACGTCAAAATATGCACAACATCTGGACGCGATGGATTGCGCTATGAATCTTAGAAGTTATCAGCTGAAAAAGTATTTAGACTACTTATCGCCAACTTATCACCATGACATTGCCAGTATTGAAATAGGTGAACAGATACACAGAATAGACTGTAGAGAATGACCAGAAACAGTACTACTGGAAATACTAATCTTGACAGTTGTTTACATGTACTTGTAGAGGTTCGGAAGCTAAAAAGAAGGACTATTCTGATCTACGGCCTGCATGACTGATAGCTAGCCTAGCTGCTTGTAGAGTAGGTTCGATTACCATCTACCGGCGCGCAACTTAGCTCGGCTATCTAACATGTTTGTGAACATGGTTACAAGTAAGACAATGTTAGGGCCATACGTGGAAGAGGTAATGTAATGAACCTAGCGAGGCGGTCTGAAAAATACATGAGACGCTTTACGCTGCTGTTGAATAGGTGGAGAGTCTCATGTATTTTTCAGATCGCCTCGCCTAGTAACAACCTAGTAACCCCCACACGATCAAATTATGGAAGCTAACGTAAGTCCCGCGCGGTTGTTAGGTATTTTAGGCCAGGGACCGTGTGCATGGCGCCATTCAGGCACCCGATCACGCAGTGGTTTCGTTATTCTTGTCTAGTAGTACATACACTGTTGTCTCTGAGAAGGCCGAGCTTCTACCCGCAGGTAAAAGAGCGATCATCGCACGCCCATATGAGAACTCTGTGTCTTCCCGCACAACACCGTACATGCTCAACACCAAACTCACGTCTCATCTTCTTTACTCAAACCCTGACAACTTTTGACTTATCGATACAACATTACTATTATGGGGGGTTACTGACTAGCTAACAGTGGCCTCTGTCAATATACTTGTCCGAACTAATATACACGACATTAGGGAGGAGAGAAAAAAAAAAGAAAGGAATACCGTACGTCCTAAACCTAGTGTACCTGTAAGGACTTACGCTTGCTTGTTTTCTGTTGTTTTACCAACGACGCCGTGCTCGCGGCCCCAGCGTCGAACTTTGCTGTCCATGTCACTCCGGACAAAGACCATAACCAGGCCCATTAGCCATGCTAGCGCCCAATCGATTAGCATCCTCACAAACCCACCCCTGATGCTCCCTCCTAACATGCTCCGCTGCACAAGAGCGGTAATAGTGTTCGTGGTGACAAGCTCTAACCCGCTCTCCAGACCCTTGATGCTTTTGGCAGCAACAACCTCTGGCGTCTGCCCCCCGTCTCCTTCCTCAAGTTTCTTGGTTATGTCGGGCTTGATGGTGTTCTCGATCTGGTATGACTCGGTGAGAATGGTGGCCGGGAATATGGTGTGCAGGCGAATCGCGGGCTCGCTTGGGTAGCATGAAGCATATAAGTTGACCTCTTGCGACAACGTGTCGCAGAGAGAGCGCAGTGCAGCTTTCGCCGGACTATATGGTGAATAGCCCGCGAAGCTATAGAATGACAAGAATGAAGCGGTGAAGATGAGATGGTGCGGCGAGACGGGACTGCTGGGTTGAACGCTTGACCGGTTCACCTGGTTCTGCTCGGCGGTCTTGACCCAGCACGTTAACGTCGCATGCGCCATGTAGAGACTACTGAAATAGTTGGAGTCCATCTGAGCTTGGAAGTGAGAAATCGGAGTCTCGATGAACAGACCCGGAGTCGAACTTCCGGCGCAACACCAGACAGTGTCTGGTGGATTCCCCGAGTTCCATGTTACGATTTCGTCTATCACGCGTACGGATTCGGTAGGAACAGTCAAGTCGGCGCGGAGCTGGAGGAAGCGCTGGGTTTGAGAATCTCTGGCCGCTTGCTGCCGTCGTGTCAGCTGTACGCTGTCTCGTTCAATGAACTGTTACTAATAGTGGCTCACTTGTATCGCTTCAAGAGCTCGAAGCAGCTTGTCCTGATCACGGGCAATGATGACGACGTTCGCGCCTTTCGCAGCAAGCTGTTGTCCAACTGCAAGACCCATGCCACTCGAACCTCCTGTAATTACTATTGTCTGCTAACCTTTTAGGCCATTGTCTTATACTAAGGAGCGGCCATTCCATACCTTGCCTTCCACGGGGAAGTCATTCTTCGATAGATAACCCCCCATTTTTAGAAGCCGTATGAGGTTATGGCGCTGGCGTTTGATAGGAGTCTAATACAAATCACAAGAACACCCAAGTTTCTTTTGAGTCTGTTGTTGGACTGGGTCCAGTGGGGACTGCGGGCACTATTTCAGGCAAGAGTTGGAGCTTAGAGAGCGGAGAGCTCATAGCCTGCTGATGATAGTAAAGAGCGCGGAGCCTCAGATTTCCTCGCGTTACTACTGTTAGATCTTACATACCGACAAGACACAGGAAAAGGGGACATTCAGCTTTATGAATGAAGCGCGGTCGGGTGCTCTTCTGCCGCCAGCCGGCAGGGACCCCCTTGCAAGACTGTAGCAGCGTGGTTATTCGCAGTCCGGTTCATGCTGCAGATATATTTGCTGCAGTGCAACCACACGTCGCCTTCTATTCGACCGTGACCTATCTGCGCTTGCTAGTATGCGTTGTCGTAGCGAATTATTTATGCCATAGTAGCATGCACCCACCACGCCTTGGCCGGTCTATTATCTTGGTCCAGTAAATGCCGCCCGTCAGTGAGCATCCGCTTCGGGGGGCGAAGTAGGCGCTCTATGCAAGCCAGCCAACACGGCCCTTCTTCAACTCTCATATATTATTCGTGTATCAGGAGACCGATGGGACGAGATGGCCAGACGTCAACTTTGTCGGAGTGTCTTCTGCAACGGCCTAGTTTCTTTCCGTCCACTGCACGTTCAATGGCATTGCCGTTCCTTTCCAGATGAATCGCGGACACAGTTATGGATGATACCGAAACCACCATAATTGTCGGGGCTATTGTGGGGGTGCTTGCTATTATCGCCGTGCTGTTGCGCTTCTGGGTGCGATACTACAGACGGTCCGGCTTCTCATGGGACGACTGGTTCATCCTGATTTCGATTCTGAGCGTCATCGCTATCGATGCGGTAGATCTGTACGGTTCGTATCCTCAGACGCTCTTGACTTTCTTTTTCGATACTCAAGATCAGTAATACTTATTCAATGCGGTGTGCAGCCACCAGCATCAACCCAAATGGAGCAGCCGCAGCATCTAGCAATGGGGAAATCGAGTATACCCCATTGGACGAACTCTATACCAAGATATCCTTTACCAGCACAGTCTTATACTTCACTCTCACTTCTACAACAAAGCTCTCAATCCTTTTTCTCTATAATCGACTTTTTTCAGTCAATCCGTCCTTTAGGCGGCAGGTTATCGCTTTGATCATAGTTGTGACAAGCTTCTGGATAAGCACCGTTGTAGCCGATCTGCTGAATTGCATCCCGCTCAAATGGACATGGGTAAACAGCCTTGACGACCCCCGATATTGCTTCAACTATAATTATTTTTGGTTAGCAAGCGGCATTGTCGAAGCGGTTATTGATGTTTTTATTCTGTTGCTACCAATTCCGGTAGTCTCCAGGTTACGGCTGAAGGGTACTCAAAGATATGGCATAATCGGCGTCTTTTTGGTGGGGTTCTTGTGAGTCGGCCTTAAGCCCACCATGTGTCATCAAGCTTGGCTAACGTGTTGCCGTATGAAAAGCGTCGTTATTTCTGGCATCGTGAAGGTAATTCTCAGCTACGTGCCTAACAGCCGTGAGCCTTCATTCAACAATACCCAAGTCTGGACGACAGTCCATTCGTGTACAGGCATCATCTGTGCCTGCATGCCTGTTTGTTGGCCTCTGATCACATCGCTTGGAAAGCTGAGTCCGAGTACATGGCCTGACAGGATCTTCCACCGAAAAAGGCTTCGTTCTTTCAGCAGTTGGGTCTCGCGAAAGAATTCAAATCATATTTCACTCAATGAAGCGAATGAAGGTTTTGATTTAAGTAACAGTGAGACCCGAGGGATCTTGCAAACCGCCAACGTCTAATTTTGGCACTGGGAGTTATCATGGAATATAGAGTATATAAGAAGAACAGTCAATATCGTGAATAACATAAGAATAAATTTAAACATCTGGAACACAGAGATGGAATTTCTTTGAGGCTCATTGTGCCGCACTAGCTGGGTGTTTGGTTACACAGCATGATATCTTAGAACGTGTGGGCGGAATTTTTACACAGGCAGGTTTAGGATTTAATGCCCCTGTCTCAGAATTTCTATTAAGATTTGAATATAGGATTATGAGAGAATAGCGTCCATGTAGAATGGCGCCTTTATGAATTGATTGAACTATCATACGCGGAGGTCCATTCGCCATGCAATTTATCAATCAAGCCATCCACGTGCCACCCCGATACCTTCAATTGATTGAGAAAGATACGTATGGTATCCTGTTGAGAGCTATGTCTTATTCGCCGCGCCGCATATGAGAAAGCTGCTATCGAAGCAGGATCCCAACAGTTACTATGTTCAGGCTCACTATTGATTGCAATTCCACATATGCGTTGGGCGTGCCAATGCGGTGGCTTCTGGAACCCATCCATCGCCGTATCTCTGATATGCTTGTCGAGAGTCTCTGAGTCGGGTTTATTCTCCAAAAGCAGAAGCATGGCAGTATTGTATAGTATTTGGCAAGAGATGCCAGCTCCACTTGCAAATATGACCGTTGGAAAACTATCTTTGGAGTTCTCCACGTCCACTAATGGTTCAAGGCTGGGATGGCGGCTACTGTACCATGCACATAGCTCACCTGCAAGCCTGTTCCATTCATCGATCCGAGAAGGATTTGTTGCACTCGTTGCCGTACTAGGATTATTGGAAGGGAAAGAAAAACGCATTACGTCGATAAGAATTTTGAGAGAGCAGATAGAGGCATTTAATACTTGTTGAGCTTTGCCGCTGTGTGTAGAGCTTTTTGTCAACGCTTCTTGGATTTGACGTGCAAGCTCATGAATCCAGATTGGAGCTGTATGATTCATAAGACAACAAGCAATTTCTTCACAGGTTCGCAGATTAGCTGACAGAGCCCATGCAGCTAGTAATCTATGTGCGACATACCTAATCGTAAGATCAATGTAAGAACAGCGAACCACATTTGCCGCTGAGCTGAATCAGAAAACTCAAATTTGCGGAAATAGAGGAGAGCTCCACCTCCTCGAAAACTCGGTTCCCAACTTTCGGGTATGCTTTCCACAAAAAGTACCGTTCTCGCTAAGACGAAACACGCAATATTCCGAAGGGCCGCGGATGGTGAATCAGTACCTGGTGGGTTTGACATCGCTTGAAGGTGGAAAAGACCTGCCCCACGACGTGTTACAAGTTCTAACGGACGACTTGAGAATACGGCGGATAGCTGCAAAAGAAGTTCGAGTATGCAAGGTGAGTTCATAGCCAACATTGTGACATGGTGGCCAAAGGTGTGATCTTGGTCGTACACATCTAGCTGGAAAAGTAGTATATGTCATGTTAGAGAGCTGACTGTCATTGGAGAACCGCCGTTCCATACCCATGGTGCGACGTGGTAGTTATAGTACTTCAACAACTCAACTTCGGCACTTGAAAGGGGACTCCGTCCGACTAGGGGCCATTCCGACTCCAGACTGGGAGAGCTCTGCAGCGTGTCGTCAGGCGAATGAGGTGGATTGCCGGAGCGTCTTTGCCCTTTGGCCCTTTCATTGCTAATAAACTAGTCGGAAAAGCATCAGTCCAGGAATAGTTGTGCAGGAATAAATGACGTGCCGTTATCGTAGAATAGGTAACCAGAGACATTGAGTTTCCAGGATGAGTCGAACCGACATCGTTCGTTGATGTGTAGGAGTTCTTATTCTTGAAGGATACAGGCGTGGTGTGATACTTGCACACAGTATCAGCAGCAGCACAGCGCTTGCACTGAGGTTTCCCTTCGTCACCTAAAAGGGAATATATTATGTTAGCACAAGATCTTCATTCATGCATGAACAGGTACCAATTGAAGTTGTAAGCTCACACTTGCGACGCTGCCCGCGGCACCGTTCGCAACCGCTTCGCGTTCGCGTGTAGCGTTGCTTCAGCAAATGTTGAGATCTCTCGCCCCTTACAGACTTCCCCGATGTTGCCATGTCAGCTTGTTCCGGTATATGTACTAGCATGATCCGTATAAGTATGCTATGGCTTGGTATGAAGATGTTATCAGGACATTGCTCATTCAATAGCATAGGTTGAATCATGTCATAGCATACCGAGTAGCGTGATATCGACCTAAGTGCCTAGGCTAGATACTTTAAGTACTTAGTAGATAATGCGGCAAGTTCATTCCCGCTTTATAAGCGTGGTGCGGATCTACCTACGCTTTTGAACCAATGTGCGGGTAAGATTGCCATTTTAGGCGACGAATGCTATTCGACGCGACGTCGCTTTGAAATCGATGCCTAGTTTATATCATTAGAATATCCTGATATGACCAGTGTAGGTCCCAAGAGACTTAGAATGGCGGTTTCTTATGCTTTCAGCTTTAGGGCTCTCACCTATATAAAGGAGATGCTCATCCAGCTCTCAAGCCCTGATTGATTGTCGATCTGCATATCACTACTCTAAAGCTAGTCGCCAAGATGTCTATCCAAGCTGAGATGCCTCAAACGATGAAGGCATGGGTCGCCTTCGGAGCTGGCAGAGTTCAAGACGTCCTTACACTGAAGCCAGACTGGCCGACTCCTGCACCTCCTAAAGTCGGAGAGATCATGATCCGAGTTTCTTATGTGGCAATCAATCCTGGAGACGCCAAAATGATCGCCAAGCCGGTCCCGTTTAGAAAAACCGCCATTGCCGGCATGGACTTTGTCGGAGAAGTTGTGCAGGTTGGGCCGCCGTCTCACACTTCAACTCCGGACGCGGGCCTAGGGATGATCGTCGCTGGAACTATTCCAATGCTCAACATCTTAAGCGGCGTCGGTTCACTCGCCGAGTACCTGGTTGTGCCTGCACATGCAGTTGTGGAAAAGCCGAACGCTCTCCGAGAGGACATCGCTGCAGGGCTCTTGGGTATCGCCGGGCAGACGAGCGTCGTCATGCTACGCGCCGCCAACTTACAAAAAGGGGACAAGGTTCTGGTAAATGGTGCCAGTGGCGGAGTGGGATGTATTTTGACACAGATGCTTTATGGAATGGGTGTGCATGTCACTGGAGTCTGCTCCTCAAAGAACGAAGCTGTGGTTCGCAGGCTAGGAGCGCAAGAAGTGAGTTCATCTGGCTTTGACAACTAGTTTTTGCCTCTCCAATTTTCTTTTCTTCTTTCATCTTTCATTGTCTGACAGCATATTTCGATACAGGTTGTTGATTACACCGCTCATGATGACCTTTACAGCCATCTCGACTCTCTCACCTCATCTACGGGGAAGCGACCTTTTGATGCTATCTTCGACTGCGTAGGCGACGATATGCTGTATTATCGTTCTCCTGGGTATCTTAAAACCGATGGCAAGTATCACAGTATCGCAAGAGGACCTTTCGGATTCATCACGCAATTCAAGTTCAACCACTGGCCGGTCATTCTTGGGGGAATACCGAGGACGTATTCGAGTGTCTTCAGCAACCCTGCCGGAACTTCGGCTCGAGACGTTGTGAGTTGGTTTGAACAAGGTTGTATAAAGGAAATTCCTGTAGAGTCGGTGTTTGAAATAGACGATGCTCTAGAAGTAAGCATTCCTCCCCCGTGTCAATAACGTACCACTACTAACCTTTTGGAGGCTTTCGAAATGTTAGCAAAACAGAGAACAGTTGGCAAGATCCTGATAAAAGTCAAGCAAGATCAGGAAGGGACGAAATCTATGCATTAGTGGAGTTTCCAATTGGTGGTTAGGTAGTTTGCATTAGAGTACACAGTGTATGATCAATGTGGCGAACATTCTATCATGTTCATCCTCATATAATCTTGGTATAGGGGGCTTGCAATGAGACAGTATACTCTAGGATAATCGATTTACCAAACGACGACAGTGTATATTATGTTATGTATAAAACTTAGCTTCAATAGCTTCGTTAGGCACCCATTGAAATATCAGAACATTTCTAGTAATCTTGTTTTGGTATAAATCGAAAGGCTGTGGTTTATTGACTACACCTTAACTATTATGTAAGATACTTACTTCGTCTGGCTATATATACTAAGCAGTCGGAAACTTCGTTCTTTAGTATGTCCGGAAGTCCAGTTGAATATCATCCACTTGGCCTCTTGCTTGTATGAGAGCAAGATGCCCGGCTGTAACCTCGGAGCTATGCGCTACGATATTTCCTCTACCCGGGGAAAAATATGCTGGGATTGGCGACTTGTCAGACCAGAGTATTCGTGTGTCCACAATCTCAATAACATGGTCCTTCTCCGGATGCAGAATATCACATATCTCTCGAGTATGCTCATACAGCATCCCTGAGATTGCATCATCCGTCGAACCAGAATCTCCTAAACGGCCTTCCGCTACTTCGTTGCAGCCTCCCGGGCATACTTCCATCCATCGAGAAAATCTTTCGTGCAAAGCTGCGGACTGAGGTATGATTTCTACGAAATCAGAACCCAAACAATCATTAGAGAATGACGGGTTGCATGTTCCATGTTCTGGGCAGTTTTCATGTCTGAAAGTTGTCAGATAGTTATGATGTGTAGCGAGAAACGAACCGAGTTCCGGTGCAATTTGGAAATTGAAATCAGTATTCGACCGTTCATTCTCAGCCGGAGGATGACCCTCGAAATCTCCCAAGTGCTGAATTTTCTTGTTACTAGTTAGTCTGGCTTTGACTCTTCCCTCGGTGAATTGTGGAAATAAACCCATCTCGTCTCGTATTTAGCTGTTGCAGCGGAATGATCAATCGATGATAACTCGTTGGGTTCAGTTGTAAAGGATGTACATCTCAAATTTACTGCAAAAGAAGAGCTTGGGGTTATGTGGTTACTTATCTTTTTTTTTTCCGTATCATTAACCACCCTTGTTTTTAAACATGGCTATTGTCTTTGAGATCTCTTTTATCGCTTTTGTGGAGACTACATTATTGAACGCTCGATACAAAGACACATGTTGACTTGCCAATGTTTACACCTTTAGGCACTTCCATTGTAATTGCTTTGTTTATACTTCGTTGTTTATAGAACGAGTTACCTTGTGTCCTCTCAAAAAGCTAGATGTATTCAATACCGTGGCCCAAAGCTCTAATATCAAATTCCTAATTGGGTATATTGGTTTCGTATTACCATTTTCGAATCAAGATAGACGAAGCCCTTAGCTGCTCAATGTTGGGGAACTAGGTTGGGATAGCCCTGATGGGCCATTCTTATGTACAGACACATCAGATATGTGAGTATGTAAGTGGATGGTCAGAGGAGAACGGAGAGAAGGTTATTTTATGCACCGTATATTAGACAGTCCTGCAATGGATTTAATGACCTTGATGCAAAGGGGGGCCAATTGACCAACCTTCACCTACTCAGTGGCTATTAACTGCCTGTAATCACTTACCATGTGACTGTTTCAAGGCCTCTAAGCGCTTTGGGACACATAAACCTGACTTGGTACTGGCCATATTACACTCCTTAGTGATTATTGTCAAGGGCAAAAGACTAATTATATCCACGCTGTGCACACACATCAAATCATGTCAGACTACTATTATTCTCAAAAAAAGGTTGGAACTTCGTTTTGAAAGTTGAACTTCATGTCGCATTCATCTTCGCATTCATCGTCGCCATCGCAGAAACAACGATCTTTGCAATGGAAAGAATTTTCTCCTCTTCAAACTTGCGGGCCACGATCTGTAGGCCAACTGGCGCGCCGTCATATAACACGGGGTCATCTGATCGGTCAGAGTGGACTGGGGCATGTACAATATAGAAGGTGGTCAAACTTACAAGCTTCCCAATTCCTTTGGTCCAGGTCACTAGAAGGCTGATAAGAACTGTCAAATGTGTCGATCTGTTTATCCGCCTTAGTGACAGGAATGACCACAGCGCTGTAGTTCAATAGATTGATAACTTCAGTGTATGCTTAGAGCACGGTCAGTAGACACAAAGATGGAAGCGAGTGAACCTTGAGCTGACCGGTATGGTAATACTTCCCAGGAATAACAGCGGCATGCGGCGCCACGGGCATAATTACTGCGTCAACTATCTGCCCTATACAGGCATCAGCAATTGCGCTTCTGAGAGGTGCGAGCACCGCGGCCACTTGCCGTCCTCTTCAACTGTAGAGTTCCAGTAGTCGGAATACCTTGCCTCATATCGGAGGCCCTGCAATGTTAAGTCTTGGTACTCTAATAAGTCTATTGGTTCTCTGAGCTTGAATGAATCTTGCAGATCCGGAATCAGCGGTTCACCCGAGAGGTCCAACTGCTTATCTATGGCCCTAAAATTCAGCAGTGTACATCTCATAGAAGGTCAGTAATGAAGTAGGGGTGCCTGAAGGATTAGATCACGAGTCCTCAGGTTCTGAGAAACGGGATGAGCGCGCTGAACACTATTGTCGCAATGGGCTACTCACGAACATCATGTGCCCCATCGGCGTACAGGAACGCCAACTGACGACTTGTGAGTCAGTGATTATACTCCATGATCAATCCCGCTGATAATTGACGAGCGGTAAGTATCAAAATAGCTCACATGAATTGCTCTCCCGATAGACTGAGGTGGCGGGCTCCAGTCGACAACCTGTCAAGTTAGCCGAGCCAGCGCATCTATCAACAGCTCACCCACTCAAAGACCATACATTCGTCTTGGAGTGCACAAGAAAACCCATGACTCACTTTATGACCACCACTTCGCATTGCATCAACAACAATATTGAGCCCACGAGTAATAGGCGGGTGAGGCTGAACGGCGCCGTCTGTCCATAGCACACCAAGCTTTAATGGCATAGCACCATTGGTGGTCCCGTCAGGGTTGGCTCGTGATTCATACTCTCTAGCTATTTCGTCCCGGAAAGGCATAGGAACTACAGCTGGATCCCTGAGCCATGGTTTGGTTGAGAGATCTGCTCGAAATAACAGGTCAAGACCTCCAAGTGAGGTGCTCAGTATACCTATAGTAGAGCGATACGTATTTTGCCCGGGGTTGTTGTTTGCGACGCAACGATATGGAAGTCTTTCCGGAGTTGGCTTCAATGAGTATATGCCATTGAATGCAGCAGGGATTCGCACGGAGCCTCCTATATCTGTACCAAGGCCGAGAGAACTGCCTCGGAGGGCTTGCAACGCGCCTTCGCCGCCTGAAGAGCCACCGCAAGACAAGTTTCGATTAGCTGGATTCAAGGTCTGGCCGATAATATTGTTCTTGGTCTCTCCAAAAAGAAGAGTCTGAGGCAGGCTTGTCTTGCAGTATAAAACGGCCCCAAGGGATAGAAGTTCAGTGACGATCTGACTTTCAACTCTGTGAGCTTGATTTGGATCAGAAATGCCGAGGTTGCTGCCAATCCAACCAACGTAGCCCATGGTAGTGTCAACGTCTTTGACATGGAACTGGTCTTTTAAGCTAATTGGCAGCCCATGTAATGGCCCTACGGGCCCGTGGTTCTTAGCGAGTTGTTCATCGAGCCAAGCTGCGCGCTCGAGAGCTTGATCGAAGAAAATCTCATGGAGACAATTATTCTACTGTCAGTCAGAAAGAAGAATGATGTACATGAATAAGAATAATCGTTGCGACAAGAAAAGCTCACGAGCTGATGAGCAATAGCAGCGGTCTTGCAGAAAGCGCTTGTGACTTGAACCGCCGTATGCTTGGCTGTTTTGATATCCTCGACAAGCTGCACGCTTTCCTTTGAAATGATTGAGACTTCGTCATCGTCGAGGAACTGGTGGATGAAGGTCCCCGTGAGATCTCGTTGCTTTTCAGCTTCAGCAAGCTCCGCTGGACTGAGTCTCCATTCAGCGCGAATCTTACTGAGTGTGTCGGCTCTTTTGGCGGCGGCTCTAGCGGCCCAGGGTATTACTGGATAATATAGCTTCATGATCACCACCTAAGGTATACACACACCTTAGGTAGCTAGATTTCTGTCGGAAACACTGAGAACAAATATTTCTCAAGAGATGGTGTTTTATCTAATTATCATCAGAGGTTACCCCGCACAAACAAAATTCAGAAGCATCGCTTGTCTTGTAGTGAAAAAGTGGCTTTGACTGCTGTGAGACCGCAGGGAGGGGAGTCGAGAGAAACGCCAACGCAGCGTAGGACAGCCTGCTGTCCTTCTGTAGACTAGGTCACTCTCACGCTATTGTAGGTGCCCGAAGTGTGCTGTAGAAAAGACGCTACAACCCCTCCTTTTGGTAAGTATGGTGCGCTAACCACGCCGCTTCTAGAATCCGCCAACAGCCGAGCAGAAATGGTTACACCACCTAAGTAGCGATTTAGATCACAATATTCTCTCGTCTCATCATTGTAACAGGCGCATCTATTAGCGCTTTGAACGCAAAGATGAAATCAGATAAGGGATTGATGAACAAGTAATCGTGATATAAATATTCCGGGTCTTGTACCTACCAAAGTGAGACATCGCCACATGGGTTCCTCACGGGCACCACAGATGAGCATCTTGAGCGACATCACGTAATTACCAACTAGTACGCAGCTCAAACGAGAAAAAAAAAAAACGTATAGAGATCGATATATGTATTTATTAGCTGCATAAAGAGTCGTGCCCCGTCATGATACAGGCAGGTAGACATACCACCATGCGGCATGCCTCTGATCAGCAGTATTATCCTCTAGATTTGCCGCTATTCTAAGTACAATAATATAATAACATTCAACTTGGGCAAAAATACATGTTTAACTTTATGTCATATCAGTGTTTCTAACTAGTGAAATACGATGTACTGTTAGAAACTCGTATTCTCTCCTCCACCCCTTACTCTTCGTTAACACTGAGCACAGCTTCTCTAGGCAGCGTACACCACAGGCAAAACAAGGTAAAGTAATGCTTTTTATCTTGTTTTGCTTGACCTGAACCCATTTTCGGCTTGTTTGACTGAACTGGCTGTTTTCGTTGTTTGAACTGGCTCAGTTAACTGTAGTTAACTTAGAATAGCTGAATAGCCGGTATTTCGTCTGATTTGGCCTGTCACAAACGGCGCCTGGGCATGTCTGTCGGTAAGTACTAAAAATACCATATTAATTATAAGGTGACCAAGGTGAAGTTGGACATTTAGGCCAGCGCGCTGATTATACAGCTTAAATACTCAACTAGCGAGGCACCAGCCACCTAGGCGTGGCTAGAGTGGCTGGGCTAGGCCTGGGCTACCTAGTAGAGACCTAGCGGCGTGGATGGTTGGAGTAGAGGCGCAGATGGAAGCCTAAAAAACGGGTAGTTGACCAAATCAGTTGGAAATAGATGGTTGAATAGCTGAAGAGATACCGAAGGCGAAAAATCCGTATTTATAGCTAGAATCGCAAGGCGCGTGCGTAGGTTGGCTTGCGAAGGCCGGTGGCTGGCCATTTGACCGCGTAAGCAGAAGCCAACCAGCTCTGAGGGCCGGGAGGCTTTCGCGGTCGCTGCGCCTGGTCAAAAAAGTCAGTGCTAGGCTAAAACTGGTGTCAATTGAAAGGTCTGACTTAGCTGATTTTAAAAATATTAATAAATCGTTGCTAACGATAATACGCGTAATGTTGTTGATGGTTCGGGTTGAGGCGTTGAAAAGCTAGTAAGGTTGTTGAAATTACAGGTAGAGTGGGGTGGAGTGGAGTGGAGTGGGGTACGGTTCAAAAGTGGAAAAGAGGCCTTGTATAGAGGGGTCTGGTAGGTTGGATAACTTTTACTAGTAGGCAACTTTTACTTTTTTTATCAAAAATACCCTGTAAATAATTTAAAAAAATTAAAAAAAATTAACTTCAATTAATTGAAGTTAACCTTTAAGTAATCTGAATATCTACCTGACCTACAGTTAATTTTAAAACCCTTACCTTGTTTTGGTTGGGCTAGTTAACGCCAGGTCAAGTAAGTAATTGCTTGACCTGCGGTGCACGCTGTCTCTAGGCAAGCTCTGCCATCCTTGCCCCGACCATTTATGGCAGGTTGGATTATATGGCGGGGGTTCAAAAAACCAATTTGAACTCCATTTAGATGTGTCAGCAGTCAAGTAGACGTCCTGTATCGCTGTTCGATCTGCCATAATCAAATCCTTGGCTCTCTGAATAGCATGTACCATATCCCCATGTACGATCGCGCTCTTAGCTGTAATGTACTGGATTATCACATCGACTAGTCCCAGACAGTCGAATTGGTCGTATTCGAGTTGTTCTTCCTCCTGAATCATAGGATTGTAGAACTCGCTGGGATATGTGTACGATGAGGGCCGTTCTGGATATGGTATAGGGATAAACACCGACTTTTTATGGCCGAATTCTGCAGCTTCTTTGCTTGGTGATAGTTCCTTATAATATACCCCAGTCGGTTCTAATTCTCTTCTCAGGGTCACTCGTACAATAGGAATTGATGCCATCATCAGGAGTCCTAGTGATGGCGCAGTCAGCCAGAGGAAGAATTACCAGATTGAGCGATTTTACTCACCGATCGCATGCCATGCCCATTGAGGCTTCCTCACAGTAGTCGAAGGCAAATCATCCAGGTATGTTGCTAGATCTTGCTTTCGCCTTACCGTGTTAGTTAAAGCATTTGCAATGTTATTACATTGTATGAGGTCTTTCTTTTTGAAAGCAATGGCAAAATCCTCGCAAAGAGTGCGCTTTTTTACCCAACACCACTTTGGTGAATGATTTATATTAGCTTTAGAGGGTTTGAAAGCAGATACTCAGGTTCACGTACCGGACTCGCCCGCCACTGTCAAGACTCGAATTAGCATGGTATTCATTATCGTTGAGATGTTGGAGCTTGGAACTACATGTCTTTTGATGTGCTAATATCACAAGGTAACAAAATCGTCGAACTTTTCGAAAAAAGATCGAGAGGGAAAACAGTAACATAGCTTAATACATACATCTTTCTTGGCTTCATCATACCATCCTTGGCGAAGATTACCCCATAGACGACGCTTTTCATAGTAGTACTTGTACACCTCAGTATCACCAGGATATCTGTGAGCTAGGTCGCGGAGCTTTCGTGAGTGAGGTGTGGCCCTATGTCGAGTATGCGGCCGAGTCCTGGAAATTAGAAAGGAGTTTCTGTGAAAGAAATTCTCACTTTTTTTGGGTAGACAGGATCATTCCAGAAGGACTCAGATAACAACTTAGAGACCCATGTTAAAGGTATGAAATGTGCCGTATCCCTCGCATCAGGTGATAAGAAAGGACTTCCCGGGACCGTACGTCCTTTATAGCAACTCCACGGGAACTCCTGAATTATCATCACTACTGGTATCAAGGGATTTTCAGACGAAATCGCTTCAATAAAGTTAGTAATCATGATTTAAGATAGCATTCTGGGTTCCGAATTTATTGCTGTCTCTAGAAATGACTGTGGATATAAACTTACGCATAATGAATAGGCTGCCTCCAAAAAATAATTGATCCATGCAATGTCCGAGTTCGGCAATACCTTTAGCGTCCAGAAACTGAATTTCAACTTTCTGTTAGTTCGTCGGACTTGAAGACCCTAATTAAAAATTCGCAATACACACCGGTTCCTCCATTGCCCCGCCGCCGCGTTGCTGATTCAAACAGTTTCCAGCATAGTTATCATCCTTGTAACGGCAACAGTTTATCGCGTGCATGAGCTCATGCACCATCTGAGCACTTGTGAGATTAACTGGTGATCGGTAAACGCATGCAATTACTTACCGTCATTGCTATGTCAACTTGGGCGAAACATAGCTCTCCTAGTGTTAAATCTGGATCCATCACTGCAAGAAGTTAAATAACTGAAAGCACTCGCGGGCAGTTGAAACTAGAGATATGCTAAGAGGGTTTGGGTGAGTGGGTAATGTATGAAGGGAGACACTTTGCAGTTGTAGAAAATAAAAAACTCAAGATTTTGTACAGGTCTCTAATCTTCCGATTGATAAATCAATCATCGCATTGTATGAGTCGTATGCTGGGTTGTCATCTTCCAATACGGTTTTATGGCAGGAGCCTTCGGTGTCGTCGGCTTCACGAAATGACCATATTATCCGCCAGAGAAGGTTGAGAAGTCGCACTCTCCAGTCTTCACAACTCTTATCGACTTAAATCGAGCATTAGTCAATACATTACCAAAGAAAATTGATATAAAGTGCTGAAATCAAGTACTTATTGATGTTACGCACAGTGATCCGTCTGGCAAGGCGTTCCTCTCACTGCACTAATGTGCTGTTCAGCGCTGAAGCTTAGGAGGATCGCATCATCTGGTGAAGGCGGTGGGCCATATACGTCTTCAAATTCGGACCAGTAGACTATCCGGCCATAAAGCATCGTTTGCAGCTAGAGGAAATATAAGTAGATTGTTGAGATTCATAGTAGTACAGAGTTTAAACCGTGAAGAACGAAACATGGTACGTACTATAATTGGTTTAGCATTCATTGGAATTCAGATTCGTAGCAAAGAAAGTATACACATACCACCGTCATGTTTGTCTCGGATTAGTGTTTCCATGATCCGGTTGGTCAGCTCGATACTGACGCTTAACCTCTCCCACAGCTTTGGATCGTCGATACTCCAGGTTTTGCCTGCTTTCGAGTGATTGAAATCAACAGGAATGGAGATCCAATCGAACCAATTTTCTTTACGCAAAAATGACAACCATTTCTTTTCATCAACCTTTATTCTATCACGTAGATAGATAGCCCAGTCTCTATCTGAATTTGTTCTCCGGTTTAATCCTTTCTGAAGACCGAGGAATGGCGCTGAAAGAGTAAATGAAGGCATGGTAAACACGAGCCCTTCGGTTTTCTTATCTATTGGTCGATGCCCCCCGGATACAACGGTGCCTGGAGAAAAAAGAGCATGACGGGTCAGCGCGATGGTCTTCCATGTTGGTGCACCATTAAGTTCGTCAGCTTGAAGAAACTCGGTGCAAAAAAGCCTGTCTTCGTCCGCCGCAGATTGAGGACGTTCATCTTCAGGCAAGGTGAGAATCTGATCGTAGTATTTTGGATCATCTATTCTCGGAAATTCGGGGGCCAAAATGGAGTGGTTTTCGTTTTCGCGGGTATATATTAACCTCTTGTCTATGAATCGGGTTGCCCAGGGGGAAAAGGGTGCATCCGGCGAAGGATAAAAACTATCCATTGCAATTTCTAGGTCCTATGCCGCCCTATACTATTTTCAACACCTGGACGACCATACGCAAGGTGACTTTTTCATTTTTATTGGCGCAGCCAGAAAGTCCTTCATTCAATTGAAATTGAGCCTATGATACAGCCTGCAACAATACAGGGACGAAGAGCTTGTCCGGATGCGTAAAAAGTAAACAAAGAAAGGGTCTGGTGCGTAGACTTCAGCTAATACCAACCTGGATGTACAGAAAAAAGGCAAATAAGTTATTTATGATTAAAACTGAATATTGTTGCTGAATTACAAAGATAAAAAGTGTTACGTACTCATGCATTGATATACTTCCTTGTATTTAGGGGCTCAAAGATTTAGGAAAATCATTGGAACACAAAGTTAGCTCCCCTTACATACAATTGGCTTTCACGAGTTTAGTTTTCAAGACGTCTAACAGCTGTATTAGAATTTAGTTCTAGTGCAGAAGCCTGTTCAATAAAGAGACGCGAGTGCGGGATATCGTTGCGCCCAATTTACATACTATACCCATCATCTAAGCTACATTGCACTTCAGATACGTATTGGAATGAGGTATAGGGTGTCTCGCCGACGTCATAGGGTCATGGCTTTGTTTCAGTATCAATCATTTGAACATCGTAGACATCAGACGAAAATTAAAGTTGTTAGGTTCGGCTGCCTCTGGCCGTCGTCTCCTTCGTGACCTACCGAGACTGCTAATTACCTAATGCCTCTTCCGCCGATTCTTGCATCCCTCATCGACTCCTCTACCTATTTCCATTATCCGGAATAGGGGCCAACACTGAAGAATTTCACTGACGTCCGCCTCATGCTCTTGTTCCTGATGTCGAGAGGGCTGTCATTAGCTGCTACCATACATGCTATATTGGCGACAGTTGACGATTGTTGTGACGTTACTATATGTATTCATGATTTTGTAGCTTTCGGTGTTTCTGAATTGGCTCGTGGATACATATGTTTCCGTAGCGACAATTGAATCTCCTTGGTTTAGGTTATCGAGGGTACATTCGAGTCTTAAGTGCCGGGCTAGGACACAGGCACGGATTCAGTGTAAGCAAATTACCGAAACCGATTGGGCATATTAGCCGGTACTCAGGCTCGTCAGGCTCCTCTTTTGGGTGAATTAATCAATGACATATGATACCTGGTACCAGTTATCCGCTCTAGGTTATATAAGCATGAAGATCATTTTATTTGGCGGAAACATAGCCGCCGACGCAGTAATAAAATCGCCCCAGTGAGTGGATATGCTGAAGTAATATCCCCGATCACCCCAGATGTTCAGGGCTATAAGATCTACTCATGGTGGCTTTTCTGGGTTCTACAGGCTGCCTGAACGGCGATCCAACTGATTTATATTCTGAGGCTATTGTAAAAATAATCGTTTCGTTCACCCAACGATGCAGTTGAGTATGCAAGGTTTGATTCTCTTAACTCTTGCCGTCGGGATAGAAGCGGTCCGTACCATAATTCCTAAAACAAGTTTCGACTCGCAGTCTGATTTCGACGCTGACTGGAACTACAATTATCCTTGGGGGACCGATCAGTAAGTGACATGAACGCTCATTTCATCACTGTACCAGCAAAACTCAGAGAGAAAAGACATTAGTGCGCCACCGAGAAACGCTGGTTACTGACTGTTATTATGCAGTAATGGGGGGGCCCGAATGAGTAAGGATCAGGTCAAGTTCTCAAATGGAATGGTCACTTTGACGGCAAAGAAAGTGACTGGCCAGCCTGATGCAGTACATGGCGGCCAGAAGATCAAGATCAATTACTTGTCAGGTGCTATTAACGCAAAAGAACATTTTAATGTTTCCCGTGGCGGCGGATATGACTTTACGGGAGAGTTCTTAGCGACAACGACAAAAGGCACGTGGCCGGCCTTTTGGCTTACGGCTGTAGATGGTTGGCCACCGGAGGTCGATATGGCAGAGTGGAAGGGCTCTGGAAAGATTGTAAGTCGTTTCTGGAGTTCCATACTTCGTATGTCGGACGTAAAATTCTCAATTCACCCCTATAGCAAAGATTTTACTAGGAGGCTCTTCATCTATTAGATGCCTCGAACTCTTTGTGGAAAGTTTCCTTGGGTAACTGATAACTCAGAAATAATAGTCGTTCAATACATTCAATACCTCCTCCGTTCTGTCTTGGAAAGATGTTACATACTCGAATCCGGACCAGTTTCACTCGATTAAATGCGAAGTGAGAGATATCAACCAGAAAGAGTATGTTACAACTAAAGTCTTCAAGTCTTTATCGATTCTAAGTTCCCTTGGTCATATCATATAGGGACTATCTATATGCCGGGGTAGAGCTATAATCAAGTGTTCAGGGCCGCATTGACCTATTCTGGCGTTGCAGTGTCTCGGTCAAGTTCTATATGGACGGTTCACTCGTCGCAACGCAAGTAGGAGGTGGGTTTTTCGGAAAACCTATGTATCTGTAAGACGCCCCGCATCCTTCTTCAAGTTACTTGGTATGATTCTCATGCAGGCCGATTCTGTTACAGGATAATCAACTTGCAGATGGAAGGGTCGTCCGGCTCCCCCGGGCCGAGCAGCGGTAAGTTAACCGACTGGGAGAAAAGCTGTTTGGACACTAAACTCCTTTTCAAAGATACTCTCTATAAAGTACGAAACCTCGAAGTCCTCTCTTATAATCCATAACAGGTGGTACCCGGAGAGTATAATGACACTGAAAGGGGGGGAAATCGTGTCACCATTATGTAGCAATAACTTCGCCCTATTTCGCTCATATATGGCTATTCGTATTATGACATTCTGAATACGACGAAACCAATCCTCAAGATTCGACATCAGAGCTTAGACCTCCTGCCTCTCCTATGAACTAAATTATTAGCAATCTCTCGTAGTCTTTCTTTCTGAACCTTTCCACTGCCAGTTAATGGGAAACGTGGCAAGCTGCCTCCTGCACCAACCCAGAAAAT
The DNA here is from genome assembly GCA_022578775.1 of Xylaria venustula. Classification (NCBI taxonomy): domain Eukaryota; kingdom Fungi; phylum Ascomycota; class Sordariomycetes; order Xylariales; family Xylariaceae; genus Xylaria; species Xylaria venustula. The sequence goes on along the minus strand of MU389361.1, from coordinate 181,355 downwards.
ATGTACTGGAGTCTTATGATATGCTAATCGTTCTCTCACCCAAGCTCGGATGTCCTGGGGTTCTATTATTTCTGTCCCTTCCTGAGGCTCTAGAAACGAGCCAACGATCTCTCCGTATTTTGAATTCTTCACTCCGATAACTACCGCGCTAGCGATGGAAGGGTGTTGCATTAGACGTTCCTCAATTTCTGGGGGGTATATATTCTCTCCGCCTGCGGGCTCAGGGCGTAGTTAGTAGTTGTCTGATATATTGAAAAAAGGACAAGAGAAAAACAAGTCGAAGAGGTGGGGAGAGAATTCAATCCTGGGACTACGCACCTCGAATGATGATATCCTTGATCCGCCCGGTAACTGTGCAGTATCTTTCCGCATCTAGAAATCCTTCGTCTCCAGAGTGCATCCACAGGACGCCAGAGCTATCGAGCTTCATCACCTTCGCTGTCTGCTCCTGGTCTCTCCAGTAGCCTTTCTGAAGCAAATATCCAGAAAAGCAGATTTCGCCTCTGTGGCCGATCGGCACTATACGTCCTTCAGCATCGACAACCTTAGCTGCCGTATGCGGTAAAACCTGGCCGACCGTTGTCAGCTGCTTCTCCATCGAGTCAAACCGACTAGTCATGAACGCAGTGGGCGACGTTTCCGTCATGCCTGATAGAAGTCAGCAAATGAAGGTTCTCTCGTATTCGAATCGACGCAGCTGCTAACCATACGCAATCTTCAGCCCCGTCATCTTGAGTTTACTCTGAATATCTTCCATAAGTGGGCGCGGAACGGAAGAACCACCCGAGATCCCCGTTTTCACCCCTGAGAAGTCCCATCCGGGCTTCAGATGTTGCAGATATGCAACCCACATGGTAGGCACCCCGAGTAGTGCTGTACAGTGCTCAACCTGGACGCATTGTATGACGGCTAACGGGTCGAAGACTGGGCTTGGAAAAACCACGGCGGCTCCCTGGGTTATCGCTGCTAGGAGTCCTAACACGAGTCCAGAACAATGATATAGAGGGGCCGGGGAGCCTAACACATCATTCGCACTCAAGCCCATCTGAAGTGCGTTCATATTACCGCTGTTGATTATGCCGCTGTTGATTTCGTCGGTATTAGTCATAAGTCTGTCATATGCCAGAATCGAGCCATCCAAAACTCACTGATGCGTTAACATGACGGCCTTTGGATTTCCCGTAGTCCCGCTTGTAAACTGTAAGTTGCACACGTCGTGTTGATTGACATTCCTCTCTGCATTCTCTATAGTTTCATCGCTAATACTTTCAGAGAGCGATAGCAGCTGGTTGTACTGGATACAGCGCGATCTTGTTCCATGTTCCTCTCCATTCAGGAGCACAAATTGCTCTAGCATGAGCAGATCAGGTGCATTGTATAGAAATTCGAGGTGCGCATTGTCACCCCCTCCTATATTTGTGGCTAGGAATAAAGCCTTGCACTCTACCGGAGCGTTATTGAAATGTTATGAAGTGATCGAGAGGGTAGTTCCATACCTGTATGCTTAAGCGCTCTGTGGAGCTCGAAAGGGGTGTATGTAAGATTGAGGACGACCAGTATCGCACCAATTCGGCCAGCAGCGAATACAAGAGCACAATACTCCGGCGTGTTCCCCGAAAAGATTCCCACTCGATCCCCTTTAGAAAACCCCATTGATAGCAAGGCTTTGGCAAGTGTCTTGCTTTTCTCCTCTAGCTCTCTGTAGGTCCATCGAGTCGGACTAGCAAATGGGGCTATCACTGCTGGGCGATTCTTGAAGCGCTTCGATTGGTTTCTGATGAGAAGCCCCAGATCGAGTTCCAGAAGTTGCACATCTTGGCGCCCATGTACTATAGATAGACCACGTTGACCAGAGGGATGATCGCGCGCTTGGTCTGTTAAGTCAGAAGGCATGATGCTTTCAATTTTGATCGAGTTTACAGAGCACTCGCTCCCGAAATCATAAGCAGACTAGTGAAAAGAAGAGAAGGTAATAACACGAGAAGCCTGAAAAACGATTCATGCAAGTGAGACACAATCGCACTTGTATTCAAGACGATGAGAAATAAAAAAATCTTCAAGTTGAAGACTGCCGAGTAACCACACTGCAATACGTCTAGAAGTGAGAGTAGAGTGTATTGAATCCCCTTTATTGAACAAGCGTGGGTGATATACATAAGATGGAGATAACTTCTCTGGGTTTGCCAGGGTCTCCCCCGCAACTACTCCTATTCTAAGCACTACGACTAAAGAAAAGAAAAACGAGTGCGGATATGATATGGGTCGCAAATACCGTTCCGAGGTAACGGGTATAACCTAGGTAGAGGTTATTTTACGAATACCAAGAGCAGCAAGGAGCAGAAAAGTTATGGCCCTTTAGTGTGAACTTAACCACCCATGATCACATTTCACATAGAAATATATCAAGAGTAGTACTTGTATGTCCCATTAGATTATCTAGAAGTTTAAGTTGCAGTTACCTTTACAGGTGGGATAAAAGGTTTTATATATAGTTAACAGCTTTGTAAACCGTTGTATTACCGCTTTTTACTTTTAACATTTTTTTTCGATTTTAATGCTTGTTAACTAACCTTTGATAAGTATTAAATTAATTGCTAAGCTATTTATTGATTTATTTATTAAATAACTTTTTTTAAAATAGTTTTTTTTTTAAAATAAGCACTTTAAATAATTAATAGTTAAAAATAATTAATAGTTGCTAAGTTTTTAAAAATATTAGCAGTAATTTGTAAGTTATATATACTAAGTTTTTAAAAATATTAAAATAGCTTAAAGTTTTTTTAAGTTAAAGCGCCGAGGTTTATAAAAGCTAGTATAAATTATATAATATTTAAAATTTTTTATTTTTTTTATTTTTATTATTTTTACTGTAAATAGCTTTTTTTAATAATTAATGCTTTTGCTAAAGCTTAAATTATAAGCATTTTTTAACCCGCGGATTTTAAGGCTTAAAAAAAATAGGTTATTTATTTTAAACCAGATTTTAATTTGTTTTATAAAATAACGTACGCATTTTTTTTGGCCATTTTACCGTTAGTTTGCATTATACTAAATAATTAAGCTTAATAATTTTGTTTTAAAATAATTATAAGTTAACCTTTAAAATTTTTGCAAAGCTTTTTTTATTTGTATGTTTTTTTTTAGCTAGCTATAAAAATTACAGTTTTATATTACTATATGCTTTTTTTTTTAACTTTTTTTTTATAACCGCAATACTAAATATATGCCAGATTTTTTTATTAATTTTTTATTTAGCTTATAAGCCCACTGTAAATATAGCGCAAATAGCTATAGCAATTAATTTGTTTGGCTTAAATGCTAGCTAAAATTTTTTTAAAATAGCTTTTGCTGCTATATTGCTATGCTATTTATTTTTGCAGCGCTTAAAATAACGTTATTTTTAAAAAGCTCTAACAAAAAATATAGTGTAAAAATAAATATATGCTTTATTTTTAGTAAAAATAGCTAGTTTAAAATAACCCCAAATAAATAAAAGTTTGCTATTGTTATATTGTTAAAAATATTTTTTAAAAATTAAGCTTATAGTATTTAAATATATAAGCATTTGAAAAATTTGATTTAAATTATTTGCAGTAATTTATTGCTTAGTTTGTTAAAATATAGTTTTAAAATGTTTTTTATATGTTTTAAAAATATTTTTTGCTGTGTTAATATGCAAATTATTTATTTTAAAGTTTATTTTGATAGTTTAATTTTTATAGTTATTTTAAATATAATTTTAAGTTGTAAAAACAATTTTTAAATTAACAAAAATTATTAAACATTTTTAGCAGTAAAATTATTATAGCTTATTATTTTAGTAAAAATTTTTTTTTGCATTAGCTTTAAATATTAACCTATTAATTTAGCTTTGCTAAGCTTTTTTAGCGTATTAGCGTTTATTATATAAAGGTGTTATTAGCGGTATAATGTAAAAAAGTTGCTATTTTAGGCTTAATGCTATTTTAAATTTTTTAAAAATAAATTTAAATAATGCTTTAGTTAAGCTATTTGCTATTTAATTTAAAATAAATATATATTTAAAAATAATTTTTTTAGCGGCGATTTGTTTTTAACACTATTTATTTTAAATTAATATATGCTTGCTTTTTTTATGCGGTAGTAAATTGTGTAAAGCAAAAATAGCCTTTTAATTATTGCCGTAAATAATAGTTAGCATTTTTTTAAAGTTAGCGTTTAATTTAGCAAATAATTTTTATATTTAAATTGCTTTTTTAATAACTTAAGTTTAGCTTTTAAATTTAGCTTTCAAAAAAAATAGTAAAACTATTAGTTGCTTTTTTAAACTTTAGCTAATAGCACTGCTACTTAAATTAAAAATATACTTTAAAATAAATTGTCGAATTTTTTTACAGGCTTTTTAATTTAAATTAGTAAAATTTTAAAACTTAACGTTTTTTTTTATAAATTAGTTTAAAGTTAATAATAATACTAAAATATTTAAAAATTTATTTTATTGCTTTAATACAAAAAGTATTAAGCTTAGCTATATATTTGCTGCATTTAAAAACAGCAAATGTTATATTAAAGCAAATTTTTAGCATTACGTATATTAAAAAATTTATAGCACGTTAATATTATTTTCGATTTTTAATATTAAATATAAAATTGTTATTAAGTGCTTTAATTTTAATAAACAGCAAAATATAAATAAGCTTTAGCTATAAATAAAAAAGTTTATTTAAATTTTAAAAGCTAAACTTTATAAAAATCTTTTTTAAATAAGCTTTTTATAATAGTTTTAAGGTATAAATGCTTTAGTTTTATTTAATAGCTATTTTAAAATAATATTTAACAGGGCTAAAGTTATTTATTTAAAACTTTTTGCTTAGTGCGTTTTTAATTTTTATTATTTTAAACGTTTTTAGTCCGATAATTAATAAATTATTAATATAAACGGCAATATAATAGTTTTTTTTAGCAAATATTTTAGTGTTTAAGTTAAAGCTTTTAAAGCTTAGTGTTTTTAAAAACATAGCTAATATTTTATATTATATGCAAAATGCTTGCTTAAAGCTATATAGCGCTTTTTATAGCTTGCAAACTTTTAACAGGTTTTATACAAACTTTAGTAATTATTTAATATATATATTTTTTAAAACTTTTCTATATAAAAAAGCAGTTTTTACATTTATTTAATAAATTTTAAAATTTAAAGTGGCAGTAATTATAAACAAAATTTTATAACTTATTAATTTAACAACTAATGCAAAAATTTTATTATAATTAATACCGTTACGTTATTTAAATTTTTTAACTATTTATTTTGCTTTATATTTAACAATTTTGCTTAATTTGTTTTTTTTAAGCTTGTAAACTTATTTTTTAAACAGCATTTTTGCACTAAGTAGCATAAATATTATTTTTTAAGTTATATTGTTTACTAGAAAATTATATTTGCTGCTTATTGCTTTTAACCACTTGTTTTAGTGCAAGCTTTGTTTAGCAGCTTTATAGCTAATTAATTTAATAATTTTAATCGCATTAATAGCTTTTAGTGCAGCGGCAACAAAATAAAAAATAATCAATTAATAATTGTAATTGGTAAAACATATTTTATTGTATTTTAAACGTAAAATAAAGCCTGCATAACTGTTTAAAATTTATATAAATAATTTAATACTGTTATTATTAATTTTACTGTTGTTATTACTATTGTTACCATTAATTATAGCGCTAAAAAGTTTTTTTAATATTTTTATAAAAAAATTATTGCTTGTTTTATAATTTTTAATATTATTAAATAATATGCTTTAATAGTTTAAATTGTTAGCATTATTTAGTTTTAAAAAATTGCTGTTGTTAAGTGTTTTAATAGTTAAATTTTCTACTGAGCTATTTGGTGTAGCATATAGCGTAGCGTTTAACGTAATAAATAGTATAGTATTTGGTATAATATTTAAAAATCCTGGGTTGGGTTTTTTTCGTTTTTAAATAAGCTTGTCGTTTTTTTTAGCATTAAAAAAAGCTTAGCATTTAATTTTTTAAAGTTTTTAAAAAGTTTTTTTATAATTTTATTTTTTAAGCTTTATTAAGCTTATTTTTTATTATTAACTGTTTGTATAAATTTTAAACTATTAAGTAAAATATAAAATATTTTTTTAAAAAAAGTTATATTATTAGCATTTATAACCCTTTTGCTTTTTAAAAAAATTATATAATTGTAAAAACTTTAGTTTTAATATTTAAGCATTTTATAAAGTAGTGTTTGTTTTATAAACACTAATTTTTTTTTATTTAGCTTAAAATATTTTTTATTTATTTTTACTGCTATTATATAATTATAGGCCGGTTTTTGCTTATATTATTTTTTATATAATAATATTTTAAATCGACCGTTAAATTAGCGTATTATAATATAGCAAATTGTTTAAGCTATTATTAGCTAATATTTTTAAAATATTTTATTGTTTATAGCTTATGCTATTATAAATTTTATAATAGTTTTATATATATTAATTGCTTTTTTATAAATGTTATTTTATTAATGTTGTTTTATAGCAATAAACAGCATTTAAATTTTTCGATTTTAATACAAATATTTAAATTTTTTGCTAGTATTTTCTCCAGCTTTATTTAAAATAAATATGTAGCATTTACGTTCGAAATGTTTGTAGTGTTTAAAAAAGCTTTTAAATACTTTAAAAAAATTTTAATTTTAATAAAAAAACCTAGGTTATTTTGGTATAATTACAGCGTACGACAGCAATATATAATAATTTTTCGTAGTTTTTTGGGGCATTTTTTAGTACGTTTGCTAAGTCGACGTGTAGCAATTTTAATAGGTAGGTTTTTTGGCAAAAAAAGCTTAAATAAAAAGTTTTTTTTATTTTTATTTAAATGCAATGCTTATAAACATATGCTAGTTTTTAAAGCTTAATATGTTTTAAATTTACTAGTTTTTTAATTAAAGATTTGCTAATATAGCTAAAACGTTTATGCTATAAAACTAATTTAAAATTAAATAAAAAATAAGCGGCAAAAATAGCTATAATAGCTTTAATATTTAAAATAAGTTAATTTATTATATATAAGCTATTATATTAAATATTTTTTAAAAATATATAATTACTTTTTAAGGTATATGCTTTGTTATATTAAAAAAAAATCTAGCACTTATTTTTACAAAATATAATATAAAAATTAAATTAGCACCGATTATAAAACTATATATTATATTTTTTAGCGTTATTTTTTTTAGCCGTTAATTATACTAGTAAATATATAATTACCGCGCTAAATTAATTATATTATTGCTTTTTTAATCCCAACAGTTATAAAGCAAAGTGTAATATATAAATTAATAAAGCCGTTAAAATTTAAAAATATAAAAATATTAACACCGCTATTAATTATAAAAGTTTTTTTAAAAGTTTTAACTAAATTAATTGCTTTGTTTTTATTAATAACTGCTAATAATATTTTTATTAAATTTTTTAAGTAGCTGCTTTTAAATATATTATTAAAAATTTTTTTTGCTGCTTTAGTGTTAATATTTTTAAATATTTTATTTTATAATAATTTTAGCAATTTTTAAAAAAAAATTTTAAATATAAAAAATAGTAAACCAAATTTTATAAAAAAAGCAAAATTAATAAAAGCAAAAAAATTAGTTAAAATTAAATAAGCTATAAAAATAATATATATTTTATTTTAAAAAGCTGGTTTTAATACGGCTGCTAATAAAATAGCATAATTAACTTTTTTAATTTTTTTTTTTGCAGCTAAATTAATTGCATTTTTAAGCTTTTTAAGCTTTTTTTTATAAAATTTTAATTGTTATTAATATATATTTTTGTTTTATTTTAGCGGTTTTAGTTTAAAATATATTATATAGTAAAATAAAAAATAAAATCTTTTGCAATTTAAACAAGATTTTTGTTTATTATTGCAAAAACTAATAAAATTTGATAAAAAAAATAAAAATTAATTTTTGTAGCTAAAAAAGCAGTTTATATAACTTGTTTTTTTTAGCTTTGCTTAAAGCGTATAACTATATTAATAACATTTTTTAAAATAACCGCTTGCTAAATAACTATTTTAGCGATATTAATAATTAAAATTTTAAAAATATTAATTTTTTAAATAATTAAAAAAATATTAAATTTAAATTTAAAGCTATTAATAAATTTTCGAATTATGTGCAAATATAGCTAAGCAAATTTTATGTAAAATTTTGTTATATTTATTTGTAGTTATTAAAATATAGCAGCAAATTAAATAATGCTACCGGTAAATTTAAATGTTATTTTTTTTATTGTTAATAATAATTAATAAATTAAGCTTTTTTTTTAAGCTTATAAATTAAATGCAGCTTAGTTTAAATTAAAGCTAATATTTTTAAAAGGTTTGCTGCTATTAATTGCATTTGCTAATATATATTTTGTAAAAATTTGCTGCAAATTGCAGCGCAAATTATATTTTGCTTTTTAAACCATTTATTTTTTTTCGCAAAAAAGATTTTTTTTTTTTTTTTTTTTTTTTTTTTAGTATTAAAGCTGCTTTTTAAAGCTTGCTTAAAAACATTTAAGCAAATTTGTTTATGCCAAGTTTTTTTTGCATATTTTTGCTTTATTTAAATTATTGCTTTAAGCTATTAAAAAAAAATTTTTTTTTAAACTTTTTTATATTACTAAACAATATTTTAGTTTGCTATAAGTGCTAAAAATATTGCTATAGCAAATGCTATAGCGGTAAATTTAGCAATCGTAAAAATAATAATAGCAATTGTTATAGCAAAAGCGCTAGTAATATAGTTTAGCGGTTTAAATAATAATATAAAAAAAAACTTAAAACTTTTGCAAAAACTTTTTAATAGCGTTAACATTTGTAAAAATTTTATAAAATATTTAAATATTATAAAATTAAGCAGTTTTTAATATAAAAAAGCAAATTTTTAGTTAATTTTAAAGTTTAAAATAATAATATTAAAATAATAATAAAATTTTAAAAAAAAATCTAAAAAAAAAAATATAAAAAAATAATTTAAAAACCTAGTTAGCACTAAAAATAAATTAAAAAGCTACTAGTTAAAATTTTTTATTTAAAAATTTATTTTAATAATAAAAGCTTTAAAATCGGTAAAATTTTTTTTTAAAATAATTAGTTTTAAATTTTAATATTTTAAAAATATATTAATTTTAAAACTAAAAAAATTTTAATTATTCGGTATAAAAAAGCAAAAAATTTTAGCAAAAATAATTAATTAATATAATTAAAGCTAAAATTAACGTTTTAATTATCGCTGTTTTTTAAGTTAAACAGTTAATTTAGCTGTAATAATAATTTAAATGCAAAGTATAAAAAAATTTAAACATTTAAAAAATAAACAATATTTAGTGCTTAAATTTATTTTTTGTTATAAAAGTTATATTAATTATTTAAAAATATATTAAATTTATTTTTTTGTTAGCAATTTTAATGCAAAAATTTATAATATTAAAATAAAAAAGCTAGGTATTAAAAATTTAAGTAGCTAGTTTATAAGCAATAAAATTAGCTTTTATTTAAAAATAATAATTTATAAGTTAAATTTTTATTGTAAAATATATTATATTTGCATTTAATATTAATTTTATTAAATATTATAAAGTTAAAAAATTTTATAGCAATAGTATTAAAAATTTTTCGTAATAAAATCGTTTTAAATAAAATTTTAACGCGTATTTGTTGCAAAAAGTCAGCAGTAATAAAGTTGTTTAAAAATAAATGTTTTAACTTTTAACAAACAAAATACGCTTAAATAAACGTCCGGGCTTATAACCTGTTAAAAGTAATATTTATATGTCCTATTAAATTATCTAAAAGTTTAAGTTGCAGTTACCTTTACAGGTGGGATAAAGGGTCTTATATACAGTCAACAGCCTTGTGGACCGTTATATCACCGCCTTCCACTTCTAACAAAGTACATGTCTCTACTTGGCCAGGGGTTCATTGAATCGTGGTAGAGAGTAAGAATGTAAAACCCTGCCGTCCCGGTACGCCCCTAGCCAACCCCAGGCCCGAAATCGTACCACGGCCACGAATAGGATCTGCGAGAGCACACCGGAAACCAAGGAGCTGGGAATAACTAGGAAATAAAGATGAATTCTCAGGACCACAATTCTGAGCCGGTGATACTTGCCGAGGCGCTGTAATCAGTATTAATCATCATGGCATATCAGCGTCAATAGGATCATCTCTGGGTAAGTCTTGTTACGGTCGGAAATGGCCTCAGGTCTCACATTATATAGTAGTAGCAGCAAGTCTACATATTTATGAATTCGGCTCCCTTAACATATTATGAATCCTATTCAAGCTTGTGTGATGCCCAGCATTTCCCGAAGGTCGAGCGCAATGAAGTCGGCTCGACCGACTAATAATACGCAGTCAAAAAATAGTATATAATTTTCTCTATTTATAACTTGTCCATAAATATTGTTATGCAACGGAATGCCGGATCTACTGCGAGTATCTCTATCAGTCTCGCTTACGAGGCCTTCAGCAACAAATACTATACTGGTAATGATAGGGTGAAAGGGCAGAATTCAATATCGCTTCTTTAATTCCTTCCGGGACGTATCTAAACATCCAAATCAAGTATAATAGCCCTCCTTTGCCCCTCTCCTTCCCGACTTTCTATTCCCTAACTCGCAGCCGAAGACACGATGTCCAAGCACGCAGAGCAAGATGGCCGCCTCGACAGCTACGAGGGCGATCCACAAGCCGTCGACGAAGGTGACGTCAAAGTCGTCTAGCAGTTCTTCGATGTTGAGACTCATTATCGGAAGGATTCGCTCGCTCACCCTTGAAATAAATATATACTGGATGGTGTGTGTGTGCTCAGACAGTATGCTCAGTCGAGTAGTATGTCCTTGTATACGAGAGCTCTGCAGTCGCGTGGCGATCACGGCGCTGGGTTTTCAGCTATGATTAGCCATAAGCTCTTGCGTTGAAGAAGATGAGAAATATGATGAAATCAAATAGACATCAAATAATTTAAATAATGAGCTTGAGATAGCCGAGTTGGAAACCGAGGTCGAAGCAGAAGAGAATACATCACCTACTTAGTATAGATAGTATTCCACCTCTTTATCAGCCCGATCAAAGAAATGCATTGGATCCAGCGCCCGTCCGTACAAGGCCGTACTCCATTAACCGGGAACTACCTGCGTCGAAATTACGGCTGTGAAGTCGGTGTCGTTGGTGTTTCATTAGGCGGTATGGGACACGCTCATGGCCGGATCAACGACTTGACCCTATCAACCGACAAACCAGGCCAGCGAACAAGATGAATAAAAGAGAAGCGGGCTTCAGTGGATGTAGACTATAGAACAAAGCCCGGATATTGATTCATTCACCTCCAGCTGCGTGGTGCATAGCCATCGAACAAACCACCAGTAAGCCAGCTAGGTAACTTGAATGCTTGAATGGAGTAGGTATCTATGTCGTGTAGTTATCTCTACTACCGTTGATGCGTCGCAAGCATATTTATCAGGGTAAGATGCGAAGAAAAGAAAAGTCTGGCCCGCATCAGTAATGAAATGAACACGTAGTCGAAGTGCATTGCGCCGCACAACAAGAAATTTCCCAACTGTAGCAAGCCGGGTAGTTCATCATTATGCCGAAAGTGGCACGGTTCCTGGTTCAATTATCGTGGAGAGTGGATCGCGTGACATATTACGTGCAGAAAAAAAAAAAAAGAATATCTTTTACTGATTTCGATAGAATGAATTCCCACGAATGTGGAAGTTGGAAGGCATGCAACTTGTAACGGTAAAATGGAAGCCTCGAGTCTAGTGACTATCCCTTTACCCGGTTTAAACGTGTCTATTTCGACGCCGCTGCTTAGGGATTAAAGGGGCCCCCCTTTCTTGGCTTGAGTATTAGAATCGTCAATTATCGTCTCAGAGGCGGGGTAGCTATGAAACATTGGCGCGTTACTATACAAAATTACATACATAGATATATATAGATAGATGCAAAAAGGTCATAAAAGAGTCGTGATGCGTCACGAGGTGACCCCTCGGCAAAGTCACAGTCCACCCCGCCATGTTGTACATATCCAAATAATCCTAGAACTCCAAGCTACTGTAAATGAGGTATGTGAGACAGACTTGGGGAAAAAAGAGGGCGGTTAATGTCGGCATAATCACTGCTTTGATGATGGATTTTGCTGTCTCGCCATCTCGCGAGTATCACCTCCCGATGCTCTCCACCAAACATCGCAGCCCCAGCGGAGCGCCCGTTCCGCAGCCGTCGTGGGCGTTAAGGCAGGGCGAACATCGAGGTAGAAGACGGGCTCTCCCGTCGGCTCGGGTTCTCCGGAATAGTAGTCGATGATATAACGAATCTCCTTCCTCTCTCCGTTGGTCTCGCGGGAAACGTACCAATCATGTCTGTCGAAAGGCGGCGGCGTCCTGAGAGCACGATATCAGAAATCCTGTATTGTCTCGAGACAGATAAGAATGGAGGTAAACTCACCCAAATGCGGCAGGATATACCCAGCCCATGACCTGGATCATGGCAGCCTTGGGTGTCATCTCCTGCGGTCTACCTTGGAAGCGTACGAGACTCGGTGCCAGCTCGTCCACCTCCTTCTCATAGCCGAATTTCTTGACCGAAGATTCGAAATTCCCTTCTCCACGGCTGCATTTGCGCCACCCCTTGTACAGGCCGCCAGCAAAGCGCTTCTCCCACTCCATGATCTCGGCCCAGGCCCCCTCGTTCAGGAAATTGTGTACGCCGACCATACTCTCGACAGCAGTGACATCGGTATCGGTGTAGCCCTTGCGTAACAGTGCATTATACATTTGCTGTGGCGAGGGATATTCCCAGTTGCCCTGGCCGTCTCCTCGCGGTATCGTCGAAGGCTCGCGTTCCAGCGGTAATGCGTGTGTCTGGTTGGCTGCCGGGGTCTGTGACAGGTTCTTGAACATGTAGTTCAGGGGGTTGAGCTTCGACATGACAGACTCGGACTCGGACTCGGACTCAGCGGCGGCGGCTGTTCGGGACCTGTGCGGGACGGGACAGGCAGAGAGCGATTCTGCCGGCGAGGCATCGTGCTTCACGGGGCAGGCCGAAGGAGGCGCGATCATGGCATCGGCGCTTTTCTGGTGTTTGTGCATTGGACATCCTGGCTACATAGAAGTCAGCAAGTCATGAAGGCCACCACACCATGTACACAGGGGATTCTTACCGGTGGCGATGCTGCACCATCACGAGACAAGCCATAGCCGCGATGGGATGGAGGGGGTGATAGCGTTGCGGGCGTTGGAGCGTCGGCCCAGAACCAACCCATCGTGATATATGCGAACTGAAGAGGTTAAGAAAAATAATTCGGTGAATCGAGTGAGTATGTATTTCGTCCTGATCTCGATTTAATGCGTATTGTTGATTTGATGAAGGCGGGTGTCTGTATCGGAGGCAAAGAAAGTTCCCGTCGCAAGCAACTTTTTGGATTTTGATCGGCAACGATAAGAATTCGGGATGGAAACTTAGAGGAAAGATAGAGTGTCGTACCTCCGCTAGCGTTTGCGTATTTGGCGCTAGCATATATACACATTAACTATATCTCATAGATGAATAATAGATATCACTCAATCCGGATAATGCAACAAAGCATGTGCTATAGTCTGACACATGAAAATACCTCTTTAGTACATCAGCCCAGGTTGTGCTAGGGAGCTACTGCAAGTCCTCTACGTCACAAGCCAAAGTTCTGTTGTCACTTGTAAGTGTCGCCTTTGCTTTCATGAGGCCATTCGCTATACGTTCGCTAGAACATCGTTCTTTCGACCACCAACGCCAATTGGGATATTACGCGACTATGTTCACATACTTCTCCCAATGCGAATCCTCCTCAACTCTTCAAAGAAATGAGATCTCTCCGTTTCCTGGCCCGGTTTTGCGCGCGACAACTCACTCCTAGAGCGCCGACTGCCTCTGCTTCCGCAAGCCTCGGCCGACCTCCCCCGACACTCCGGTATACTTTCTTTAGATCAGCACCCGGTCGTAAGTACCATACTAGAAATATTGCCCTCAAGGCCGCAGTGAACGGTGTTCTCGGCACTGCTGCCTTCGTCAAGCTTTCCGAGAAAGACAATGGCGGCACTGAGCAGACGTCCGAGGGGCGCATGCTGCAAGCGTCGAGGGACGAGCTAGAGAAGACGGTCGACGAGGAAAAGACGGTAGCCACACGCTGGGCCCAGGAGATCGTCGTTTTTCTCGACGTCTACATATGGGAACCTTTGTGCACCGGCGTCCGATTCTGTCATTTGGTTGTCATCTTTGTGCCCGTCATACTCTCGGTGCCGGCAATATGGTTCGGACGTCGCCAACCAAGCCACGACAACGAAAGATCCGGCACTTTATGGTGGTATAACTTTTTGGTCTGGGGCATGGAGGCTGCAGGACCCGCCTTCATCAAGGTGCGCTCAACTGGCCCCTTTCCCCCTATCTACTGGCTGACTCTTTGCCTGTCTATGTAGCTCGGTCAATGGGCCGCATCGCGAACCGACATCTTCCCTATCGAGATGTGCAACGTCATGTCCAAGCTCCATTCCAATGCGCCCGCCCATTCCCTCCACGCCACCAAACGCATCGTCCAAGCCGCCTTCGACGGCCGGCCTTTCGACGAGATTTTTGAGGAGTTCCAAGAACAGCCCCTCGGTGTCGGCGCCATTGCGCAGGTCTATAAGGCTAAACTGAAGCGCGATCTTGCCGTCCCCGGTGATATCGACATACTCGACGCTTCCGCCAATATCCGCGACAATGTTCGTCGAAATGTGCATACCGTGCTCAAGAGCAGCCCGCACCGCGTGCCTTCAACATATGTCGCCATCAAGGTTCTTCATCCTGGCGTCGAACGCACCGTAAGGCGTGACCTCCGCATCATGGGTTTCTTCGCTTCGGCCCTAAACCTCATCCCCACCATCGAGTGGCTGTCTTTGCCTGATGAGGTGCAGCAGTTTGGAGAGATGATGAAGCTTCAGCTGGATCTTCGTATCGAGGCGGCTAACCTCGCAAAATTCCGCAAGAACTTCAAAGGGCGCTCCACCGCCTGGTTCCCTTTTCCTTATCTTGAATTCACAACCAGGGAAGTCTTGATAGAAGAGTTTGCCCAAGGCATTCCGCTTGCCGATTTTCTAGAGAACGGCGGTGGCCCCTTCCAACAGGATATCGCCCACGAAGGCCTCGATGCATTCTTGCGCATGCTTCTTATTGACAATTTCGTGCATGCTGACCTACATCCCGGCAATATCATGGTCCGCTTCTATCAAAGTCAGCAACCCAACCTTAAGCTCCGGAGCCACGAAGAAGTGCATCCAGGCAAGCAGCCTGACGTTACAGAGGAAGTGCTTTCGCGTCTGCGACCCCTCCGGAAAAAGCATGACACTGCCGCTTGGGAAGCTGAATTGAACAAGATTGATGCGGAAGGCTTTCGGCCACAGCTGATCTTCATTGATACCGGACTAGTAACGGAGCTTAATAATAAGAATCGTCGCAACTTCTTGGACCTTTTCAGGGCAGTGGCAGAGTTCGATGGCTACAAAGCAGGCCATCTGATGTGCGAACGTTGTCGACAACCGGAGGCCGTCATCGACGAGGAGGTGTTTGCTCTGAAAATGCAGCATCTCGTCTTGTCTGTCAAGAGCCGGACCTTGGCTCTTGGCAATGTCAAGATTGGAGACATCCTGCAGCAAGTACTCGACATGGTACGCGGGCATCATGTTAGGATGGAAGGCGACTTTGTCAACGTCGTCATTAGCATTCTACTCCTGGAGGGAATTGGCCGCAGCCTCGATCCAGATCTTGACCTTCTGAGCAGATCTTTACCTATCCTTAGACAGTTAGGCGCTCAAAGCGGGTGGACCGCTGGTGACATTCCGATGGTGTTTATCTGGGCCGGCCTCGAAGCGAGGCGTTTCATGCAGGCCAGCATTGAAGACGTAGGTCTTCCCCTAACCCCTGTAACCGAGCGTGCGAGATTCTAACACACACTCCTTCCAGGTCGAGAGATGTGTCAAATACGATTTACTATCACCAAATGTATAGTATGATAGATCTTATAGTTCGGTTTGTGTCTTTTAGAATCGAGGTAGCATTACAGCGGCGTTCAGGTATTCTTGGATTTGGACAGCATCTACACCACTTATATAGATACAAAGGCACGTCGCCAATTTGCCTACGAAATATAAATTTCAGCGACAACATTAATCATCGAGACCATCTCGCTAATCTCGCCCTGAACGTGCTGCCATATCATACTCATTTGATGTATACACCTCATCCCTACGACACTTGTGTCGCCAGCGTCGTAACCTGATCCAAAAGCGATTGGTCCTCGCCCGCGGCGTTCTTCAACACCTTGTCCCGCAAATGATCGACCTGCTGCCCTGCATCCGTCGGCGCATTGCCCTGCGCCGTCTGGATCCGACTGACCTGAAATTCAAGGAAGAATTTCGGGACCTTGATCGCCAGACTACCCCCCACGCTGCGGATCCCGGCCTCCGTCGCCAGGTATACGTTCAGCTCGTCCTGAAAGGTCGCCAGGTCCGAGTCCGCGAGGGTAGCCGACGTCGCGAACTTCGAGAGCGCGAATTGTAGGGGCGTTTGGCTGGATTGGCTGAAGTCTATCGAGGAGAACGTCGTTGAGCCTGAGGTCACGTCGGGCACGCCCGAGATAGTAGTGCTCGTCGTTGAGCAGGTCACGGTGCTTGCTAGCGAGTCGGCTACGTCTGCTACTTCGGCAGGTAGTGTTGTGGACCCGACTACGAAGCACGCCTGGTTCTGACGCTCGGTTATTTCTATGGCGATTGGGAGCGGGATATTGTCTTTTGTTGTGGGGTATAGATTTGTTGGGAGGGCTGTTGCGATGCCGGCTAGGGCGATGATGGAGATTGAGGAGTGCATTTTTTTGAATATTGGGTTTTTATTTTTTTTGTTTGTTTTGTTGTTGAAAAGAAATGGAGTTAAGACCAATTCCGTTACGAACCAGCGAATGGAAAGGCGAAGCAGAAACGAAGGAAATCCTTTCCGGAAGGAGTGACAAGGAACGAACGAATAAGCTGAGAAGAAGATGAGGACGAGAAACTAGGTCTGTCGCGATTATCAAACCGTGCATCGCTTGGCTTTATAGAGAGACGCCTAAGAGCGCCAAGAAGTGAAGGCGTCACATATCGCGACAATTTCAGACGATGGTGGAAATTCGAGGTCGCGTCGTCTCAAGTTGACGCTTAGTTCCCAATCTGTATATGATACCGACCAGGGTTGGAAAGTTCAGAACTCATCTTCTACCAATGGGGACGAACGCCAAAGTTGATCTCCTTAAACAGTTCCTAGGATTCGCCCGTGCCAACGCCAACAGCTAGGATATACTTAGAGCTGTGCGAGTCTGGTGATGCCATTCCTTGATTTGCGCTGTAAGCGACCTGCCAGGGGTTTGCGACAGACGCCCTTCTCTATAGTCGTTTTCAGGGTTTCACGATGATTCACGGCCAATCAGGGGTTACGCTGCTGTATGATCTGCCTGATCCCTGCATGAACTCAAGCAAGCCAAGAGCCAAGCAGCCAAGAGAACCGCAATTCAACGACACTTTAATTCAACCCAAACTCAATATGAGTATTATGTGATGTACCGAAACAGCAACGGCCGCAAGCGTTAAGAAAAATATTATAGCAAGTAAATTGACATTTCTCTTTAAGGCATCTAGATACTTCGCCCTAGTATAAGCTAAAGATCACTTGTCTGTATCCGCCAGTCTGAGAACTACAGCCTCCTCTACCATTCCGCAAGAAGTCAAGGAATGTCCGATAAAAGCCCTTCCATCAATACTTCGCTTCCCTTCCAGCTACAGTTGTTCCAGCTACTACTGATTGAGGCTATAGTCCGAGGATTTATAGGCCAATAAGAGCAAGGCCGACGGCCTTGAGGAGCTCGTTGACAATGGCGCCAACGGCGAGAAGAGCACCGCCAACGACGAGGTCAAGGCTGAAGACGAGACCCTTGAGAGCGAGGACGAGGGGAGTCAGGTAGATGACGACCTTGCCTGCACGGTTGTTAGCATGCTATGAAGAAGTATTTATACAGAGATGGTAAATCCATCTGGTTGCGCCATCCAACGTACCGAGACCAAGCTTGAAGAGGATCTTCTTCACGGTGAAGAGAAGCTCGTAGATGATGGCAGAAAGAACCTTGAAGAGGTCGGGCTTGCTGTGGTGGTAGCCATCGGCGATGGCACGCTTGACAACAGTCGCGTTAGCGGCCGTCAGGAGGTCCGTGATGGTCTGTAGTTGAGGGGCAATAGCGGCCGCGTCGGCAGTGGTGTCAGCATCAGTCGGGTTCTCCGGGACGGTGTCCAGAGTGGAGTCTAGTTCCGCGTTAGTTCACGAAGAGCTAGCCCGTGATGAGTTGCTTTTGGCAAGCAACTACTCACTGATGATGGCCGTTTGCGCCTGGATGTTGGTCAGAAGAGTCGAAAGGCCATCGTAGAGAGCGTCATAGTCCTGGCGCTTCTCGACGCTGTTGGCGGCAACGATGGGGTTGGCAATGGCGCCGGCGATGAGCGAGCCGATGGCGAAGAAGGAGAAGAATGAGGCCTTCATTGTGCTGGTTGGGAGAGTGAAGCTGAAAGGACAGAAAGATTGATTCGAAGAGAAGTCTTGAACTGCTGGAACCGCTGATGTTCTTGTGCTGATGAGGAACGAGAATAAACACCTCTCGAGAGACGAAAGCCCTCTTATTTATCTTTTTTTTGCCTTTGCCTAGTCGCCGCAGACAACCACTCCCCTTCTCGTCATATCAGTATCTCTTTCACCATATTCCTAATTTTAAATCCGTCCTTCCACATATCACTATCGGTCCTCACGGATGCCACTCTTGCAATGTCGATCTTATCCCCTTTCTCGATGACGACGAGATCCCATAACCAGTTTTCTGTGGCTTTCGAGCCGCTCTATACCCTCCGTGGACTTCACCCGGTAATACGACTGAGCTGCGCTGGCGCGAGAAAACGACATCTCTGTCCCCTTTCCTCTAATTTTAAGAACAAATTATCTCATCATTTGAGGAAAGGATCGGCCTTCAGCGGCCATTGCGACAGAGGAAGCCAAGAAGGAATCGAGATTGGTGGATAGCCCCTAGACGTATGCATCAAGCAGTCGGCGAGCAGTTATAATGCAGGTTCTTCCCCTTGTCGTTGGGCGTAAGTTCTAGGCCTAAGCTGCATGCACTCACGTCTGGAGAGCATTTAGCCCTTAAAACCGTCCATATACGGACGCCGCCAGAACAGCCTGTCCAGGTTACTGTGACAGTCTAAAATAGCTTCAGGTGGTATCTTGATATGCTCGATGATGTCAAACCTCTTCTTTTCAGGTTTTGAAAACTGAGAGGACGTTCACGCATCACGATGGCCATCTCAGAATCTTCCCCCCAACACAGTTTATGTCTGCAGCTGAGGCTTCACATTGTGCCCTGAAGATCGCAGCAGTTGTCTAGATAAGGTTCTTTCAGCAGAGAAGATCGCGCAGATCTTGAGCTCGATCACCTCTCAGCTTACGTGTAGTGAGTGACAGAGTCTCATGGTAGGTATCAGCCCCTATCTGTCAATTGATATGAAGCACCCATCAATCGAGGATGGGTAAGTTCGCTTTCCGAGAGGCTCTTGATCCATATTATTTCGCCACTTATTATTTCGGGGGCGGCAACGGGCAAGCGGATCCAGCCGTTGGCAGACACCCTGGACACCTTAATATGCGCTATGTATCAGCGCAACGCAACATAACGCAGGCCCGCGGTTAACATCTAGAATAATACTACCCAATATCGAGTCACAGATGGGAGTAATTTCTCCATCATAATTGCCGATGGGGCCTAGCTAGTCTAATCGGGGCGACTCCGCCGCTCGGTTATTTATCCGGACCCAAGAAACATCGGCAGGCGTGATTACAGGGCCTGCTCACCTCATACCCAAAGCGGTGAGAGAGGTTGTAAATAGTTTCCTGCTGACCTCGAATCTACTACACCCTCTGCATATGCCATCTCATGTACCTGTATGCATGCGGTGCTTTATGAGGAGAATCACGATATATTTTAATGTGACTTGATGACATCAACGTTCTCATCCCCTGTTGACGCACGCGCTGCTGGAAATGGTGTGCCCATGGGCTAAACCAACAACCGTTGGTATTCAGCAACCAAAAACTTGATTTGTTTCTCACCGATTTTACACGTTAGAGATTGTCAATGGACACGGATAGTGCCGAGAGACAAAGGAGCTTTTCCCGTTTCGTGGACGCATACAGCCTTTTTAGCCCCGTCCCTGTTCCAGCTGATGGGATGGGAACAGTCGATGCAACGGCGGACTAAGGAATGTTTGGGGTCCGGCCGCCGTTATTGACTTCGCCATCTTATCCACTGATGAGGTAATCGCCTTCGTCGATCAGCATTGCCTCTTTTGATATCTCCTTGCTGCCGTGCTGCGAGGTAGCCATGACGCCTATTGGTCGTTCCTGCTGGTCAAAGGATCTCCTCGGTCATTCTCGTCTCCTGAAGCTCATTAAAGCAATGATCTATCGAGAATCTTCAGCTGTTTGATGAAGCACGTGGAGATGGCTGGGCTACTCCCGCGACTATCATGTCTCGACTTGGTCTTCGACTTGGTCTCGCTCGAGGGAGACGGTAAAGGAAATGAGATTACAAGAAAGCGGAGCGTGCCATATAATTCGACGTCTCTAAAATGAGTCTATGGGGGGATTATAACTAATTCGACTAATGTCCTCACTTCTTTGTCTCCATCACAAATTCCAGAGTCCTTGTGATCTACCGGTAGCTTCTGGTATTGACCGGGAATACTATTACTTACAACGATGAATCCGGTTTCCGATCACAATACTGTCAGAGGTGCATGTCCCAGTTCAGAATCCCGGTTTCAGCTGCGGGAGTAACTATGCTAGTTTGGTCACTGGACTCTTCAGTGTTCCAAATTCTTATGATTGTGATCACTCAGGGAGAAAGTTCACAAAGACAACAGCGTATGCGCAGAAAGATTCGATTACGGCTTTGAATGGGAAATGTATTAGTCCAACCCTTACCTTGATAACACTACATTTTCGTTACTGTAATTTATCTTTCTTTTTCTTAAACTATCTGCTGAAATTCATAAGCCTTGCACCGTTAAGACATGCTTAGCTATAATGTGCTCGGCTCGGCCCGTAACTCTAGAGGCCGCTGAAAACCCAGGGAAACTCCGCGAAAACTGGAGCCCAGTCCAGGAACAAAACGTTAGCACACCTTGCTAAGACAAGTTACCTTTATTCACATTGTCTTAAGAAAGACCGGTTAAACAAACCATTGACCTTCCGTGTGAAAGCAAGGATCACAAGATGTGGTGGCCCATTGGGATAGATCAAAAACCAATTCCTTTTGAACTTGAAGATTACCTTGGGCTTCCAGGATGTCAACCCTCATGGCTTCTATCTTGCTCTTCGAGCAAACTGGGTTGTAGTTCATCAAATCCTGCATTGAATTACTGAGAGTTGCGGCATCTTGTGTGAGAGTGTGCAACTTTTCGCACTCCAAAAAAAGCTTTTCAACCCATTTAGCGAAATAGCGTGTTTTGTGAGCGAAGCCTGCAATCGCATCGGAATTATCCGCTTGAAGCTTTGCGAGCTTTCCCCATGTTGCGGGCACTTCCTGAAGATACGCGCCCTCGTTTCCGAAATACGGTAGTCGTTCATGCTGGTGTTCTAAGATAAAGGCGTCGCACTCTTCAGGGTTGAATTCAAATTCCTCTCCTTCTCTGTCTAGATAAGCCAGGAGATCTGCACAATACTCTACCTCTACGTCTGGTACACAGCAGGTATGATACGGGCATCTATGGAATGAACTGTTTAGCAACCATTCTGGAGGTGGTGATGAAAGTTCGCACCGGTGAAAGTTTGTCCGAAGTGGGTTTGCATACACGACGGGGTTAAGACCGACAGGATCAAGAATCATCGGAGCGGCCACGGAGTGATGCATACGATGAGTGAAGATTCGTTTACACATTGTCGAAATGGTGTCTGGGAAACACTTGGATGAAGAACGAGAGAACACAATATACCAGCAAGACCAAGACCGGCTTAGTAATGATCCTTAAAGCAAGTGCAGTAGAGAGTAAAATGGCTCAGGGTATGATTCTGCTGGGCTGAACCTGGAATAAACTCGCTGTGCGGCTCTAAGGTGGTGTAAATATGTTTCTCAATAATAAGGTAGCTGTACTGAACGAAGTAAGGAGAGTCGACTATCCGTAGATCTCAGAGCTGAGTCGCCCCGTATTTATGAGAATATTGTTGTATAATGAGTATCAAGGCCACATACACTACACAAAGAAGTTGGAAAGTAGAAAGGGTCTTGAAACAAGGTATTGTTAACAAACAACGCTGGACAGTTAAACTTTGGCTTTGTTTCATATTCGAAAAAGACGACTGTATGCTGAGATATGTCTTTGGAAATTAACAAGGCGAAATACATAATTCACCTTACATCAGTACCTACTAACAAGGGCTCGAGGCCGCAATGCTTGAGGCGTCCGTAGGAATAATGCCAGCATCAACAGCACTCTTGTAGCACCATCTCCACTCGTTGAAGCCAGCGATCCAATTGCACTTCCACGCCCAGAATACCCATCCTCCGGACTTTTCAAAGGTCTGAACTTGAGCAGCAAAGAATCCCTTGTACCAATCATTGTTTGCGTCAGTGTCCTTGATGTCGAATTCGCTGTTGTACTGCACATCATCTGCCACTGAAATCGACCACTCGCCGATAATTGTATCGCTACCTCCTCTGTTGTCACTGCAGACGGCAGAGATATACCCGTCTTGGGTTGCTGTGATTGACGTATCCCATTTGTAGTAACGATGGTCGTCGTAGAATGCAAAAGTAGTGTCAGGCAAGTTCTGGCTGGGGTTGCCGGAGCCCCAAGCTTCGCCCTATTTAAGACATTAGATCTATCATACTTAGTTTGATGGTCATAGACATACCATGTATTGGATGTGAAGCTTGTTGTCATCAGATACTGAAAGCTGGGATTCTCGGTCTCGAATTCGAGTCCAAGCAGTTGGATAATAGTTGGCTACCATGTCTGCAGCCTGCGAAGGGTAGTCGGAAGAGTGTACTGGTTCGTTGATGACTTGTAACGTTCCCACATTGTAGTATGCCGAATTGGTGTGAACTCGTTCAGTCATCCACTCCAAAAACTTATATGCCCGTTCATAGTTGTCTGTCGTATAGAATCCGGGTGAGTCAACCACGTGCCCAGTGTACTGCTGACCTGGAAATTGGGATCCCGGTCCTCCATGCAGGTCCATTATGACATAGATCCCCAACTCGGTACAGTTCCCGACGACATAATCCAGATACTCAAGACCACCCTTCGGATAGTACTCGCCGTCGTTTACAAGGTCTTCGTTGATCCAGAATCCCACCGGAATTCGAACGGTATTCAGGCCGTAGCTTTGAATCTCTTTGAGGTCGTCCGCGGTAATCCAGGTCTGCCAGTGTTTTTGAAAGGCCGCGTCTGCCGCATCTTGACCGAGAGCCTGAACACATGACCACTCATCGTCGGCGCTACCGCAACCCATGCTGCTCCATTCATCCCCTGCCATCCACGGCTCGATGATGAACGACGAGCCAAGGTTCACACCTCGTATCTTGTCTGAGCCAGGCAACCATCGTCTAGTAGTCCCGGTCGCGCTAGAGGAGGAAGGTGAAGCTATGAGCAGGTGAGTAAAGAATAGATATGGGCTTGACTGAATATTACCTACGTCTCGATTCTGCAAGTGAGGCTGCAGCGATCGTCAAAGCGACCGACTTCCGTGGGCTAAATCGCATCTTGAAGATCAGTAGTGAAGGATTAACGATGCACTCCCGAAGTAGAAACTCATTCCCAACGAGGAGGGAACTGGAGTTAAGTAGTTCTGGAAGTCTCACCTAATTATATCACAAGGCAAGTGGCTGCGCACCTAGTCAGACTTGCATGTAGGTACTATAAGTGCATAATGGATTGGGCGTTGCCCCTTTTCATTAGAATCGCATTCGCATTAGATGCTGTCCGCCGCTCTGTCGTCTACTCAAGCACCTCCTACATTCAGGTAGAGCTGAGACGATCGTAGCCCCATAAGTATTCTTAGCCCCATTTTGTGCTCAGCAAATCTGCCGTGTTCTGGGAATCTCAAAGCCTAGTGCCCGGATCCTACGACCACCCATGTGGTGATTCGTTTCAAAAGATCGGTCGCTGCGGACTCACCTCGGCTCTGCTCGGCCAAGAATAATGAGATCATATTCGGGTGGAGCTGACGCGCTGCTGAGCAGTTGTAAAGTGCTAAATGCTGCCGTAAGACTAGACATATGGTATCAAGTTCGTCGAAAATTTCATATCGCATTCGCTTTACAAGTGTTTTCATACGTGATCTTGTTGAGTTGATCTGAAGATCTTCAGGATGGGTCGCTGTTTCGAGCTGATCGCCTTCGGGGCTGGCGCTAGCAGAATACCCCTGAAATTTATCATTATAGGGCTGCGTCATCCCTTGAACGCCAATCATATCATAGCCAGCCCGCCGATCCTTTAGATAAATTGCACCGTTGCACGCTACTAAATATAACGGTTTCGAGCGCAACAGTAGCATTGGTACCTTGTTGCTGGCTTCAATTTCCTCACAACTTGTACGATGCCATACTCCAGATTCCATTGAAGCGCT
The DNA here is from genome assembly GCA_022578775.1 of Xylaria venustula. Lineage (NCBI taxonomy): Eukaryota > Fungi > Ascomycota > Sordariomycetes > Xylariales > Xylariaceae > Xylaria > Xylaria venustula. Next base: position 156,617 of record MU389361.1, on the reverse strand, counting down.
ACACTGTAAAGAAATATTTATGGATGTAACAACTACTGCGGAGGATTTGCTCCCAGGACAATCCATCAGGAAGTTGAATGCAATATTTCTCCATCATTTATTCAATCATAAATTGCCAATAAGCTTATATAAGCTGATACTCAACTAATTACCACAGCTGAAGTTATTGAGAAACAGTTTGCGATTCTTTTCACACACCACAACCTCTCGTCATTTCAGAGGCACCATATCCCTCGCTATTCACACTTAGGTAGGCTAGATAATTGTTGATAAATAATATCTGAGAGCCAGTGTATGTAAGATGCATGTTTGCGCATGTGGTCACTTCGTACTGTTTTTTCATGTCATTACTTTCTCCCTCATAACCACTGAGCCCGATAACTAAAATAATGAGATGGACGTTCACACCAACAGCGCCTCATGATTGAGTTGGCGGGAAACATGAGATGCGAAGATACAGCAGCAAATAATTAGTGTAGGTCTGTGTAAACACAGTTCCCAATATCCTTGAAGTAGTACTCCCGAAAGGAACTAGGCGGAGCTTGAAGATTATGAACTGACTCGAGTAGCAACATTGATGAAGCTCATCAGTCATTCTATCTCATCCACTAATTCAAATTCCCCATGCTTCAGGACATGACCCTATCGGCGTCCATGTACAATTTGACGTCCCAATTGCAGCAGGCGGCCACATCCTCAAGACGTCAAAGAACATGACCACATATGAAAGATCGAGAACTCTCTGCTTTCATGTTTTCTTTGACGGTCGCACTACACTGACTTGACTAAAACCTTACTATCACAAGGGTCATCACTCTCAAAGACCGCTTACAGTCCAAAGGAATTGTAACCACTCAAATAACATTAAGTATAAGAACCCAGATTAACCTGTGCATCGGAATTCGGTGAATAGTCTGTAATCTGAAAAGAAATACGCGGCTTCGAAACATTTAGCAACATTTACGATGTGTCTGAAGATTGTAACTCATGCGATGACATGCGACGTTCGACCCGTAATGCGTCACCCATGGGGTCCGAACTCATGTATCGTTGACCCTTTCACCACTCCAAGGATCAGGTGTTGCTCTCTCAGCATCTCAATACCCAGTGGGAGTCTTCAATGTCCCGTACACGAATGCTGCCAGGTTACCGTGCGCTCATTCTCATGTGACTGTGGGTATACTGTTGGATATCATCGCTACACTCCCGCGACGATACCGTCTGCTTACACAATTGGCACCGCTGAGGTTCCTAGCCGAGGTGTCTGGCGCAAGCTACAAAGCCCTGATGATTTCCCAAGCACAGAAGCCCATACCCACTCGACTCCTTCTGAAGAGCTACAGATCGCGCAACGAGGACTCAAACACGCTGTAGAACAACTTGGGCAAATGGCAATCAAGCTCACAGCTATTTCCAGGAAGAAGGAACTGAAAGAGCAAAACCTGAAGAACGGCGCGCCGTACGAGAAGCAAGTTCAGGCAGCACATGATAAGTTGGCACGAGCAGCAGTTACGGCACGGGAAGTCCAAAGTGCGTATTATACGTGGCTGCAGATGAAGGAAAAGCTGGAGCGCGCAGAACATGGAAAGGTATTTGCTGTTGAGCTAGCAGTCTGAGCAAAAATTCTCGGCAACGTGCTCTGATACCGCAGTTAGTGTACAGGTATAGATACATATGAATGAGCTTAGACTTAGACTGTACGAAAACAAGAAAATTAGCAGAACCCCTCAATCTCAAAATCCGATGCTAATTGATGCGTTGATTTAGCGCCTGGGCAGTAGTCTGGGGTACGAAGCTTGGCAGAGGGGGACAATGAACTAGGTACCTAGCCTACCTTTGAGCGAGCTACTCATATATACAATTACATCAAGTTTGTCTATTCTTATGTGTTTTACGAATGTGTCTTGACCGCTTGACAAGCACATCACAGAGTTGAAGAAACGGAGCAACATGTCATCGATGGAAGGCAAGCCGACCCTACAACATCTCAGCGTAGGTTTCAACCCGCAAATCGTGCCTTGCAGGAGAATAGACTGAACTAAGCAACACCAAGGATTCACAATCGCAAACCATCCTCTGGCTTCTCGAAGAGTTGGAAATCCCATACAATCTGAATCTCTTCGAGCGGGTTAAAAACCGCGCGCCCGAAAGCCTGAAGGAGACGCATCCCCTCGGCAAATCTCCCCAGCTCATCACCGCGACAGGGCGCGTCATCGTCGAGCGGTCGGCCATCACAGCCTACCTAATAAAGACATACGACAGCGCCGGCAAGTTCACAGTTTCGGCCCCCGATGAAGCTCACGATGATTTGCGCGAGCAAGAGCTTGTGGGCTTCGCCGAGGCGAGCTTCAACGTCACAGTGATGACGGCGATGATGTTCTACTACTTGAAGACCCTGTCGCCTTTTTTCATACGGCCACTCGTCGCAGCTGTCAGCGCTATGATCCACACAGGATACCTTAACAAGGAGTTCGACGCGCAGTTGAAGTATATGGACGGCTTGCTCAACGGCCAGGACTACTTCATGAGCGACGAGAACCCGACGAGGGTTGACTTCGTTATGCTGTTCTTCGTACAGACGGTATACTATAGCAAGGTTGTGGATATTGCGCCGTATCCTAACGTGAAGGCATGGCATGATCGGTGTGTGGCCAGGCCGGCGTGGAAACGAGCTATGGATAAGGGTAATGGATACTCACTTGGCCTTTGAGCTCAATCGTATGCACCTACTTACCTGAGGCACGTCTTTTTGGCAGAGCATATGACTTTTTAAAGCTTGATGTAAAATCCAGGTACCCTGTTGGAATCAGCAACTATCATGATGTTGACGCGATTCCGACCATCTACCGTTAGTAGGTTATCCTGCTCGTCAAGGAAATCGTTTGGCTGCCCTCGATCTCTGGATGCATGCCACACACTCTCTCTACGTGGATACAGCAAGACGCTCTGAAGCAAGATAAGCTCGTAGACATGATACAAGCAATCGAGTTAGCTTGTGTGGACGTTATGAGGGACTTGGACAAGATATAACAGATTAGTTGATTCGCGCAGAACATGTTACATTGATCCAAATCGTGAAGAGTCCGATTCCAGGTTTCGATTCTATTACAATCATCGACGATAAACACGGATAGACTCATAGTGAGTATACTTTGACATGGACTTTCAGTACACCAAGATTTTCATTACAACAGTGACCTAGTGTATAATTAATACAAATAATAGATGCTGCACAAGACAGCGCCTCGAAGGCATGATGAAAGTTGAGTTTTTATGAAGATGAAATGAGACACAACTCGACCGGCAAGTCTTCGTACAAACTGTCCTAATTTATCCACACGATAACTGATGGGGCTCGTATATCACCTGCAAGAATATCCCTAGACACATATTGTCTGTCATAGGTAGTTCTTGCCTCCCATGTTTCAGGAGGGAATAAAATCTAATGTTATTTCATCAGTGTTAGTGGTCTATAACGACCCAAGCAACCACAAGAGTAAGGTCTCATTACTATATGCGAAGCAAACTACTCGACAACTACTCGCGAGCCACAACTATCCTTTCAAGTGAGCCACAGGATTTCCCACTACAGGAGCATAGAAGGTATACGAGTCACGAGAAGCTGCACGCAAGCGTCCCATATGTCATACGACATACTCATCCTGTAACCACCCACGAATAGATTATTAGTTACGACTACCACCTCTTCTTTCTCCAACTTCGAACACATGTTGTACTCCCAATACGCAGGTATACACGAGTAGTGCGAGGGCCCAAACCTGTTTCACCACCTCGAGTCAAGCCTGAAATCAGCTCCAGTGGCTGAAACCACGGCGTCACGACGTCAAGCATGAGAGAAGCACCCAGCCACCAAGATGACTGGGGGTGGCTGGTCGCATCTCTCAGGACTCACAGTAGTTACGGACTGTTGATCTGAATCCCATCCCTATTTAGAAGCCCAGGCAGAATTCTCGTGCTACGTAGGTAGTAGTCATCACAAGATTTAGCGATGGTGTTTTTGAGACAAAATAAAAATAAGCGTCAATTTCCGGCATATTGCCGCCGTGTGAGTCATTGCCTTTCGCTCCTACGGTTCCCTGTAACGGCGTCTAAGAACCCGCAGTCGTATCAAATCATGAGTGGCCCAAGGCGATGGGTCGAGTATATTGGAGGCCTCCCAGTGTTAGATCGCCTCCATTTGTGTGTTCATCAAGTTCCAAGCCAATGACTTCAAGCTTTCAGCTCCCTCTCTGTGAACTACCTACAAAGGCTAGTATCGTGACACGACGTAATTATCACATCTAACTCTCCAATATCGGTTGTAAAACAAGTGTCAGTCACTGGAAGAGTCATCTTAGGATGAACCACTAAGTAGAGGAATGTTCATTTGAGTAAGTACTGGCTATGATTAATTCACAGCGCTGGATAGTTTCACTTGTGTAACGTTAATAGGCAGTGAGAGTGACGAATTCAATAATGCGATATTAAATGCGATGTCAAACTCCGGCGGCCTAGAGCCCGCTACCTAATTCGCGATTCCATATCATCTACTAGATCTTCGTAGATCTCGGGGGTGGCAAGTCACTTGATTACGCGTCTAGTGGACGTCGATGCATCAAGCTTTGTTGAAGGCACTACCACCCCAGGTTCTCGTCTCACCTCAGGACTTACACCCAGTGCACCAACACTGTTGAGTATAGTTACATGACCACATTGGATTTGAGTTATAGGAACGACAATATGAGTTTGCAAGTAGAGGTGAATAGAGTCATTGCATGTCATATAGCCCCGGCAAAGGTTCGCATCTGTAAAATGTGTCGCAGGCATATCTAGTCACGGCGGACCAAATCTACAAGACAGCAGCAGAGAGCACACTATGAGCTGATGCGGAAGCCTCAAATCATCGTGAAAACAAGGCGGCGCAATGACTGTTTATACAGGAAGATTCGGTGTGGACTCAGAGAGGAACCAATGTGACGAATATTGTGCGTCGCGATAAGGGCTGACGGAAAGCCTCGATATCCAATCCCACAAAGCACAGCAGCGGGCACATGGTGGAAACCCCAGCACGTCTTCGATGATTCTATCTTACCTAGGTAGTTGGTAGTTGGATGGACGGTGGTCGTCGGTGGATCTCCCTGAAAGTCTAAACTGCTGCCTGCACATAGCTCTAGAGGGATAACTACGATACGATTCAACACAATACCTATCCGTATTCAGCTCAAGAGCGAGCAGCCTTCCGTACTACCCGGTTACGCAGTAGTTATGAATAGAGTCCACACAGAGAAAACCGCTGCCAGTCACCATCGCACACATCGACAAGGCCCCCCCAAATGTCGTAATCTCGGCCCTACACTTAGCGGTGGGCGTGTAGCCGCCACCATAGCGCATTCGTGATGGCGAGGCGATGGCGTAGACCCTTTCCGGCTGTCTTTCCCGCAGGGTGACCTGGGTGACTTCCCCAATTGCATTAATGTCTTTTAAAAAGTTTAAGCGGAGCAAAGCCCGAAGAGCACGTAGGGTGTATAGAGTAGGCCAATACTTAGTGTACGTTGAGCCTCGACTGTGACTCATTGGCGTCGCATGGGAGGTAGGTATAGGGGTGGCATGGCCGACTGGGCATGAATGAACACACTGCCCTGTCCAGCGTGAATACTAAGGTCACGTAGTATATAAAATCGCGAGGCAGATGTGTGTATCACGAGTAACAGTAGTTGACTAATCGGTGCCGACATTCAACAAGGGATATATTTCATTTTCCCAATTGTCGGGTTCTTATCGCCAGGGCTGGAATAAAATTTGGGGCTGCGCGTTTGACTGATGCCTCCAGAGCAGCCTAAGAACGGGGCTAAGGAGAATGTTGAAGGGGTACTTAGGGGGTAAATAATCTACATAAGATAGGTATGATATACAGTCGAATACATATGTAAACTTAGATAAGCAGGGCAAAAATGGTGGTAACGAGTAGCATAGTAAGAATGTTGTTGATAATCTTGAAATATAAGACGGGAAAAGTTTTCATGACGTCGAGATTTGTCAACTCAGCTACCTACTGCTCAGGCACGAAATGTCCACCCAGTACGGCGAGCGTACGGAAAAGGGAAGCTTCCGGAAAAAGTGGAGTGGCGACTACCGGCCGTGTAGACTATTCTGTCTGTCTTCTTTCGTTCGAGCTGTTCGCATTTGCCCAAGGTAGGAAATGGTATTAGTTGCTTGAGCCCAGCATTTGCCCATGTCACTCACACCTAGACTTGGCCATTCACATGCCGATCTGCCGACTCAGCCACAGGTCGAAAGCGCGTAATTCAGGTCTTGGCATGCCGGGCCGTTAAAAATAAATAATAGATAAATAATATCTTATTTTACTTAGCCCTTTCGTCGGTGACACGTCAACAAGCTTTTTGCTCCCGAAAATCTGGGTCGAGGTGGTTAGTCTTTTCTGCCCCAATGAGAAACAGATCGAAAGCAAGGCAAGCATCGTGCATGCGCATGCTGTCAAGAAGACGCCCTATTCACCATGATGGCGGCACCCCGGGTGCAGCGCCGCTTACCGGACCGCTTACAGGTTTGTCGCACATTGTTCCGGACGCACAGATCATATGTCGGGAGTGCGAAACTGCTGCGCTGTCTATATCTATCTGTAGCTCCGCCCTGTCTTGAGTGATATCTCGCAATAATGAGATGCTGCTATCTTCTCGGTGATACAAGGGTGAGAGATGTGAGGCAGCCGATATCTACCGTGATACTAGAAGATAGAGCCCAACTGATCATTGGGCCAACACCTGGAGGACAATCAGGCGAACGAGGGCCAGGTGAGGGCGACGCATGATCACTGTCTAGATTGTACAACACAGCAAACGCTCGATCAAATCCCCCCCTCAACAATATGCTGTGCTGAGTGTTCACGATATCACTTCACTGAGGCTAGGCTAGCGTCGGTGATTGCGACGAATACCATCACGATGACTCCGGCCACTTTCACGTGCGCATGCTTCTTACTATATGGTTGGATAGTCTTTTTCGTAGTGCAGATGGTGTGGTGCGAGTTACGGCAATTTTAATTGGTGCGCGAGTCTCTCTATCGGCGACATGCGGCCTGAGGGAGCTTGCTTGGTAGTAGGGTTCGCAGTGGGCTCAAGATTTGAGCGCTCTCGCGACCGAGATCGCGATGGCGAGCAGAGCAGGAATACTGATAAGTGCCAGCGTTTACGAGACGACCGAGACGCTTCGCTGTCTGTGCATGTCGTCGTCGAGATTCGCGCCCACTAGAGATAGACATAGGTCTATACTTTTGTCATTATCGGCTGCTATGCGACTTCGTTCCGTCCATGCAGAGGGGCACGTCGCATGAGCAGGAGGGGTTCTTTCGCGACACCAGCCAACAAGAAAATTTCTTTCTATATATCATTTTTGTGCGCCGAGCTACGTCAGAGCCCATGGGCTCATGGGCCAGGGCTAGCCCGGCGAGACTCGAGACTCTGTCGCCTCGTCTTTCTGCAGGCGAGGTAGGTATGAAACAATGCAGACCGCCCTCCATTTCCCTCTGAGCCGACGAGTAAGAGTCGGTGAGTGATAACGGACGAGGATCAGCCTGATAGTCGTGCCGTGTTGTCCTGGTGAGAGATCCTTCTTCCGGGTCGAGGCCAATGGACTGTTTCTCCTAGTTGACGATGTGTCAAAAAAAGAAGACTCGGTGGAGGCTGACCAGACCGTTTCGGTCGAGCTATTGGGTAAGGGAGGAAATAGGATTGCTCAGTCAACTGCTGTCGACCTCTGTAGAAAGCCAAAAAAGGGTGTGTACTTGTTGGAGCACTTCTCTGCAGGGCCCACGTTCTGCCCATGTGTGCTCCAATCGGGAGGCACACAACTGCATGCGGCCTGAAGGCGAGGCCCTCAAATTGACCACACATTTTGCAGCATTACGCTCAGCCCACACAAATTGGACATCAGTGCATTACGAGCATCAACGTCCGCCGGGCATCACGGCATAAACAGAACAAGGTACCGCACCATGACGTCCATTGTTATGAGTCACCTTAGGCGGCAGACCGACGAGATCGGAGCACCTCGCCTTGTCTTCAGAGAGAGGGGGAAAACCTGAGTGCGGTGAGGTTTGATGGCTCGCACATTGTAGTGTACCTAAGTATGTAGAAGAGCTCCTATGGTAGGGGGCCGGGGGACGGATCCGAATATGAAACGAAGAACTAAAATATTCGTGCTTGGGAGCACACTGTACATAGTAATGATAGTAAGACAGAATAACGGTACCCTACTGTGTGTCCTACATATGTAAATTGTAAGATAGACCCTACACTACTACCAATGCAGTATACACTAGCAGTACACATTTGATAGCCAGACCGGTGAGAAATCCGGTAGTGGCAGCACGACGAAGATATCCGGCATTCTGGTTGGCGGATGGTATCGTAATCTCTGAGCAAAGAAGCTCGGCTCTGCATGAGAGAGGTGTGTCGCCAACACGAAGGATCAACTTGAAGGGGGTGGATAATCAGCACTACGCTAATTTCCCACGCCGGTCGATCCACATGTCGTTGGACAGACCCGTGGTCGTGGATGTAATCTTGCTGGCTAAGAAAAAATAATAATATTCGGATGTTCAAGTTTCTGAGACAGTTATGGAGATACTGTACGGAGCCAGGGCCAGAACCAGGCCATGGCGCCCCCCTCCCCGCTGGAGTTGAGGCTGATGAGATAGACGATGGCCGGAATGGCATCTGTGCTTCTCAATGACCAGCATGTTGCATGAGAGCCCACCGGGACAGGCATGTTGTTGAGCCGCACCCCTTATCCCTATAATTAAGTTTTGAGCCTCATCATCCATTGCGATCATGCATTATCAGACGATACGACCGAATCGTCCTATTTTGTGATTCGGCGCGTTGGTTTCGGTCTCTTGTCCTACCTCTTGCAGTGTAGGACGATTACACGAGTGTGGGCATTGGTTCTTTATAATCGTCTCATTATTCACAAGATACTTAGGTTCTAAAATTATCTGCGCAGGTTGTCACACCTAAATATGCAGGGCCATATAAATATAAAGCTGAGAACTCAACTACTCTTCGAAAGATCACGTAGCATAGGCACACCCAGTTCAAAAGGGCATGGGGAATATTGCGAAAATATTTGGCAGGCACGGTACTCCATGTCCAGCTGGTGCGGACCTCGTTTCGTGTAGGAGCCTATGTGCTACAAATAACATGATGCCGGGCTAATAACACCGAAACAAGGTATCGGGATGAGACATGCCCACCAACGAAATGCGCTCCATGCTTACCAGGATTAGCTACCACGTTAGTTTGCTGTATTATTGATGGCTATTAATTGGCATTCCACAGGCCCGTACAAGCAGACTATAAATGAAACACGAAATAATGATAAAAGCCATGTGAACTGTGAGCGTATGGCCTACTTGTAGTATATACATGGATACACTTATCAAGAAAGGCAACAATAAGAAGGCGACCTATGAGAATTGTTAATGTCCCTGTGTGTGTTGCTGAGCCTATGAGCGGCTCGATACGAAAATCTGGTGGCTGAACTTCTCTCCAAAATCCTGACTGTGAGTCAGGTCATCGCAATTACGCCGAATGCAACTGTAAGATTTCCACTACTGGCTAGCTCGGCTAGCTACTGTGTACACTAGTGCTTCCGTTAGTATTCCAGAACGGCATAGTCTATCATATACAGTCTGTATACAAAAGTGTGATGGCGCGTACTGTAGTCTTTATATGGATTACCAAAGCATACCCGCGATCGCGCAGCTATTCAAATACCTAGAAGAGCCAGCCCGTAGATAGTAATCAGTTAATTTACCAGTAATCTGTTCTCTAGTGTGTATGTCCGTTTGTGTCTCGGACATCGAGCCGTTTGGGGTGGACCCAAAGTCGTGGGATCAACCTGGACAATGTACAGTAGGTACTGTATTGCCGAAAGAGTATCGAGCGTAGGTCTAAACACACTAGGAAGAACGAACGACATCATACATGAGGGCGGGCACACGGCTGCTCCATCGATCATTGGTAGAATGAGTTGGAGGAGGTGGGCAGGGTGGACACGCTGTGCGGCGACCTCCACGTTTTTGCCTGGACCTTCGTCTTCCCCGCGCAGCACCCGCGATGCATGTGGAGGTGCAGATGACCGTCTCTGCACGAACTATTCCCTGTTGAGGGGTTCGTTCTTGCGCGGATTTCCGATGGTGAATCACTAGCAACTAGCTGTGTTAGATGCCAAAACGTAGTGCGTGAATAGTTTACCTATCTATCTCTAGTGTAAGTGCACGTGGTGTAAGTAGGTAGATGGCGAGTGGTTTTGACGTCGGCTAGGCTAGAGGTATGTATATCTTAGACCCCCTATCCCATAGTAAGCAAGCAGGTTACCTAACAGTTAGCAGTCAACAGTTAACAAAATACTCGTATCAATCAGTCAGGCTCGGAGTCAACAGTCAACTCAAGCGTCTGCGAATCTACATATAAATACTATAAGCACAGTACCGGTAGTATAAGTAGTACCACTCACGAAGAATGGAGTCTGTTGTTAGGCTGCTCCTCCGTGACATCCGATATGGGTGAGCACCAGCTAGGTATTAAATACCACCAGAATACTACATAACCTTACTATCTTTGTAAGCAGGAGGGTGGTACAGTACCTCGCAGGTGTGATGTGATTACGGTGATTGCGGTGATTGACGGCTTGGGTGGTGTCGAGTCACATCAGCGCAAGCGCTCAATGAAACCCTGTGCCCATGAAGAGGTGCGTGCGTGAGACGTCACCTCGGCTGCCTCGCACCACCATACTCTCCATTCGGAAGGCATTCTGGCTATATTGGACAATCACTGGTCAGTGGTCTGAGCTGAATCCTACCTAGACTTTTTCCTTCTCCTCACACACAAGCACAACGGCTAGTTCCAGGCTGGCCTATGAGAAAACGGCGCATATGTTCACGAAACAGATAGATACCTAGGGAAAATAGAGAGAGATAGGTCAGGTTGGGAAAAGCCCATGTGAGAGTTAATAGCAGTCTAGCCCAAAGTTCAAGTTCTGGTTGTTGTTCTGGCTCTGGTTCTTATTGGTCTGGGCCGTAAATCGACGACGAATGACAACTTGCGGCGAGGTAGCACATGCTATATAAAGATATTAAAGACAAATGCACGACATTCAGCATAACTACCTGACTTACAACCATGCACCTAGACTACCGGTGGTATATACAGTACCTTACACATACCGGTAATACCTACTACTATGTACGCTACACCACCTGAATACCAGATATTACTGAGTACTACCTAGACTTAGTGTAGTGTAAACACTACCTCGGGTAGGCAACCCAGCTTCGGCCCAGCGTGCAGCCCGTGCCTGGTAACGTATGCATGCCCCTCCCCCTCAGCGTTCCCCTCCTTGGCCCAGAACGGATGAGTCCTGGGACACCTGATGAGATCTGAAGAGGCGGGTTCTGGGCGGGGGAGGGGGGGAACGAAGGACCAAGACACAGACCAAGACCAAAGTCTGATCTTTTGCCTGATGGAGATCACACCTCGCATCTGGCCGATCTGACCCTTTCACACACTTACTTACTTACTTACATAGTAGCTACTGTACATACTATTCGCGCATTCACGCCTCCTCCTAAAACCAACTGTTCTCGGGCGAATGACGAAAGCAGGCTGGATGTCTCCTTCTCTCGCCCTGTGTCTATGACGGACGCGTACACCCTCTGCCTGTCTCTTACATACTACAAATTATTTACTTCCCTACCTCCTCACATTATAAGACATTTACGTACGTCCGGCTTACACATTTATGCCGTCTGTCACCCCGCCCGCCCAAGTTGTGTTGTGACTGGCGTTTGCTCGGTTCATCAAACAAGCTCCCAGTCGTTCGTGACAATAGTATTGCCTTCTGGCTCCTTGCTTCTTTCAGTTTGCCGTTAAGAAACCCCCGATGGCCGTTCGATCATCTCCTCATCCATCTTCTGACGTTTTCATGTTTCGAGCGTTTGTAACCCCTCTCTAGATGATTTACATGCGTCATATACCTACTTGGACGGCTCAACTACAATCCCCCAGCCACGGGATTTAATCTGCGCATCGTCATCGATCGCTCACTCTGATAGCTGAGGATAGAAACGCCACACGAAGACGTTTCGGCCTGCTTCCCTTTATACAGTAACCGGCCAATGAGTTCAACCATTGTTGAGTTGGCCTGACTTCACTTGACAGCCGATTGTGCGCTACGACTAAATTTGTCCGTGCACTTAGACATTCCCGCAAATCTTGAAACTTGCTCCCTTGACCAAGCTTTTTCATCGCATCTGGACCGGCAGGAGATAAAACTGCGATCGCCAGACTGAATTGCACACTATACATATATGGCGATTGCATCCCTCGTCGCAAATTATTTGCCAACACGACAGCGGCTCATCCCTACCTGGCGCCCTCACAGGACGGAAGCATCATCACCGACACGATCTTGACGGAAGAGAGATGGATCCTGGACCCTGAACAACAAAATTTTTCATTGCCTCTTTATAGTGAATGAATGGCATACAGTATACCAGGATAAGTCGCAGAGGATTCCATCTCACGGGCGGCGCGGATTTTAGCTGCCTCGTCGCACTCGTGTTTCTGGACCGTGGGCTCACTTGCACCACATCTCAATCTCGCTAAACTCCGAACCAATTTACCGTCCTCGCACTGATCCTGACAAGCCTCCAAGCTATCCAGGACGACCCCGGCACCCCGGCATCCATCCTGCTTATCTCTATAAGTATACACTACGCACTACTTAGTGTACTGTAGTGCACTATTTCGCACAGTCTGAGAGCAGCAGGAATCAAAGGCCGCCGAAGCGATCCCTTGTATATGTCATTTTCTTACACGACCTACACTGCACTAGGCATCTCTTCTGGACGCGGAGATAGCAAGACGGCGGACCGGACGGACCTATTCTGGAGACCTTACAGTCAGAACTTTACTTCGGCGGTAGATACACCACTCTGACCATAGTATCGCATTCAAGACACCAGCCAGCCAACTACCGGCATGCTGATTCTTGACAGCGATTGAGTGCTCGGTGTATCTATCACGTCATAGTGTGGATTCTCTGGTACAGGCCCTGGAAATCCTCTGGATAGAGAATTGCCAATTGCGCAACGATCGCCGTATTCGCGTCCCTTGCTGATCCCATCATAAAGATCAAGACTCGGCTCAACTGGAATCCTCGGCCCAGTTGGTTGGATACCTGTGGCAAAAGAAGACAAGATTTGCCACTGGTTTTGTGCATTTATACTCATACAAGCAAGCGATCCCTTTTAGGCGACTGATGCGTGGAAGTGATTCATCGCCAGCCTGTTATGACACATTTTGCCTGTCACATGAAAAACGAAGACAAAACAACGCAGAAGAAAAGACCAGCAATAGCGTACGCAGCTGATAAATAAAAGAGGGAGAAGGCGAATAACGACAGGCGAAAGCTGAAAGGCAAACGCGATCCACCAGACGAATGAACGCAATCCACTGAAATCAATCCACTGCAATCCACTGCAATCAGCCTCATACACTAGATTGGAGCGCCAGGCACCACAGCACCACAGCTAGCACACAGAGCGCGGGACCGCACAGAGGCCGACGGACAGTCTGTTAGCGTTGTGCCCGGACCGCTGTGCCGGGAGCGCCAGTGATTGGTGTGGATGCGCGTTGGGCACAAAGTGCGAGACCGAAGCTTCTCGGACGTTGTGGCTGTGCCGTACAACCATTACCAATCTTTCGACGACGAAACTAGTCCTAAAGAGGTATCTGGTGGATGGTCGCACTCCCCTCACCCCTCTTCAGCCGCCACCCCCCTCCGCCTCTCTCTGCCCCTCTGGCCCCTTTCCGGTCGCCGGCTGAGGGAAGGTACAGAGGTACAGACGGCACTACGCTAGGTACGCTAAGTACCTACAGTGCACAATAGCACCCAAACCCACACCCTAGTCGCCCTGGCCTTCTTCTCTGCTACCCAGTGTAGCGTAGGCTTGCTTTTAGCAGGTTATCGGCCCAGGATCAAGGCTTCAGTGGCTTCCGTGTACCCTATCCCCTGCACGTCTTGGCTGATTTCCCTGCCCCCTTGGCAGCGCAGCTAACGGAAAAAACAATTAAAATAATAATAATAATAATAACAACAATAAAAAAATTTCTCACAAAGGACAGGCTGGTCCCACCGCACGCAGGGCCCCAACCGAAAAAAAAAAAAAAAAAACAGCCAGGGCCTCGCCATCATTATCGTGTCCCATACAAAAGCATCCTGCCCGCACCCCAACACGCACACACACTCACTTCTTGCTGTCATATTTTTTCTCCCAATTTGGCTTTCGCCATACACCTCTGACTCAATCGCAACACACCGTCGCCTGTTCGACCGAACCGATCACGCCGATATCTATCGCGTCCATCGATTCGATTCGTAATCGCCGCGCTGGATCTCGAACCATCCGGCCAATTCTCGCGCATTCTGCAGCCCTGGTCAAAGTCGACAGCCTTCGACTTTGATTCCCGCCCAACCATCCTCACCCTGGGGATAATCACATTAAACTTGTAGCATGTTCTCACAAAGAAGTCGGTCCTCCTCTCCTCTTCCTACCGACCACAATCCCAGGTGACGGGCGTCACTTTCTACAGCGTCACGACATCGGCGCCAGCAGACATTCAGGTTTCAGAACAGCAGCAGCAAGCAGCACATCCCACATCTCGCGCGGTCAGGGGGGCGACGGCGAAGTCAGCAGAAGAAGAATCGGTTCGACGCTGTTTCGACCATCGCATCGCACCGTCCAAGCGCGCGCCCTCACGTTGAGAGGCATCCCACGATCATCGAGCCGAGTATCGCGATCTTCGCTTTCGCTCGACCGCATCAGCCAGCATGAGCCATTACGGTTCTCCCTACACGGGCACGCCTGTCAGAGGCGGCGACCCTTACTATAATAATTACGACGTGAATAGCCCCTCGCCAACACCGTCGCCTCATCACTACCCATTCTACCCAGCAAAGACCCCGCAGCGCTCGTCCACGCGCAACCACGTTCGCGGCGCCAGCACCGGCTTCGGCGAGTTCGTACCGCGCCCGACCACCGCCTTCTCGCCGCGATACAAAAGCACCGGTGAATACGCCACTGGCCCAAGCCCGCAAGTGAGTTCGTCGCGCAAGCGCAGTTTTTCCCACAAGGGGTCGAAGCACCATCACCATCTAGACTATGACCACGTCGTCCCCGAGCCCGCGCGGCACGAGCGTCGTCGGTCTTTCACCTGCTATCGGGCCTCTTATGGGGACTCGGACGAGGACGAAGTGATCGAAGCCGGGAACGGTTACGTCTATGTACTGAGACCGCAGTGGAAGAGTTCAAGGCACAGAAATCACTATGACTATTACACTGTCACTGACCGTCCCGAGCATGGCACTGATTCCCGCTACTACCCACAGGCTATCCCCACGTTTTCTTTTGACAAAGAGAAGGCCGAGTACGCGCGCTATGAGGAGCCCCCCATGCGCTCCGCCACCCGGGTTGGTCACCACGCTCACTCGCGTCGCCCCTCCTCCAGCGCTATCCCTAACATTCAGCGTCCGGCCACGGCCCGTCCCACGGCAGCCGTGCCCAAGAAGAGTGTAACTGCAGCTCCCCGTGCTACGGAGGCTGACGCCAAGAAGCACCGCATTCCAGCCGGCTACTCCTTAAAGAATTGGGATCCAACTGAAGAGCCCATCATGCTTTTGGGCAGTGTCTTCGACGCCAACTCTCTCGGCAAGTGGATATACGATTGGACCGTCTACCACCACGGCCCTGCCACTCCTATATCGGACATGGCCGGTGAGATGTGGCTCCTGCTTATCCAGTTGTCGGGGAAAATAAAACGTTCCGAGGAGATTGTTCCCCAGGTCCGGACACAGGAGAACCGAGAGATGATCGAGGATTTCATTGCGTCAGGCGAGCGCTTGACTGACAAGCTACGGTCTCTTCTCAAGCGATGCGAGTCTCCTATGCTCAAGGCCAGCAAAAAGCGCGAGGCCGCGCAGCTTGGTAAGAACTCCGGCATTGAGTTCGTCGAAACCCTCTTTGGCCGTGAGCGTGAGCTGGAGAAGACCGAGCGCTTCATGCAATCCGTGCGCCTTTGGAACCTCCGGTTTGACGCCAACTGTGAGGACATATTGAAAAGGCCAACCCAGTGAAATCCGCCATCGGATGGACTCACCCAATGGATTTTTTCTATGCCAATGGATTTCTCTTGTCTTGGTATCCACCGGCTCATCTAGGATCGTCCCTTGACCTCAACTTAAATATTTATAAAAAGCCAACACCCACAAAACTAGATGGCCCGCCGCCATCGTGTATCACTACCGGGATTTGCTATTGGTTTTCATCCCACGGACTTCCCTTCCAGGAGTTTCCTATGTGTGTTACTACTGTCATATTACTTAGGCCTCAGGGCAGTTTCGCATTCCGGGGGCGAGAAGGGTTTCCATACACTTTTTCCTGTCTCAGCTGTTTCCATTTTTGAGATACCCCAGAGCAGAAGAGAGAACTAGTACGATGAGAGAAGAAGCACAGTCGAGGAGGCCGCGCAGCCATTTGCGCTTTTACCTCTTTGTCTTTTATGATTTACATATTGCGCCGCGCAAGCACAGCAGCACACGAACGAGAACATGAGTGGTCCGATCTATGAAGGGCACATTCAGGTTTTGGAAGATAAAAGTTGGGATTCGGAGGATTCGGTTCCTTTCGTTTTCTTTTGTTTAGACTCTTGGCCGACCAATATTGGACGACCTATGCTCGATGAGAGCCGTTACGGGATATATCTACGCGGCCGTCATTTCTATGCCACAGGACTGGCCACGAGGAAGCTTTAATGGTTTTGCGTTGGAGGATAAGATACCATGCCGTCAATATTATGCTGGACGGACAATTTGGGTTCAATTGGGTTTTTAGCGCAGGGCGTTTTTCTTTTTATACTCGGCTGGACTGGCAGCAACTTATAGACTACTTTTGGGGGAAACGCGCGAAGCCAGTTTGGCCTTGTGTTCGGGTTTGTTCACACTGGCTGGCTGGATTGGATATACCCTGATTGCTTTTTATGTACTCTACTCAATGTTGGTGGTAGGCGACGAAGTTGACTATTTTGCAATATTACACAACCCTCTCAAAATTCTACAGAAATCCGGCGTCTGAAGTGATAATCGCTATCTTAACTATGCTTTATTACGCCTTATTAGGACAGAAGGCTGCCGATTATGTTGATCGTGAATAATGTCTTTTGACTTGAATTTAGTGTGTTTTTATTTATGCATGTCTCCCGCGTCCTGATTTTGGTGCTGGTGCTCTGCAGGCCACGGACCGCATGGAGACCTCGTGCGCCAAGAGACGATGTTGCGCTACATCCGGAGTTAGATACCTACTTCTAGGTAGTTATAAATCAACAACCGTAGACTTACTTGATTTTATTTCTCTTTTCTTCTATTCTTCACAAATATTATTTTACCTATTGTGCGCGCTCATCTCGTTTCGTTAGTGTTGTATATGCACGGCTCACGGCGTGGCTCATGTTCCCTACCTCCCCCTCCCTGGCCTTGCTAGGTAGCCGCCGAGATTACCCTCGTGTAGAATTCCCGCCTAGAGCTAGAGCTAGGTCCAGGGATATCAAATCCTGGTATATCCGGCGCGTTGGTGCGGCGCTGTGCGCACACACATACGCTACACTATAAAACGGAAGAAAATTTTTTTCTTGTACTGATTGATTACATTGTTTGTCTATGGTGGTATTTGTCAACTAGTATTGGTAAGTTGGTAGGTAGGAAGAATCGTTGTTGCGTAAGTTGGTTAGTTGGTAGGTAAGCAATGTGCATTTACAGTGCAGGAATGTTTGTTGTTGGTTGGTATTGGGTCGCATTCAATGTACGTTGGGTAGGCCGTCGCAACATTTCTAGGTAGATTCGTAGTAGGTAAGGGTAAATAAACAAGTCTTACACTGCTGGCCTGGCCTAGACTAGGTACTACCGGTATTTCGCATACCAAAGGCCAGGCTGGAGGAATTCAGTTCCTTGTACTATTTTGCCTGTGTACGTGTAGGCTATTGGGTTGGGTTTACAACGTGTATTTTTTTTCAATGTGTTCTTTTTTTTTTTTTTTTCTTACCAAGACGTCGCTAAACTAACTACACTAGTAGACACTAGGGCTGTCAAATAACCCTGTCAGCTCACTGTCCAGCATCCCTTGCCTGTGTCTTGCGTAAATAGTGCAGTTATACTGTAGATGGGTAGTCCCTGGAAGGGCGTGCTCACTCCTTCAGGGGTGTTTCGACGGATGGCCGGGGACATCGGATTACTGATCTAGCCTCAGTAGGCTTATTTCCTTCCCGCGCTTGTATCCAACATACATACAGTACTGTACATACATCACAGACACCATCTTTTTTTGCTCACCTTGGATGCAGGTCGTCGATGGTTCGGCCCATCGTAGGACACATTGTAGGACGCGTCTACGGTCGTGGTGGCCTTGAGTAAATAGTGTAATTCTGATCTGCGGGGTTTTCTATCTCGTCTCTACTTATCGCCTCAACAGCAGTAGGGATTACACGGGAAAACTTCGTGTGCGACGATTAGATATAGGCTGTTGTTTTGATTTGCCCGTTTGTGAATAACACAGTCATCGTACAACTCCACTTGTCTTTCAGTCGATTATCACGCGGGACCTGGACCATCAGACCAGTTGACGACCATCGCGGCTCATACAGGCGCTCTCTAAGCCTTTGTGACTCCTATCCATTCCTCTATTTACTTCGGGTGGTGCAGTGTTGTGTCAGATGTGACAATAATGTTTCTGTACACCAACATCCATTCCTCCGTTCAGGCGAAGTGGAAAGCCATGTAGAATCTATGGATTAACTACGAAACAGCCCAAACGAGCTTCATTGAAAGTCGTATACATCTATACTGTGCAGTTGTGGCTGGTGAAATATTACTATAAAAATGTTTTGAAGACGATCAATGAAAGGGTGTGTATAGATGAAACGAAGGGAGTCAGCTAGTCGGTCCTATCTTTGAGTAAAGGATTGCGATCTTTATTTTTTTTCTCGCATACGTCCCCCCTCTCTTTCTCTAACCTGTTCTTCGGATGGTATACCACAGTAGGTATATTTTGAGAAGATGGCATGCAGATAAGCCGATGCCACCTGCAACTCTTACTCTGTTTCCTCCTCCTAACCAACCCCCCTGACATGGCGATGGCTTGTGCCATCACTGACGCCCCAAACGACAGATATATTGCTGATATTGCTGGTGCCTTGCATGGGGCAGCGCCTGAAAACCTGTTCCAATGTTGGGATGAGGCGAGATGGCTTGTACCGGTATCTATGAATTATTCCCCTCAAACGTGATTTGACATGGTCAAAACTCGACCCCCAACAATTAGTCCTAGACAGTGTCGATGCGCCCGGTTTCAACTCCAGTGAGTCAGTCAGTGAGACGGGATTAAGACGTATCTGTATGACGCCCAGCCATCATCTTTCTTTCTTTGGTGGGGTTCAGGTATCACAGCTTACACTACCTACTTGCTTTACATGGTATGTGCTCATGCGCCGCGGCAGATACGGACCGTGCTACGAAGAGGCTGACTAGGCGCCTGTATTGCCAATCAAGGACACCGAAGCAAGTGCCCTCCTCTGAGTTGAATCATGCTGACGAAAGGGGCTGGGCTCGACTGAAAAAGACTGGTTGGTGCGACTGTTTCACTCACACATGTAGGAAGATGCATCTTTTTGTCCCAACCATCTCACCCCAGCCATCCTATAATTGCACGTCATCGTATCAAAATAGAAGCATATATGCAACCATTTGATAATACGCGTAGGTAGGACGGATTATTTGCGCAATGTAGGTATGCGAATGGATACTGCTGCAGTAGTTGTGTATATGTGTGTTTTATTGGCTGGTTAACTACGACAGGGAATCCCTTCAGCCAAGGGCAGCGAATAGAGTGTATGGGATGCTAACATGCGGAAATGTTAGTCCTCACCAACCATTTTGTTTTCTTGTCATTCCCCCTCCTCGTTTTCCCTTTTGCTTTTCCTGTTTCGTCCTCTTTTTTCCTTTGGGGGCTCGAAAAGAGGCTGAAGCGTTGCTGGTACATAGATCATATCCCAACCTCTACCTGAACAAGTGTTTGAGGCTAAAGGGAAAATCATTTACCTACATAATTACGCCGTACTTCGCCTCCCGGGATACGGAGGCAGATGCAACACGCCTAATGATCGTATACATAATATGCATCTCAAGCGCCGAGATGTACACTGCCGGCATAGGTCCTGCTGCTGTATACATGCAGTATATGTAGGCAGGTCGCTGTGCTACCTTTCCCAACCTCTCGTTGGGTTCCGCTTCTAATTCGGGAGCCGGAAAGGCAGATCAACCAGGATTCAACGGTAAAGGCGGCCAGTAAGTCTAGGCCAATGGGGTTCTGAACTGGCCCTCCAAAGACCAGAGGAAGTCATGCACGTTCTGTTCTACGGGCTGTAAAACCAGCATTCATGCAACTTCAGATGCGTCGTTCATTGGACATCAGTTGGTCTAGTCTAGACTGCCGCGATACCTGTGATATTAAGATTGTTAGGAACTGTGAAACCTCACGCACATACCTACAGAGTAACATGCAGATATACACACGTACGTAGTATGCAGGCGCAAAAAAGCCCTTCAGCAACATCCAAAACGTTTGATTCACCAGAAACAGGAAAAGAGGGGGGATGGGTGTTCAGAGCTATGACGCTGGGTCCGGGTCCCTGTTCCAGCCCAGCCATGACCCCTCATCCTCATCCCTACACTTACGTCCAATATCCCCCTTTTTTGGCCCATAGCCCATGTTCCCATGCATATCATCATTGCTCGTGGTTGGCAAGTGAAGAGAGAGAAAAATCCCATGGCCAAGAGGGCAGCCTCCCAGAAACAGTGCCACCAATCATAGCCATAGGTGTGGTAACATTGGAGTCCTTGCAGCTTGAATGTGCAAAAAGATACTGTAGGTTGCATCCACGATGTATAAAAGAGGAGATAATGATAGCATTTCAGGCCGACTACCATGCCGGGCGGATCTCCCTTCCTCGTGGCTGGCCTGGCGTTGTCCAGCCCAGCCCTTCCTACCCGCCCCCTCCCTCTTGCTGCTCCTTTCGGGCGCAGCATTGAAGAACGTCCATGTTGGTTCATACCATGTGTTACGGATCCTTCCATGCTTATTCTTCTACTTGCCGGGTCGTGGCCATTGGTAAGCAGCCGTCCCTCTTCACGTCCCCCCTTTACTCGGGCAAAATACCTAGAAGACCCCGCAGGCGCGGGCGCGGATCCATGACTCCCACACTTCTGATCCATCCCGCGTCATCATCAACAACATATCTAAAGTACGTTCAGTATATCGAGAACAAGAAGAGACACCGCGATAAGAGTTGATCATAATCCATGACCAACTTCTAATATGGTAGAAATAATACCACCCCCTCACCATTATCAATAATTAACTTATTAAGACTCGTACGGTACAGTATAACAGGATGAGATAACTACTTTCTTACTACTATTCTAGATAGCTTAGCTCACGATAGTCTTACTCAGCCCTGATACCTCTATAGTAACGCATATACCTACCACAGATAGATGCATCGATTTATTCTAGTATAACGCGATGTAACCAACCCACAATATTCTAGAACACGTGTGGTCAGCGTAGCCGCCGCCGCCGCTTCGGGTGCCTATCTTTGTAAGAAGGCTGCTCCTTCGTCAGGCAAGATACGCATCGGTGCTCACCGGTGAGCTACCGGTTGTGTAGTATCCATCACCACCTAGGGATTACATAGTATGTATCAGGGCTATTGACCGATTCACAACTTTCTCATTTATGTCCTCTTGTAGTTAGAACACATCGGTCCATCAAACTACGACTTGCGATGTGGCTGCGCCGTTTTTTTACTCTAGGGGGACATTCGTTCATTGCGCTAATCTTAAACGTGTCTACGCCGCATAGTATCCTTCCATGCATACGGGTAGTTAGTCCGTATGAAACTCAGATAATCCACGTCAACTCCACCTGTGTACTTATAGTACTAGATACTCTGTTCTCAAAGCAGCCCATCAACCTCATACCGGCTGGGTAATCACACGCGTGGGAAGCATGCTGGGGCGGCTTTCCCGATTGGGAACCTACACGACATGACTATACAGGTTTCGAATGAGATATAGTTCTCATTCGTATCAGCTACGGTAGTTACGCAAACTCGGAAGGGGCTGACATAGATAAGTGCGAAAGGCAGAACGCGGCATGAACGAGACGGATACTTGCATCATCCATTACAGTGCAGTGCCCTTACCCGCCGGGTAGATGCAGTGTGTTCTAGGCTATTGGCAATCCAATATCTACTTGTTGCACATGCTGCGTTGTTCTTTTTCTTTGTTTCCATTCACGTGTTTGAGCTGGGGAATATAGGAGCTGAGTTTGTATCGTGTAAATATCGTTTCACCATGAGAGGGGTCGACGGCTACTTGGGATATTCAAAGCACCTGGTCAATAGGGTCAGCTTTCTTATTCGAGGTCGGATCGAAGTTATATCCAAAGGCAAGAAGCAATGATTGCGTTGTCTTTTGAGCTTGGAGATACTGATGATATAGATATGTGTACTGATCCACATGTGGCATCTTGACTGGAAACTTAGTTCTCTTCAAACGCTGATTTAGATATTCATAAGCGTGTACTGAGATATGAGCGATCCTCTTCACACACTCTATGTTATGAATATGACAGCATTGCCTTAGTCATCGATGTTTATTCTCGAAATATTTCATATGTTGTGCAGGTAGGATCTGAGTTAACTACAGTTGATGTGAAGGGTGACTTAAGTAACTAAGACAAGCCTACAACGAGTCATAAACTTGCCTCTGTCATAGCTCTAGGGATGAGTGTGTAGATAAACGCAGAAAGTGGGCATTTAAGGTGATATCGGTACACTGTAGATGGTATAGTATGATAGCCGACTAGCTGAGAGACTTGCATGATATCAATTTCATCAATACTCGTCGCTTATGGTTTCCAACTGATCGGGAATTGGATTGAACGCTGTCGGTAGATGCGTAAAGGAGTATAATGCCATATACATGACTTCTGAGATGTTAAAGTAACCGACGGGTATATTTATGACTGTCTTGAACGGAGGCCTCTGGTCATTTGAATTTCATACAGGTAGCCGTCCTCGCAATGAAACCTATAAAAGCGCGAGTATACCAAGGGTAAACACAATGAATGATAACATGCTTGTTTGATCACACAATCTCTACTACGACCTCGGCCCCGTCACACGCCTCCCCCTTCATAACTCCATGAACAAAGCAAAACCCCCTGACTCGAAAGCGCGATCTGTCAAGCCTTAACACTAAGGGGTAGACACTACCATACGGAATGAAGACGAGGTCTCCGGGCTGCGTTGTCGCGATGCAACAACCGATGTGTTTTGCCTGTGAGTCTCCAACGGCGACGAACGAGCTCGCCGCTGGATACTCGAAATCCCAAACCGGCTTTCCAAAGGAAGAGGCGATCCCATCGCTACATTCAATGGTCGTCTCAAGCGAGATATACTTAGTGTACGTCTCTTCAGCCAGGACAGATTTCAGATAAGCGACAAAATTGTGAAAAAGGAGTTTTTCGTCCGTCGGGTTGCACTTCTCGTCCAATCCGAAGGAAAAAGAAACGGCTGCGGCAAGAAGGACAGCATTGTCTAGAGGCAGGGATTGGGACCCTTTAACCATGTTATACAATATGTTAGACCAGCTGTGTCGCAGCTTTGATTTACCTTCGTCTGACTCCATCAGAGTGTTGCCGAATAATGTCTCTGTGTAGGTCTCGCTGGACTCGATTACAGCCAATTTGAAACCGCTCAAGAAGAGGATATTTTTCTCTCTGTCAATTTTCCACTTTGGCTTTGATTCTCCTGCTGGCCTCCACGGCAGAGCCTGTCCGAATCTGAATGGGTTTCGGAAAAGCATGGGTCGATCCCACCTAGGAACCCACGACGGTTCCTCAACGCCATGGACGTAAAGCAGGGCATTTGTGTTCTTGTAGTTGATGAGCGCAGCCTCGACAGAGTCTCGGTAGACATCCACGGTAGACTTGCCGTAGTCGGGATCGAGAAGCCAGCCGCCATCTTCGCACTTGATCATTCCACGTAAACCATAGATCACATCCCTAGGATCTGTTGCTGAGAAGTTCGACGCGAGATATAGCTTATGAAGCCAGTTATCACCTTTCGGGATACCAGAGGACAGCGTGGAGGCCCACCAGCAGTATGCGTCGGTGAAGCCGCGACTTTGAGAGAAGGCGGTCTCAAGTATGATATATCCGGCAACCAATTCAATTACATCCCATGAAAACTTCTGGTGACCGCAGTAAACTATTCGATTCGTACCTGCGTTGATTTCCTGGATGATCCAGACACGCGTGAAGACGGCATGTTTGTATAACCAAAGCAGGGCATCCCACATCTGATCCGTCATAAAATCGCATTCATGCGGGAGAGGTATCTTGTCTCGATTCTGAAAGATAACTTTGTGATATACGTCCGGCTCCTCCACTACGTCTGAAAATGGGATATCCAGCTTGTAACATAGGAAATCAGCTATTTGGCGGACTGCAGACGCGGCGAGAGATGCTCTATCGGACTCGTCCGGTCCGAGCCAGAGGATGATAGACTCGGCGCTCTCGAAAATCCGGCGCATCTGCCTCACCTGTGCTCCTCGTTCCGGTATATCAGATTGGTTAATGCTGTGTCGCCTGCGATGAGCCAGCTTCTTAGATTAATCTCTGCAGCACAAGGACGCACATACCAGAGAGCATCAGCCCATAGGAACCTAGCTTTATCTTCAAGGCGCAGGTGAGTTAGCGCAACTTGCAGACTCTTTGTCACCTCGAGATTCTTGTCATGCACGACTATGGTGCTGCTATCATGGGGGTCACCCCATGCGTATGAAAGCGCTTCGTACTTGGGCAAATTAGACCATTCAACCTCATGTAATAGGCACGAGATTGGATCCCCGGGTGTTCCTGGAAGCAGTTCCGCGATCCTGATTGACATGGGTAAAAGCTTGTAGTGGTAGGCATCCGGCGTTTTGTCTGTCATGATTCTTTACTTTACGTGAATCTTGTATATGAGCTGTCGCAATAAACGGTAAAAGTTAACGGGCTGCACTCAAAATAAGATGCTTGGCGGACTCAACAACTTCTGTGGAGGTCTTCATGTATTCAGACGGAACTCTCAACACCGACGCTGTTGGGTGCAGTTGGGACTGTATTATGGCCTGGCTGACTTTGTGAAGATGACTCTAAAGTCAGGTAAGCTCTGAATAGCCGCCGCATACCTGGGTGGCAATAGCAAAATCAGTGCATACCCCGCCTCGGTTATGTGACGCTACAATTTCAGTGTTATGTTATTATAATCTAAAGCTAAGCCTTGCTCGGCTGACACGGTGCAGGAGTAAAACCAACAACAGATGGTACACATAAACAAACATTAAGTACCATGTATGGATACCAAATAAACCATATAGGTGTGCCGTGGTCGAACTCATGTAAGAAACCGTGGATTTTGCTAATGTCCACCTATCGGAGAAACACTTGGTGAGATAAGCTATAATATTTGGGGAAGAAGATCTCGTTTCGCTCGACGAATAAGCATTGAACCGTATTGCCCTTTTTGAAACCCGAACGAGACGCTCCCGGAAGTCCAAACACGCGAATCACACTTGTCGTTGTGATTCATACAAAAGCGCGGTTATGGCAATTGTCACTTGTGATATTGCTTGCTCTGACCTACCCTACCCGATCTAAAGCGACTCCTTGCAAACCAGACCCAGTAAGGATTACAGAATGAGGAAGTTTCTGGGGGGAAATTCTCCATAAAACAAGTACCACGCTGTAGGTCGGCGTTTTACAGGTATAAGAAGGTCAAGAAAACCTATAGAATCAGTGTAAGAAAGTTTTAGAATGTAGGCCCTAAGATCCAAGGGGAACCTATCAGCCCGTGGAAATTAGGGTTAAGCTATAGATTGCTAATTCGTGAGTAGACAGCATAGAAATCCACCTAGAAGACGACGAAGGGGATAGTTCAAAGCTCAAAGGGGGTAATACCGAATAGTCAAGTTATAAATGAAATATATGCCTATAGCCAAGGACCAGATTCCTAAAAGCTTTGCAGCCGTTGTGCGATAACAAGAGTTAACTCCCTATCTTTGACTTGAGAGATTTTTCACCCTCTTGATATTCTTATTATTAATATTAGGATTACTTCATGACACTTCAGCGTCACATGATTTTGTTGAAGTGTTGTAGCACCAGGAATAGCTCATGTATCACAGTTAATTATGAAGTTTGAAGTGATAATCGTTCGCAGAAATTACCACTCTTCTATTGTCTACATATACAATGGACAAGTAGAGTCAACCCAGAATCCGCGCTATACGACTGTATTCGGAACTGTTCTCAGCCCAGTATGTGACAAACGCTAGGGTCATACCGAATATTACCCAACATATACCAATGCCCGCTAATTGTAATAATATTCACCATGATTCCATGCTTTTCTTAACGATAAACGAAGTTAACCTGCAAGTACTCTTCGCCTGCACCGTGGATTATTCTCAATCGGTCCTCGCAAACCACGGTTCTTGTAAAAGCTCGGCAGCGGAAGGTCGCTCCTTGGGATCATACCGGAAGATCCGGCGAAGAAGCCGTTTTATTTGTCCCGCTTCGTTTCTGTCGATATCGTTCGGCTTTTTATGTTCGAAAAAGTCTTCAAGATCCATTCGCGTTTCGATGTAGCAATGCTCCCCACCAGCTAGCCACGGAGGAGGGACGAATTCGTCTCTCGTATTTACAATCATGTGACGTTGACTCCATTGCTGACGGAGCCCGTTGGGGAAAGTTCCGATTATTTTAAATATATTGAGTAGAATGTTGTCACATTTGTCGACCTGTGGTGACCAATGAAGGGAAAAAAGCGGGCAGCCTGTAATAAGTTCAAAGACCATACAGCCGAAACTCCAAATGTCGACTGTATCATTCACGAATCCAGTAAGCAGTATCTCGGGAGCTTGGAGCTCGGGTGGGAGTTGAGCGCGTCTCGGCTGGCTGTTAAAAGAATGTGCTATTGAGCAGTTAGCTACGAGTATCAAATAAAGTATGTAGAAACGTATCGTGATTGTGGGAAATACTGACAGGAACCCAAATCGCATAGTTTTATGTTCTTGAAATCGTCGATAGTCCCAATAGAAGGTTCCAACGGCCGTGCATTACAACGATAACGAGGCGAATATGGATCACGTGTACCATCTGGCAGCGGGGGTAAAGGGAAAGTTGGTTGGGCGTCTTTAGATTCGTCCTTGATCTTTGAGACGTCACTACAAAACAGTACTATGATATGTTTTATTAGCTAATATTCTTCTAAGTAAGAAAGTCCTGGGTTCTATTAATTCCATGTATTGAGTCGAAGTGCAAAAGAGGGAGTAATAGTCGGAACAACAAATCAGAGCGTAACATCACTCACGGTTTCCCTGGTGAAAGTCTCCATGCACAATGCCGGCCTCGTGCAGGAAAGCGAGGGCTCGTAAAGAATTCTTCAGAATAGATCTTGTCATCCACATGGGATAGCGTATTTTTGTTATTGAGGCTGTTGGAGGTTGGAATTGGGGCAACTGATAGAGCCTGTGTTTGATACTTGGACCTGTGGGCTCGAATACCAGGCACCTATGATGGCCGTTGGGTCCGTCATGCCAAAAGCTGCCTAGAAAGTTGGTAACATAAACATGTGCCTGTATAGGTTCGCGCTTGAAGAGCTCAGACAGCATTGGCTCGTCACCTTCGCCGGCGTTTGATATCAAAATCTTAAGCGCCACGTATTGCCCTGTCCTTAACAATTTGAGCTGTGGTAGCCATGATGTTTTGGGCCGATACACTTACTTCGTGTCGTGGGCGAGCCATACAGTCGAGAAGGTGCCGTGTCCCAATTTGCGTCTAACTTCATATCGGCCTCCATTAAAGAGATCGCCGATATGGACAGGGTGGTAGTGGCCGGGACGATAACCTTCTAAGGCTTCGAAATATAGATCCTGCACATCACCGATCGGAATTCTCGGCAGAAGGAGAGCGGTTGATGACATGTTGCGGTAGAAACTGGCTGCTATTCGAGGCGTTCAAAGAGGATTGATTCAAAAGTAATAGAACTCTGCGCTGGTAATTGGAAGCGATGAATAGGAATATATGATGATGAATCACACAATCGTTTCAGAGTTCTAGAGAAGGAAAGTTTCGGGAGTGTGAAGCAATGTGGAGGCTCTCTAGTTGACAGAAGGGACGGGAGCTGCAATACGGGTAATACCTACCTGGGAAGACATTTCAGAAGCCAAATACCAGGCAAGTAAGGGCTGAGTTCATGGCTGTTGCCATGTAGTCAATAAAATATATCCGTGCCAATTCTATTCAGAACACCAGTTACTATGGCCAGCCGTAAGCTACTTTTACAAGCAGTTTTCAATGTATCTGGTCTACACTCAACTCTCATAGAAGCCAGTATATTCCCTGTCTGAGAATCACAGCAGGTTAACAGATCTTCAATGTTTGTTGTGATTTGATAATGGACCATCGTGTCCGCCAAGATGTCAACTGGTGCCACGCAGCAGAACCTCGGCAATAGCTTTCAAAAACATGTGGTAGTTGAGAAGAAGCAGCAGGAGTCGATGAGATTTATTTCTAGAGCCCAATCATTCGTTAAGGTAAGGGCGATATTTGAACGCTTCCCACTGCGGGCGATGATGCTGAGGATAATCAAGAAAGGCTCCTTACCATGTCAGCCGGATGCGCATGCACCCGGTCTAAATGGACAGCAACGTGATGACTAGAAATTTCGGAACCTGCCTTGACTACAACGAGGCACGCGGTATCGACACCATAGCCAGATGATCTCACCACAATCGCGAATAGTGAAGGCCAGAAATCAAAGCATCAGTCTTCCCCCTGGAGTTCTCTTCAGCAAGATATCCTACGGCTGATATCTGGTTTGGCACTCTAAGGCCCAGATCTGGGCTTGTAAGACCTAAGAGCTCGAAACTTGATAGTCGCCGCTTCTTGAACCCGACCAATATCAAACTCTACGCATTTTTGGCACACCGAGATACAAAGCTACTCGCTCGTAGAGTCACGGAACCAAACGCTCTGTAGTCCAAATGGCTCTTCAGAAACCTACACACCTACACACTACGAAGCCAGAAGTTGATAGCTTGTATCTGATACTAAACAAGAAGTATTGAAGGTACAGAGAGTACCAACAAGTTGAGATTCGTATATAGCCCATAGGTACAGCGCAAAGTAACTAGTAAAATATACTTTTAAAACTCCTTTCAATGATGATAGAGACACATGCCCCAGAGATCTTAACATTGTTTGAAGAGGGGTTGTGAAGGAAAATAGTATGAAGAGCTTCTAATCTTTTATATGATATAAAACATGTTAGACACCAGTTAATGAGCCTATAAACGTAGAAATCCGAATTCTATTGAGTGCTGCATCTCGAAATTGAGTTACGTATATATCTTTATAGCTCAAACAATTATATATATGCTAGTTATAGGTGATGAGCGAGATATGAGTAGAGCATCTAGCTATGTTGCTGTTTGATCATATATGATGGGAAGGGGAAAATCAAGACAAATGGAGTTGAGTTCCTGTCTCCGTTTCTATCGGTAGTGTAGCCATATTCAGGACACGACTTGAAGAACTCGCATTTGAAATGCAATCAGTCGATAGGTTTAATTGTTCATGTCACAGAACCTCCAAGTCCTGAGCATTCTAGCCCGACTCTACACCACCTTGATGCAACAAAGCAGATTTGCAGCCCTAAGCCGTGATAGTTTTTCTCCTTCAAGCCGTACTATCTATCCCCTTGTCCCGGTATCAACAGCTTCTCAGATAGCTTTTCAAGCATCTTTATTGTATAACCAAATGACCAGCTGTTATCATCTAAGTTTGAAAGTAGTATGACCTCTACCTTTGTCAATTCAACAGGAGACAAAGTACTATGTTTGGGAGGGCACCACTCAACTAGACCGCCAGCTTTGCCTATGCATATCCGCGACGTGTTAGTCGAAGAAACTATCTAGATGAACCGCAATAGAGTGCTTGTTCGCAGAAGGGACGTCAGGTTGAGTTGGCATTCTATCATTTTCTAAAAACACAGCACGATGATGGTAAATGAAAAATAGCATTTCAGACATGGAAAGACACTTGGCCATAGTCTTTTCGCTACAAACCTTATCGCTTTCAGGTTGAATCGAGTTCAAGTTTATTTCAAGTGTAGTTAAGTATGCTCGCTCGCTATGTGCGCGGGGTAGTTAGGCCCGCTAGTTACTACCTTAAGCACCTTAAGCATGTAAATAAGGACTACGGTACCTATCTCAGCGGAGTTGGTTAAGTTACAGAGCCGGTAACTTAGCGCTGTGGAGATACGCGCAGTATCAATGTTCACACTCGACACATTCCGTCTTCCTGCCTGTATCTTAGACCCCATTTGACATGTATCTTGGAATCAACTGGGGGACCGTGTGAGAAAATTTTGTTGCAGTCAGCAGCATGACGCACGCTCAGAGGGCTTTCTTACATACCTCGCATACCAACCCATGACCTGGGCCATGAGCGGACGATCGGCGGTAAGCACTGTCTTTATAGGGCCGCCCGCTGTGTTTTAGGTCGTGGGGCGGTACAGTTACATTGCGCCCCCCCTTTGTTCCAGCGTTGACAGTAGGTATCCAAGGACTTACAGTAGGACTCCCTTAGGTCCTAAGTACTACCTAAGTCAATACATGTAGGTGGGT
Source organism: Xylaria venustula (assembly GCA_022578775.1). Lineage (NCBI taxonomy): Eukaryota > Fungi > Ascomycota > Sordariomycetes > Xylariales > Xylariaceae > Xylaria > Xylaria venustula. The sequence goes on along the minus strand of MU389361.1, from coordinate 125,690 downwards.
GTATGTTAGTACTCGGCTTCCATCTAGCTGCTCCCCCGCTTCGTACCAACATCTGACTGCTCTTCCCTGTGCAAGCTTCAACACAAGCTCAAGCAATCGGAAGAAAGCTGAATAACGCTCAAAACATTTGACATTTTTGACACTCCAGTTCATTCGGTAACAACGGCCAAGATGTCCGAGGAAAAACACGTCAACGACTGGAGTATTCTCCCGGAAAATGTCTTCAAATTCATGGAGTCGCGAACAGCGTCGAACAGCGCCGTATTCCTTCTTCCCACCATCAAGCAAATGAGGGAAAGCAACTCCGAGCTGAAATTCCTAGACGTGGGCTCTGGTGTCGGCTCCATGTCCGTCGAATTTGCACAGCTCGTTGGTCCTGGGGGATATGTTACAGCCGTAGATGTAAACCCTGTTGTGATTCCGCGTGGGCAAGCTCTCGCTGAGCAACACGGGGTGAAGAACATCAAGTTTGAGACGGCGAGTGGGCACAAGCTGCCCTACGAGGACGAAACGTTTGATATTGTTCACTGCCATCAGGTAAGCCCTCATTCACCGTCCCCAAAGCTGCCCGTCATGGGAACAGAAGGACATCAGAGACAACCAAGAGTCAATGTTCTGATGTTGGCGGCAAGGGGTCTGGGTAATCAAGATAATGGGTATGCAAACTAATTGTACGGCAGGTCCTTACTCACAACAAGGACCCATGGGACATTCTGCGCGAAATGATACGCGTCACAAAGCCAGGTGGTGTCATAGCTGCTCGCGAGGGTGACCTTGATACGGAGGTAATCTGGCCGCCAATCCCAGGAGTACTGAACTTTCATGAGAAGTATGTCGATGCCAAGATATTATATAAAGCTCATTACTTTAATACGAATTTCTAGCTTCGAGATTAAGATAATCACGGACCGCGGCGGACACAGGGATGCAGGCAGACAGCTTCTCTCGTGGGCCATACGAGCGGGTGCGAAAAGGGAGCAGATTACGACGAGCTTCAGCACTTGGTCTTACACCGAACGTGAAGACCGGACGCTCTGGGGTGAGTTTCCTTAGATTATGATCATGAACATAGTGGCTGACATGGAATGCTTCGGTTAGCGTCCGGCATGATTGGTATAGCCCTTGGTCCCAATCTGCGGGAGAGTAATATCAAGGCTGGAGTCTCCGCAGAGGCCATGGATGAAATGCGTGAGGGTTGGGCAGAGTGGATGAAGCTAGATAATGCGGTGCTGGCACAGATTCATGGCGAGGTCATCATTCGAAAGTAGACGAACATAGTCACCCTAGCTGCTACTGAGCGAGAAGACTCTTAGCACAGTAGGATGGTGTTGCAAAAGCCTGGTAACTACGGGTCAATACATGTTATCTGATATATTCCAAGCAGATTCAGTGACGATGTCAACATATAAGCGCACTTAAGATCCAGATCGTCATCTGGATTCTTCACATGGAGAAAATTGTCTCTGAATGGACGACAGTCGACTCATGCCATAATGTTTAGCGCAAACAACCTGTTGACTTCGATTTGGTACCCCTTTATATGCTCCCAGAGCCTCGGACGATCATTGAACAAGAATTATCTTAAGCCATCAGCTCTGTCGGTAATTCTTAATGCTCCCCGGAATACTATGTTTAGCCTTCCTATGCTTATGACTATGATGTAGACATATCAAATTTCTTCTCATCTAGAAACGACGTGGGCTCCCAATATGACTGATTCGCACGGTTATTACAGCTAGTTCGCCTTTCCCTCAAATATCTCTATATTGCTCAAACTCAAAGCACATACTAACAAGCGTGTCTTTCTATTATACAATAAATTTACTTTTCAGTCAGTATCGATATTGGCTAGTAGCTAACGATTACGGTGTCAGAGGAAAATCCGGCCGTTGCGAAGCACGTTAGACAACTGACTAATTCTCTATGTCATATTACTTCTTCTGTATCTCATTATATCACCTCTTATATCATGATGGACCTCATCAAAATACCATTTTTGATATGTGAGGGGCTAGTCGGAGGTATCAGGGGAGAATCGATATGATTTCGTCAAGGATATCAGAATGTATGCATCTACAAATGAACGGCTGTACTGGAGGCGCTTACTACGGGTTATTTACATGCAAGAATCTACTCTCACTGTGAAGGAGCATCATCACGACTATAGAGTTCTACAACCATTCAGCATCCAGCTATCTCACCGAGGATATCTTTGACAGGCTGAGAGGCTGATTACCCAGGATTCACTAATTTTAAGGGGATCTGAATTTGAGTTGTGTGTGGTGATCACGGTTTGGGGGTATGTGGAGCTCTGAACTGGAAGATGTTCTTAAGATGTTATTCTAGGCAAGCTGAAAAATGCAAATCCAAGCCAGGTAATCGCCGATTACCCTGTAAGATGCGAATTACGCCTGTGTTGGAATACGATTGGGCTTATCGACTGCGTTCAAAGACGCCAACTCACATAACACAGTGCAGTGGCATCATTGTCGGGCATGCGCAAGGATCCAATGTACTCTTGGTGTACGTAATGCATCTACTGCAAAGAATTGAGCGGTAAGTTTCCGCACGGACAGTGGAGTTGTGCATATGATATCGATCACATGCAAATCGCGTGGAATTCGATTTGTAGTCGACGAATAAGAGGAACTGGTCATCACGACGGAGAGCCAGAAGTGTATGGGGGTTACATGGTCAGGAGAGAGCACGTAGGACTATCAATCAGCCAAAATGGCATGAAACGAGCCATAACTCGGACGACATGGGGGTAACTTGATGAAAATATCTGGGGTTTGGACAAGGCTACTGCTGCCTACTAAGCAAAGTCGCAAAGAAGGAACCTGCATGCATACAGATGGTTACATATATATGGTTTGTGGATTGGCGGCGGTCCCCAGATAGCCGCCATATGCGCAACACGAAACCTTATTGGATTGATTACTAAAGATCTACAACCTCACTGCAACATCGTAGGCAGCAAAGTTGAAGTTGAAGCCAGCATTTAAGGATGGGATGCGCTCAGCTCAAGTGTGATGGACAGGGTTCGATTGTGATAGTCTAAACCTCAATGGTTCCCGAAGGCCGTTGTTCTCGTAGGATTCCCGAGAGCCTCACGACACCGTGGAGGATTGTTCTATGCCTCGGCTCCTGCGTCGGCGATCCTGATTACAATTTTCTGACCTCTGACCTCTCCCCTCCGCAGCATCGCCAATCCTTTAATGACACCGTCCCATTGCCCATCAATCTGAAGGATGGGATGATGCTTCACGGAGCCTGCATCAAGCAGCTGCTGCATCTCCTTACCCCAGCGCGCGTATAATGCCGCTAGCGCTGCGCTCGCGGTCCGGGTATATGTGATTCCCGTTTCGGCTTCGGAGCCAACTTGAAAATCCCGGCCGAGAGCCTCGTATCCCATTACCTCTTTGACGCGAACAGCCCGTCGAGTGCGCCAGCTATCCTGCAGGCTCTCTATACACGCATACCGGCCGCCGGTGCGAGCCAACGCAGCAAAGCAAGTTGCCACAGACTCGGCGCTGGTAATACAGTCGAATGCGTGCCGTACTGGGGCGCCGGCGTGAGTTCTCACTGCCTCGGCGCAGTTGGGTGACGTATAGGAGCAGGTAGAGCTCGCACCATACTCGACGGCTAATGCCGCGGACTGAGGCGAAGTGACAGCGACCGGCTCGTAGCCTGACCTATGTAGAGCGTTCACCCGGCGGTCAGCAAATATTAGTGTTCAGCGGGGCGTCCCACTTCATGCGAGGCCCTTTACTCGGCAACTAGAGTCTGAAGGATTCAGACACTTGTCCGGATAGGCAAGGTACTTTATCGTTTCGACGAAGGGAGGCGAAATTGGCAGAAAAGGGGGGGCCACTAACAGTTTCAAGAGCTGGCAGGCCATGGTCCCAGTCGCAGTAGCAGCCCCATAGACAAGAACAGGCTCCGGCTCTGCCGTCGGGGTCGAGGGGAAGCCATCGAGAGCCAGTGCATGAGGATCAGAGAGAGCGAGTCCCACAGTGCCCCAGCCCACGGCCCCCAATGCTGCTCCCTCCAGGTCACTCCAAGCGTCTGGGACTCGCAATAACCGGCGGCTGTCGACCGCGATGAACTCAGCAAATGACCCTTGAGGCTTCGATGCCGCATCAGTATATTGCCCATAAGGAAATAAGCCTCCGCACACACGCGTCCCTATCTGACACACCGCTTCTGGGCCTGTCTTCACCACGACTCCACAGAAGTCACAGCCAGCCAAACCGCCCGATGCAAGGAAGTTCGTTGGCATCTTGTAATCACAATGGTTGAGGGCTACGGCCGAAACTCGGACTAGCACATCATAAACGGTGGCTAGCGTGGGTATAGCGACATTCTTAGCGACTGACAAGGGGAGAGTAGTTGCCGGGTCGAGATCATTATCGCTCTGTATAATGGCTGTTTGGAACTGTTGCGTTATCACATCGTCGCTCTGAGCCATGCTGGACAACCCGACTACCTCACTTTCCCCTCGTGTCTGTCTCGTGGCCGTCGTGTGATCGTATGCTCTTCGGTACTGCCCGTCAGATGGGAATTGAATGGCATTACTCAGTAATAGTGTACATAAAAGTATATATAAAACGTGGTTTGGGACAATAAGCAACGAGGATAGGAATCCTAAGCGATCCGTGCGACCTTATACTGACATCATTTCGGGATACCGATCTAACTAGGAATCCGATGCCGACGAGTTGTTGAACACGGCTACTCTTGACATACCGCGATCTAAATATAAGGTTTATGTAGAGATGTGGCAAAGCTGGCAACTATACTAGTTTGCGTCTTTATCTACCGGAGATAGCTCTACGCATGGTACCTCTCAATCGCGCTTGGATACATCATACCGGTCGAGCCGGTACCGTAAGCATACTACCACGTTAAAGTTGAGACAGGAAGCCTGCGCGGGCCTTTCTCAGCCCTACGAGGGCATGATTATCAATGTGGGGGGACTACTACCTCCCATGGTTTTCTTCTTACACTACACCTATTGCTGTGTCGTAGTGTAATCTTGCGTGTTTTTCCAACATTGTCATCTCCTCATGTGCACAACAGTGTAACGGTGTCGCCGATAGGCGTTGAGCAGTATCCTGGAACGGTAAGCTAGAGTCTGTCATGGTCGATTATGCTTAATCTAGGTACATTTAGTGTTTCCTCACTTCTTGTTTCACTAGCAATGGAAATAATCACCCAAACTACGTGGTGGTTTAAACATGCTCGACATGCAAGTAAGCTTGTTAGCCCGGACTAGCGGACGATAGTGTCGGTAACCCCCTTTGGACAGTCCCACGCCATGATGTTACGTAAGTCCCAGATTAGGACGAGTATGGGGCGATCAGATGCATCCTCATAGATAGCCCTTGATCTGCTCCTCGCACCATTCCCAGAATTTGCTCGTGCCCCCTGTACCCCCTTCACTTTCCGGCAATGTGGCCTTAGGCAGGTCCTCTCGTAAAGGCAGAATCCTTCCAAACGGACCGACTGAGCATAGTAAGTATCCGACTAGTCTAGAAAGAGGCATACGTTCGAGATTACTCACCCAGGGTTTTGGATACGTCAGCGGCTGCGGCTTCGGGAGAGAAAGCAGCGTACAGCTCAGTGATGGCACCGCGGACAGCAGGGTAACAGACTAGTTTAGCGATAAACTTAATTAGGAACGGCTGGTCTCGAGCAAGCTCCGTGGTCAAGTTGCCAGGGTTGATTGGCACACTGACGATGCCGTCGTCTTTGTAGCGACGGGCGTACTCAACGCCCAGCGCCCATACACCGGCTTTGCTCAGCCCATAGCGCTCTTCAGAGTCTTTGGGAATGTGGTAGTCTAGGTTATCAGTCGACAAACCGACGTCACGGTGCGCGCTGAGCTCTAGAGCATATGAGCTAAGCCAAACGATGCGAACGCTGTGCGGAAGCGACGCCTTTGCTGTCTTGACGAGGGTGGGAAGCAGAAGCTTCGTGAACAGATGGGTGCCCACGCAGTTTGTGCCCAGGGCTAGCTCGTAGCCTTGGACGGTCTTGAGCGGAGGCTCAACTGGCGCCACCATGGTTCCTGCATTGTTGAAGAGGGTATGAAGACTGCTCTCTTGTGCCAAGAAGGTCTCTGCGGCAGCTTTGACGCTGTTGAGGTCGCCCAAGTCAAGGTGAAAATAGACAAAGCTGCCTGTAGAAGAGGGCGCTAAGTCTTTGATCTCTTTGATGGCTTGTTGAGCCTTAGCCTCGGAACGAGCGCCCACGTAAACCTGCCAGCCGGGTCAGACGTAATCATCGTGGAGGTAGTATAGTGTAGTGCGGTATAGTATGCTATAGTATGGACAGCTAGACTGGGTGTCTGGCCCCCAACTGAGGGGCCCGGCCACTCGCCAGTCTACCAGGGAAGTGGGAGGTGGGGTGAAGCATAGTCAGAGACCTAGCGTAAGTAAGCTTCACGAACCTTTGCATTCTTCTTGTACAGCAGTGTCGCGACCTGCTTGCCAATGCCTGAGTTCGCGCCCGTGACAATGTAGGTTTTACCGGCGAGGTCCGGAATATCCCGCTCGGTAAAAGTAGGCGTCGGCGGGAAGAAATTAGTCCACACGTTTGATAGGGACGGCATGGTGAACGATGGGAATGAGATAGGATAGGGTCTAGGTCTAGGTCTGGGTCCAGGCGGTGGTGAGAGGATCCTAAGAGGATTTGGAAGAGTGGTGAGAGAGCACGGTCTCAGGTGATTATTAAAAGGACGATTAGCTGATGTACGTGTCGCTAATTTAAAATGCCAGGGCGCAAGGAACTGCGGCTACCACTATAATTGGACCACCTAAGCTTAATACCTAGCTACGCCATTGCTGACCCGGCCAGCTGGATGCAACGTCAGTTGGGGGCTGATGTCCGCTCAACTTACAGCGAGTTCAGGAGTAACATACGTAGAACGTAGGTATGGTCATCCAACAACACCACACTACGTACATACATGTATGTACCTAGGCGAGCTAGGTATATGTACTGCCATAATTATCCAATTGCCGGAGGAAGAGGCTATGTACCACTTTTCAGCTAAATGACGGTAAACTAAGGGTCAATTGCCGCTTAGTACGCTGAACTACAGCCAATTTAGCAGTGCCCCCTAGATTGTAGGAAGAGCACCCTAGCTTAGCATAGAGCCACCATCTTAGTATCTATGCTTTACTTAGGTAGTAGACTATGTGAACATCATATAAGACTTGTGGTTTAGCTACTTAGTACCCATGGTCCCCGTTGACAATATAGACAGCGAACTTGGGCTCACTTTGCGTTGCGTGGATGCAGTTCTCCAGTTACTCCAGGAACAGCATGCCTTTCTTTTCTGTGATACCAACCTTCGCTGGGATATGTGCCTTGGCACTTCTCACAGGCGTCGATGCAACCTGTAGATCTATCCCTGGTGACGCTGATTGGCCCAGCCAAGAGTCCTGGACCGAGTTGAATACAACAGTCCAAGGTCGGCTGATTCAGACAGTCCCCCAAGCCAGTGTATGCCACACATCACCATTTGCCGATTTCGACACAGATGCATGCAGTGCATTACAATCAACCTGGTCTCTATCCGAAACCTTGTAGGTGAACTCGCGGTATTAGTCCTATCAGAGTCGTTCATTCTAACCAATCTACGTCTGTGTTGCAGTGAGTTGAAGCCGGCAGAGATTATGAATGGTTACTACCAGAATCAATCCTGTGACCCCTTCACCGACAGCTCAAAGCCGTGCGAACTTGGAAACTACGCCTCCTACTCCATCAATGTCACAGGGGCCGACGATGTCATAGCGGCTATCAATTTTGCCCAGGAACAGAACGTTCGTCTGGTCGTGAAATCTACTGGCCATGAGTAAGTTGTGGATCTCTCCCTCCCTTCCTCGAGTGAGCCTATATTGCCACGTGCTTTCAAATTGAGCTCCGAGTTGACGCAGATCTTACAGTTACATTGGGAAATCTACTGGCAAAGGTGCTCTTTCGCTATGGATGTTTAATTTGAAAACCGCTGAAGTAATAGAGCAATATGAAAGCGCTAACTACACGGGACCGGCTATCAAGCTCGGCTCAGGAGTCATTGGTGGAGAAGCGATCGCTGCCGCTGCTGCCGCTGGCTACCGAGTTGTTGGCGGCGAGTGTGCAAGTGTGTCGCTTGCCGGAGGATATACACAAGGCGGCGGCCATTCTATGTTGAACAGTGCATACGGTATGGCGGCAGACAATGTCCTCGAATGGGAGGTTGTTACTGCGGCCGGTGAGTACCTAGTGGCCACCCCTGAGAACAATACCGATCTGTACTGGGCTCTGAGTGGAGGTGGTGGAGGCACATACGCTGTGGTTTTGAGTATGACTACAAAGGTTTATCCTGATGGCCCGATCGCCAGTGCCATACTGACATTTGGGTTCAACGACACTGCCCAGGAAGACAACTACTGGAAAGCTGCCGAGCTTTGGTTTCAAAACTTACCTACTTATGTTGCCACAAACAACTCCATTCTCTTAGATGTCTCAAATAACAGCTTTGTTGTTATTGGCTTTACACTGCCGGACCAGACGGTCTCAGCTGTAGATTCACTGCTGGATCCTTTTGTCGCCAACCTTAAAAGTCTTAACCTTACTTATACCCTCACGCCTAATGTGTCAGCCACATACGTGGACTACTTTAACAGCATATTGGGGCCGATACCCTATGGGCCATTTCCCCCAACAGAAATCTGGACGAGCCGGCTCATACCACGATCTACAGTCCTCAATGCTACAAGCAATGCCAAGCTCATCGATGCATTCCGTCAAACAGTGAGCGACGGCACTTTTGCTGTGGGTTGCAACGTTATCAGCGTTGCGAACGCACAGCACCCTGATAACTCTGTGTTACCAGCTTGGCGAGATGCCATCGCTCAATGCAACCCTACTGCGTACTGGGACTTCCAGTCTCCACTAGAAGCCAACCTGGCTATCAAGGAAGAGCTTGTCAGCGTGCATACACCGCTGCTGGAGAAGGTCACACCTGGCTCGGGTGTATATCTGAATGAGATAGATCCCTGGTACAAGGGAGACTGGAAGCAGGAGATGTATGGGGCTAGTTACTCTCGGCTTCTGAGTATTAAGCATACTTATGATCCTAATCAGCTCCTCTATGGGCAGTTTGCAGTAGGGAGCGACGAATTTTCTATAGATGATAGTGGACGTTTGTGTACTGTTTAGATTTAATGAGGAGAGAGAAGCTCGCTGTACATTACCCATAGAAGAGCCTTATAATAACTACGAATGGATACGATAGAAATATTCTTCCGGCCTCAAGCTACTTAATGGCGGTTCAGCTGCCTTAAACTTAAACGAAACTTGTCCTGCATCCAAGTCGGTTTGATTGGCATGGGTACCGCTAGTTGCCGCTACTAACCTTTTATCTATTGCATGTTGTAAGTGCTAGCTAGGGTCCTGATTAAGTAGCGAACGAAGGTGCGCAACATTCACAATCAACATATTAAAGCTCGAATTTGAAATAACGGTCGTTTATCATTGGCACATAAATAAACCTGTGAACTAAGTTCGTAGAGTTATACGAAGGCTAATCGCGATGTTCCACCACTTGATGAAACTCCACTGTCTGAGTGGGATGGATCGGAGCTCCCTCTCTTCCGGATCTTTGCGATTCTGTATCCGCCCAAGCGTGTGCAGTTACGTCTCTCGTATTGGTATTTTCATGCAGTGGTAGCCAATCCTCCTCGCTCCACCCTCGTTTACCTACGGTCGAACGTTGTCCTATAGTCTGAATACTCGGCAAGCCATTTGTGGAGTTGTCGCGTTGGCTAGGCTTGCTACGGGACGAAAAGAGGGTCGATTTTAAAGTCCTGAATATTTGGATATCAGGTAGAAATGATCTGTGTAGAGGCACACAACAGCAGATGACGCTGGCCGCCATTTGTGCGATCAACAGCGGAAGGTCGGTACCATCTTTGTCTGGATTTAAGGAAACGTTGAGTTAGCCTATTGCGATCCAAAAATTTCGAGTCAAGTCAATAACTCACCAACTTTCCCATACGCGAATGCTATCTTGATAGGGCCAATCACGCCAGCTCTGGTTTATCTAGTTAGTGCTCGGAACAGCCTTGACTAGTGCAAGTTTATAGACTTACAAACCACCGATCGCGAATATTGTACTTAGTTGAAGCTTTTGAGACGCCGATATCTTCAATTTTCCAACAACGTATATCGCCATTCCAATCATGATGAAATCAAGGAGCGAATTGATTGATTCTCCAGCAGCGATGACAATCTGGCTGTTGACACAAAATCCTGGTATGCTAGGATCCCAGAGTTTGGCAGGCGGGTTACAGACGAGGAGTCGCTCGATGAACATTGATATAAACCAAAGCATGGTGACGACGCCGACGCCATAAGTCCAGTACACGAAGGTGCGATTGGCAGAGAATATTCGGTAATATAGGACCAGGATCGAGAATTTGGCGCATGCTTGGTTTACGACGTAAAGTGCGTCGACGACATACCCGGCCTGGTCGAGTCTTCAGCATGGTGCATGGCATATGGATTACGCATTCGGTTGACTGACCTGAATAATCGCCAGTGTCTCTGACTTGGGTAGTGCACCAGCCTCAAGTACATTTTTACCATTCTGAATGATGACGGCTAAGACAGGTGAAGACCAAGTCAGTCACGAGAGGTCCAAGCGCGCGCATAAGCCCCCCCCAAAAATGATTGAACATCGGATTTATGAAGCAGAACTTACCGGCGAGTGCATAGCCCACCCATGTTAAGTAAAGAACGAGCGCAGCAAGAGCAAGCCAATCTTCAAGGCCTATTTTCCTCCCACGTCGCTGTGTGGAGGTGAATCGAAGGAGTATGAGTAAGATGCATATTGGGGTCGTAAAGATGCACAGGAAGAATGTGGCGGTCTGGTCGGGACTGTCGAAAACCGTAAAAGCCATGGCGAATTGAAGATTTCAAGGACGCAGGTGTTCACTTCGCATAATAGACCGGCATAACTACCAGTCGCGGTCACTTTGATGGAAACGACGGGAGAAAAGAAAGAGATGGGGGGCATTGCCAGATAGGTATCCATTGCATTGCGATATTATCTCCAACGATCTGTCTCCGCAAAGGAATCCTTCAGAGGGTTTGGGATTAAACTACCTGGTCAGCCCACGTCAGCTTAGACATCTTTGATGCAACTCTGTAGCTGGGGGCGAGAAAATGAACCCTGGCGCAACTAGCTGCATAACACGTTCAGATGGGATTCTGGAGGGTCCAGCATCGACCAACCACAGGTAGTAGAATTTGACCATAGCGTAGTATTGTAGGACGGACTGACGACCCTACACCGCACTACTGTTATACCATGTAGTACATTACCTTGTATTACACTAATGTAGGTCAAACATTAAGTAACACACTACTCTTATGTTATATCTGCTAGTCCTGGTAGGGGAGGTTAAGTGAAAATAGTGTAGGGGCATAACTTGGCCGCTGATAACACTGTAGATCACACTTTCAAATAAGCTAACCTTAGTGTACAGCCAGGCTCCCCCCGGTCAGGTATTTGCTTATAGCCACCCGCCAAGCCTCTGCGATGGTACGTGAGACGGTTACACTACGCTCCTGACGATAGGGCTGCATCGCTGCAGAAAGACCAGGCATGTCTCACCGTGTGAAATACTAAAAGTTGCTTGTCAGGAACATCCACCACGTGGGAAAGTCGCGTTGTGAACCAATAACAGACCTCAATGCCACCGTAGCATACTCTAGTAGCTGACTTGATGCAAGTAGTCATGTCGATTCATCACGCAGACCGACATTCATTAGGTCTGGGTCTAGACGCTGCTGATAAGAAGCGTAGACTCAGTTGACAACCTCGGCTTGGACGACCATCATTCCGAATCATCGCTTTTTATCTTATACTACCCCCATTAATCTTGCTGTTGACGGCATAGCTAAGTCGAGCGTAGTGGGTTTTGTCTCTCGAGTCTGAGAAGGTTACAATTACGACGTTATGACTAGTCAGTCGAGTGAGCCAATTGCGATTGTGGGCAGTGCATGTCGCTTTGCCGGTTCTGCATCGTCCCCCTCGAAGTTATGGGAGCTGCTGTCTCAGCCACGAGACCTTCTACAAGAGATTCCGGAGAGCAGATTCAAGTATCAGGGCTTCTACCACCCCGATGGCGCATATCATGGACATAGCAACGTCAAGCATGCATACTTTCTCGACGAAGACCCTGGTGTCTTTGACACCGAGTTTTTTGGCATTCGGCCGGCCGAAGCCAAAGCATTAGACCCTCAACAAAGAGTTTTATTAGAAGTTGCTTATGAAGGACTCGAATCTGCCGGCATGTCTGTGCCGGCCCTACGGGGCAGTGATACGGCCGTTTACGCCGGATCCATGGGCGACGATTACGCCAAAATGATTTTAGAAGATATCCAGGACGCTCCAACTTATTATGCAACTGGAGCAGCACGGAGTATACTTTCCAACCGGGTTTCATATGCATTCGACTGGCATGGACCGTCAATTTCAATCGATACTGCCTGCTCTTCGAGTTTGGTTGCTGTCCATATGGCTTTACAAGCTCTACGAGAAGGTGACTGCCGAATGGCACTGGCCTGTGGGACCAACTTGATTCTAGGACCGGAAAATTTCATCATTGAGAGCAAACTGGGCATGCTGTCTCCAGACGGCCGCAGCCGTATGTGGGATCAGGGGGCTAACGGTTATGCTCGTGGTGATGGTGTCGCTGTGCTGCTACTCAAAACACTGCGAAACGCCTTAGAAGACGGTGATAATATCGAGTGCATCATCCGGGAGACTGGTTTAAACCAGGACGGTGCTACTGCAGGTATCTCGCTCCTTTCATCTCTTCTTTTCTGTCGTGCAGGCGATTTTGCCTGTAGCTTCACATCTCATTTGCAGTCAAGCCAACATTATCTTATAGGTATAACTATGCCTAGCGCCTCTGCGCAGACGGCTCTCATACGCAAGACATACGCGAAAGCGGGTCTCGACCTTCGTAATCCCCAAGACCGGCCTCAGTTTTTCGAGGCCCATGGTACTGGTACACCTGCTGGTGACCCGATAGAAGCCGAGGCTATACATAATGTCTTCGGCGCCACAGGTGACGACTCCAGCGAAAAACCACTTTACGTAGGGTCCATCAAAACGATATTTGGACACACAGAAGGCACCGCTGGTATTGCCGCCGTGCTTAAAGCCAGTTTAGCGCTTCAAAACAAGTCTATCCCTCCAAATCTTTTGTTTGAGCAATTGAGTGATCGCGTAGCTCCGTTCTACAAGCAGGTTGAGATTCCTCTGAAGACACTGCCGTGGCCAGATGTTGCTGGCGGAAGACGTGCCAGTGTTAACAGCTTTGGTTTTGTAGGTTGAGCTATTTCCCCTGGAAATATGTTGAATTAAAGCAAGTGCTTTTTTTTAATGCGGTTGCTAATGATTCATAGGGAGGTGCAAATGCGCATGCTATTCTCGAGAGCTTTGATGATACACAAGACATAAGCGATGTCGATGGGCCGTTGTTTACCCCTTTCACGTTTTCTACATCCTCTGAGTCATCACTTGCCAATTTGCTTCGCGATTACTCTACATTTCTAGCTGCCGATGGAAATGCTACCAATATCCACGACCTCGCCTGGACATTACGGCAACGCCGGTCTGTGTTGGGTTGGCGGACAACAGTTGTCGCAACATCCCCTAGTGACCTTGCTACTAAATTACTGGCCCACGTCAACGAACACGAATCTAATGTTGGCGTTAGAGCTTTTGCTGATACTAATAGTAGACTACTCGGCATCTTCACTGGCCAGGGTGCTCAGTATATGCGCATGGGCGCCGAATTGATACAGTCCTCTGAAACTGCTAAAAAAATTATTCAAGAGTTGGAATCGTTCCTTCGGGAGCTTCCTAACGGAGATGCCCCTAGTTGGTCTCTACTTGATGAGTTACTTGCAGAGCCTACCTCGCGAATCCATGAGGCTGCTATTTCCCAACCACTGTGCACTGCAGTCCAGATTCTTCTTGTCGATCTCCTTCGACTAGGTGGAGTACGCTTCTATAGTGTTGTCGGACACTCATCAGGTTCGTTTTCCCTATGTTGATAAAGGCTAAAACCCCAATCTCTAATAATCGAATAGGAGAGATTGCAGCTGCTTATGCTGCTGGCTTCTTGAGCGCTCGGGACGCTATAGTAATCTCGTATTATCGTGGCGTACACCTCTGCCTAGCGTCTAGCCCAAACGGCTTTGATATCAAAGGCGCGATGTTGGCTGTCGAAACGTCACCCGAAGATGCTACCGAACTCTGTGCAGACAGAGTCTTCGATGGACGTATGGTTATTGCGGCAGTCAACTCGCCCTCTAGCGTGACGCTTTCTGGTGACTTGGAGGCAATCTCAGAACTAGAGGAGATACTTCAAGACGAAGGTACTTTCTATCGCCGCTTAAAAGTTGACAGAGCATATCATTCCCCACACATGCGGCCCTGCTACGAACCGTACGTAGCTTCATTGCGTCGGTCTTGCATTAAACCATTGAAGCCGGAATCAGATGACTGTGTGTGGTTTTCCAGCGTCAGCAACGAAGCTATCGATGCCAGCACACTAGGATTGGGCGATATCTACTGGGCCGAGAACTTGACAAGGCCTGTTCTCTTCTCGCAAGCTATTAATACTGCGCTTGTGTCGCGGCCCTGCGACATCGTTCTTGAGGTTGGACCCCATCCCGCTCTAAAAAGCCCCGCCAAATCGACGATTCTAGATGTCCTCGGCAAAGAGCTTCCATACCACGGAACCCTTATGCGTGGGAAGACAGCCGTAGAAGCTATAGCCGCTGCTCTTGGGTACCTGTGGTCGTACTTAGGCCCTTCGGGTGCCGACCTCGATCGTTACGAGCGCGCTATGGTAGGCGACAAATCTCGTTACCGCCTCCTAAAAGGACTACCCACATACCCTTGGAACCATGGAACTCGATACTGGCATGAGTCCCGTGTCTCTCGCAAGCTGAGGAGGCAGCCGGTTGGTGTTCACACTCTGCTTGGCCATGAGTCAGCTGATAGTGCGTCGCACCACCTGAGCTGGAAGCACTTACTCCGCGTCAAAGAGATGCCATGGCTCATTGGCCATCGGGTTCAAGGCCAGATCGTCTTTCCTGCAGCTGGATATATATGCGCGGCTATAGAGGCAGCTCGTCATATGAGTGAAACTGCGGCTCCGAGTCAGGGGGTTCAATTGATCAAACTTAGCGAATTCATTGTACACCAGGCGATTGTTTTTGACGAGAATGATGGAGGAGTAGAAGTTGCTATTTCCCTCGTCAACGTCACAAGTCAGCTTCCAGACCGAGTGAAAGCCCATTTCACATATTCTGCTGCTGTCTCGACCGAGCAAACCGAAGACCTTGTACTTGTCGCAAGCTGTGATGTCGAAGTTGAATTGGGCGACGCTGACAATACTCTGCTCTCCGTGCGTAAGCAGCAGCCACCACATATGATAGAGGTCGACCACGAGCATTTCTACGCTGCTCTTAGAGATCTTGGCTATGAATTCAGTGGTCGCTTCCGTTCTTTGGCATCAATGCGTCGAAAACACGCCCGGTCAAACTGTTTAGTGCTGCCAGGACCACTTGAAGAAGACGATAAGGCATTACTAATACCACCCTCAGAATTGGACGCGTGCTTGCAATCCATTATGTTGGCTTATAGTTATCCCTACGATGGGCGTTTACAAGCCCTCCACTTGCCAACTACAATTGGCGAGATAGTTTTCAATCCTGCAGCATTGAGTATAGCACCCGAAACACAGGATACATCCCTTTCCATTGATGGAACCGTGACATCAAGAAAGCTCGCACAGCGAGGAATTATTGGCCATTCTTACGTATCTCGAGGTTCGTCCGAGCATATAGCTATACGAATTCAAGACGCTGTTTTCATCCCTCTCGGAAATTCAGGAACAGATGATCGCAAAATATTCTCCAAGGCCAATTTGATTCTCAGCCAACCAGATGGGTCGGTAGCGGCGCGTGGTATACCCTTGACACAGGAAAACGGGGCCACAATAAATCTACTCGAAAGAATAGCAATCTTCTACCTCAGAAAGTTCGACCAAGAAGTGCCTCAGGACCACCCCTCAAGATTTCAAGATCCCACAGACAGTTATCTTAGATTTGCAAGACATACTGCAAGTGTGGCAGAGGCTGGTAGGCATAAGTGGCATCGTCAAGAGTGGTTGCAAGATTCTCTTGAAGATGTTGTCGAAGCCAGTAAACCGTTTTCTCATTGCCCGGACGTCGAAATCATGCATCTGGTTGGGACAAAGATGCCCGCCGTCTTCGCTGGGGAGGGCACGATGTTGGAGTATCTCCGTGAAGGCAATAATAACATTCTGGACCGTTATTATGTTGATGCACTAGGACTGAAGCAGTCTGCTGACTGGCTGAGTCAAACGGTGAAGCAGCTTACGGATCGGTATCCGCATATGAATATACTCGAGATAGGTATGTCTACTCTGAACCGTATCCTAGCTTGCTTGTGACTAACGAATGAATCCAAGGGGCCGGCACTGGTGGAGCAACAAAGGCAATGTTTAGGGAGATAAATTCCAGTTTTTCCTCCTACACTTATACGGACATCTCTGCAGCATTCTTTGAAAATGCTTCTTCGACGTTTTCACGATTCAAAGACCGAATGGTTTTCAAGACGTTGAACGTGGAGAATGACCCGATAGAGCAGGGCTTTCCCGAAGGTTCATATGACCTAGTTGTATGCTTCTTCATTCTCCACGCAACTAGCGATATCAACCGCTGCCTTCGTAACATCCGCAGACTCCTCAAGCCCGGCGGCTTCCTCATTGTGGGCGAGGGCCAAGATGCGTGGGAGGGTGCTGCAACCATGGGGTTCATCTTTGGACCCTTATCTGGCTGGTGGGTAGGAGCGAATGAAGGAAGAATTCTCTCTCCTTACGTCCCAATTCAAGATTGGGACAAGCACCTCCGAGCGGCCGGTTTCTCTGGAGTGGACGCCAGCCCTCCTAAGGAATTTCAGGAATCATTCAGTGTGTTTCATTTTGTCTCTCAAGCTGTTGACGATTATGTGAGTTTCCTACGAGAACCCCTCAGTGTCTCATGGGAGGGACCTGCCATCGAAAAACTAGTTGTCATTGGCGGACAAACCCCTCGCACTTCGCATCTCGTCCGCCGTTTACAGGATATATTCACGTCTCGATCGTTTGTCACACGTTATCACTCCTTCCCGACACTCTTGGACGTTGATTACCAATTGGTGGATGCAGACTCTACCGTCCTTAGCTTGACAGAGCTAGATTCTCCAGTGTTCAAGGATCTTACAGCCGATCGATTCGTAGCTCTCAGAAACCTGTTCCAGACTGGAAAGACTCTGCTGTGGGTAACGAGCGGCGGATTGGCAGACGAGCCATTCTCGCAAATGACAGTGGGACTGAGCCGTGTAGCAGCAAATGAAGCACCAGACTTGAGAGTTCAGCACCTTGAGGTTACAGATCTTGAAGCCACAACGCCGGAATATCTGGCTGAGACTCTTTTACGCTTTCATGCTACGGCGCGGAAGAAGGACAACGTTCTTTGGAGTGAAGAGCCGGAAATTGTCAAGGATGGCAATGGCCGTCAACTTCTTGCTCGACTAGAACAGATACCAGAGCTGAATGATCGTTATAACTCAGACCAGAAGCTCATTACTCACGAGATTGACTTCCAATCATCGGATAGTCCTGTGTCTTTGGAATATTACAATAGCTCTTACATAGCTACCAAATTGACGCTCGACGGTTTATCAACGGCTCAGAAAGACAGTACCAAACCCATAATCAAGCTACGCACTAAATATTCTACGATAGCCGCCATTAAGACTGAAATTGGAAACCAGTTTCTCGTTCTAGCTTCATGTCTAGAAACTGGCGCAGACTACCTGACACTCTTGTCAACAGTGTCTAGTATTTTTCCGGCAGTAAAGAGCTCCCTAGTTGCCTATTCGGCCCATCCAGGTCTTTCTGATATAGACTACCTTTCAGAGGTCTCTGCCCACTTACTTGCAGCCGAGATTCTTCGTCCTCAGCGCAGAGGGCAAACCATCATGGTTCATAATGCACCGGAAATCGTCGCTCGTGTTCTCGCCTCCCAGGCCGTACAGAAGGGGGTCAAGACTGTTTACACAGCTGACTCCTGGGGAGAGGAAGCTACGCTATCAACCATTCGGTTGCCTAAACGTATTACACAGTCAGACGTCGATGATATCTTCTTACCGGTGAAGCTATCGTCCTTTGTCGGGTTCTCTCCAGCGAATACTCTGGCATCCAAGAATGAGAAAAGCCTCATAAAATGTCTCAAAGGCCGATTCCAGATTCTCTTCACTGCCGAAACGCTCTATTCTCCAACAGCCTCCGAGCCTGAGTCGTCTCACACTCCCCTAGAAGCGGATCTTGCTCATCCTATCCTTGAAGCTGTTGAACAGATCGCAGGCCGAGATCAGGACTCACACACAATTTACCCTAATGCCGTACCTCTCGACTCTTTAATGAAAGGCGAAAGGCCAGAACACTCACTTAGTATAGTGGATTGGGCTAACACAGCAACGCTGCCCCTTACTGTCTCCAGACTCGACAGAACACCCAGATTTAAGAGCCATGGTACATACTGGATTGTGGGAATATCTCGCGCCTTGGGGATTTCATTAGTAGATTGGCTCATCAGCAACGGCGCGACGAATGTCGTCATCACTAGCAGAGACCCGGAGATCGACCCAAGCTGGATTTCGGCTCACAAGCGGAAAGGCGTCAATGTAGTAGTACTCCCTTGGTAAGATTTCACACTCTTTGATTCGTCTGAAACAGGGAAAATTTTTACTAACGGCATTAATCATTTCAGTGATATAATGAATGAAAGCAAGCTCCAGTCTGTTCATGCTCACATCTGCACCACTCTTCCTCCGATATTAGGCGTAATTCAAGGCGCCATGGTGTTACACGATACCTTGCTTCGCAACATGACATTTGAACAGTTCAGAGAGGTCATGGGACCCAAAGTCGACGGAAGTGTATATCTAGACCGAATTTTCTACAACAACGATCTTGACTTCTTCTTGTTGGTCTCATCTATAAACTATGTCATCGGGAACGCAGGTCAAGCCAATTACGCAGCAGCCAACGCTTTTATGTGTGGCCTTGCTGCTCACCGTCGCAAACGAGGACTGCGTTCTGCAGCAGTCAACATCGGGGCTATCATCGGCGCAGGTTACGTCGCGCGTCAGTCGTTGAAGGAACAAGACAGTATTGTCGAGCGATACCTCCTCCAGCGATTGTCGGAAGAGGATTGGTGTCAGGCCATTTCGGAGGCTATTGAAGCTTGTAGGAGAGACTCTCCCCACGGTCCTGAGTTGACGTTAGGTCTCACGGAAGTGTCTCTCGAAACTGCTTCCGCACCCAATGCACCTAATTGGTGTTCTAACCCTCGATTCTCAGCCTTCGTAACGGCTGAGGAGGCGATCGTAGACGAAGAGCAAGATGAGGTATCTTTGGCACTTGGCGAGCAACTGCGTCAGTGTCAATCAGAACAGGAAGCCTATCAAGTTATTGAGAGTATGTACACCATCACCACTATGGAAAGTGTAGCTTGGATACTGATTTCAACTAGGTGCTTTTGCCGCGCAGTTACGTGTTGTTTTGCAGGTATCGACCTCAGATCAGGACTTGATGGCCTCTCGGGGCAACGAAATCGGCCTAGACTCTTTGATATCGGTAGATATTCGATCCTGGTTCTTGAAGCACCTGCAAGTCAATGTTCCCGTGCTCAAGATAATGAGCAACAATTCTATGGCATCTCTTGTGCAGTTCACAATTGAAAGCTTACCTCCGGAGCTCTTACCCAACACAGAGAGTCAGAAGGCCGCCCCCCAAAACTCGGAGTCCCAGTCCAAACCCAATGGAATCAATGGAGAGTCGCCAGCTAAGACCTCCCAAGCCAACGGAGACTCTTCTCAAACACATCCTGGTAAATTGCAAACTAATGGCGTGCACAAGATTCAACCGACGCATAATAGCCCGATCGATTGGGATTCCGAGTCTCGCCCGCCCGCAGATATGGCAAATGTGATCATTAACACCGAACTCCATCCAGTCCGCTCTCCTCCTCGCACCATAGTCCTAACAGGCTCTACTGGTCTACTTGGACACCACATGCTATCGCATTTCCTATCCTTCCCAAGCGTGGAGAAAGTCATATGTCCAGCAATCCGTTCTCTCTCCCTCCGCCTAAAACAAAACACGCTTCCGCAAGATCCGCGCATTGTCTATTACGAGGGCGACCTAGCCGCTCCACTCCTTGGCTTGTCCGACCAAGCAGCCGAGGAAATATTCACGGAAGCTGATGCCGTAGTGCACAATGCCGCAGACACGTCCCATCTCAAGCACTACGTCGACGTGCACGCCGCCAACGTCGGCTCAACGGTAGCGCTCGCGCGGCTCTGTCTCGGTCGAAAGATCCCCTTCCATTATATCTCATCCGCGGGCCTGGGCATCTACCATGAGAAGAGCTCGACAACCGGTTTCCCCCCGGGCCGCATCATCGTCCCGCCCGAGAAGACGCCGGACGGTTCGTTCGGGTATGCGTGCAGCAAGTACGCGTGCGAGAGGTTTCTTGAGCAAATGAGCGCGGAATACGGCATGCGCGTCGTCATCCACCGGCCTTCGACCATCATACGCGAAGGCAGCGACGCCATTGGCCCCACGGCGGAGAAAGATTGGATCAATGCCTTCCTGGCGTACGTGAAGAAGCTGAGAGCCGTGCCCACTATGGAGAGAAAAGACGGGGCATTAGATCTCGTGAATGTGCGCAGCGTGTGCGAGGATATCTCTAAACAGCTGTTCACTAGCGATTCCCGTGCAAGCGTCACCTACGTGCACGAAGTGGGCGACGAAGTTATTCCACTTGATACCTTAGCCGGTCGTGGCGTGGAAGAGCAAGGTAAACCCTATGATGTTGTTCCACGGGTGGAATGGATGGCTAGAGCGGTATCAGCAGGGCTGCATCCTGGTGTTGCGGCTCTCATTGATGGCATGGCGGAGGGCGGAGAGGAGTATCCTAAGCTCTTGAAAGGTGCAAGCTCTTGAGATAAAATTTGTTTATAGACAGCAACTGTTTTATGAATACACTAAAGTTATTTTACCAACTCGATATAAGCTATCCCAGCTGAGAATCGATACGATTTAGATGAGTTGTATCATAGTTAAAAGTTTCTCATACATTCTCCAACTGCAATACGTGAGCTTTAAGTACCAGCGTAGTTGTTGAGATGTCGTATCTACCACAGAGTAAACCCATCACGCGGCATTTCCATTTCCAAATTCCGATTTTTGAACTACTATATTGTAAGGTGATTGAGTTACTTATTAACGACTTGTGAATTGCAGTTAGAGAAAAATTCTAACCCTTGCTCCGTCCAGCCCGAACCTTAAAAGTACCTAGGTAAGCATAATGCAGCTTCGATATTTAGGCTCGCAAGCGGTTGAAATTAAGTTTTGTTTTTCTGTCCATGATTTAGTATTTTCTATGTAAAGACAGATGTTGTACCAAATACTACTGAGACAGACCCAAATGAGATCCAGTTATTATCCCTATGCCACATGGGTTCTCATCTGCTATGATCTTGTAGGCATAAGCCTGCACGGGATCCTCAACCTTGACTCTTTTCTTTTTTCGGCCCGTTTCATCCTTCTTTTGGCCACGCTTCCTATCAGGGAGGACATCGGTATCATCATCGTCGTCGTCCTCTTCTAGAGCGTCTGTGGCGGCCTCTGAAAGACCTTTATCGTCTAGGTCCTGCGTGGCCCCTATTTCACTCAGCTCCTGCAGTTTCCAGTATATCCAACGGAGGCTACATAAAGATTCAAATTAGCATGAGCGTTTCTCCCCTACAAGGACAGACTGGTAGATATAAGCTATATAGACACTTACTTTTGTCCCGTCATGTGTATCTGTAACATTATATCCTGCCTGATATTAACATAATTTGCTAGGAACGGATCGTTTGCGAAGCGGTGCCTAAGCCATTCCATCGCGGCTGTCTCTGTCGTATTCCAGTCAAGAATAACTTCGGCCCACTGCTTCGCGCCCGGTGAGATAGCCTGTTTCAAAAGTGACACCCTCTCTCGTGTCCGAGTACCCCGACCCCTCCGTGACCTGGGCCTTACAGGGGGGGCCAAGCCGATCGTGAAGGGGTTATTAGCCGTCACAAGTATGTGTAAGTGCTTTAATGGGAGATTGGTGATAGCCTTGATAAAAACTGAGTAATCGCTTTGCATATTCGCCGGAATCGTCTCCAACTCATCGATCACGAGATATGTCTCACCAGGCTCTAGCGCTTCTCCGTTCTTTCGAGCATAAGACTTGTCGAGATCCTGGATTATGAGCATGAGGACTGCCTGCAGCTCGTCCTTTGTGGGTAATCTCGCCGGGTGGTATCTCGTGCAATCCGTGTACAGGGTGAGGAGGGAGGGAAAGACGGTTCTGGGTGGGCACAATTGCGAAATTACTGTTCGTAGGAACGTATGAAAGTTGTAGAACTGGACGTTCGGTTCCCTAATATAAGGTTTGTATGTTGCGCAAAAGAAATAGGCAAGAGAATCCCGGCTCCGTTTCCAAGAAGAGGGCCTACAGTCTCTCAGTGTGTGATGAATCACGGAGGCGCTGAACATTGTTTTGCCATAGCCACCTATATATTTTCTCTGTTAGCTCTCTGAATAAATGTATTGTTCGGGTACAGTATCGCCAACCTTGTCCCATTAATCGCACCCGAGAAGGTGTGTTCAGACTCCAGACGTCCTGGCTTCGTGTCACCTGCCGGTCGAACCTGTTGGGGCCCTGGAGGTTCAACATATCGGTCAGAAAGTCAGATTGGTTGACTGGTGCTAGCCAATCGTTGATTCTTCTTCGCTCGCTGTCCCAGGGTAACTCGCTGACTGTTGAAGGTTAGCTAGGTCAATGAGATTCATAGTATCATGGCTTACGGCTTCCCTCCCGGCGTTCGCCGGGGTCAAGTAGATCTTTCAGGTACCTCGGGATGTCGTCAAAAGATTCACATCTCAAATGAATCAGCGGTAATTGGGTAACCGGGTTCTGTTCACTCTTCTGCAATAAAATATAGTGGCTTGCATTGATTCCAATGTTCCTTTCTCCTACCCAGTTAATGAGTGACCCGAAATTTGGATCGGACAGCCCGCCTCCACAACCAACGAACAAGACGGTTTTCGTGGCCAGAATATGCTGGAGTGTCTCCTGAACAATCTTATCGTTCTTTACACGCCAGTATGCTTCCGCAGATAACACGATGTTGTTTGCATTCTTCCAAAATCCATGTGGATGGAAAATGGCGGGCCGAGAACCTCGACGGTACGCCATCAGGCCATTAGGATCTGAACCGTCTATAGGGTCTAGGTTGCAATGTCTCTCAAGCAAGTCATCGTAATTTGTTGTGAATAGCAGAGCCCCTGCTTGCTGGAGGGACCTTATAGCATCGAGAATTTCATGCTGATCTACATGATCGAGATAAAGATTTTGGAACTGGGCCCTCACTAATAAACCGACTTAGTCTTGAATCACATGATAGCAACAGACTTCCATGCGTATTGGTGATATACGTAACAGTCAAGTATATGTGATATTTGGTACTCACTCCAAGTTGTCTCGAGGTCAATGCGACTGCCCAAAAGTTTCTGGATCCTATTTGTAACATCATCGCGATCGGCTTCAGTGGGATTATTCTTTTCCAATATTGCCCTGGCAGTGGCGAGGTCTACTTGATTGACTGGATCCGTTTGAAGTGAGGCAGCCTGGTCTTCGAAATAATCCAAAGCATTGGACACTGTTAGTCCCAGTCAGTGGTTAACATAGTGAAGACCATAAGAGACACCAGAGCCATGGGAACTCTTCTAACGAGAAGAAACGACTGCCATATTACCCTGTCTATTCTGGCCTGCCAATACAGATAGTTGGTTACTTACTAAGCCCCCACCACGAGAGACGCTGTGTTTGACTCGAAGCCGAGTAAAGCGTTACGCCTGAGCCTACACATATGGCCAATCGACCAGCCTTGAGTTGTTCGCGAAGTAGTTTTGCAGCCTCATCCTGTATTCTCTGAGATTCCAGAGTCTTTCTCCTCTTTACTGGATCATTTGGAAGCGTCGTGTCAGGAATCGTCGCAGCGAAGGCCACAGCTGTATAAGCCCCCGCATTAGAAATGGGATAGTTATGAGCCTTGGGCTTTGTATTGGTAGCTAAACGGGTGCTGGATCGAGTCCCGGGAACTTGAGGATCAGGGGATTCAGGATCGGATCTCAGAACATCATTTTGCGAGTCGTCATTTGGGGGTAGTGAGTCTTGAAGGCTAGGGGTTGGAGATTTGGGCTTTTGCGACTCTGTCTTTTCCGCTTCTCCTTGCTGGGAATTCGGAGTTTCAGAATTGGCTTCTTGTAGCTCTGGGTCTGCGATTTCTGGACCTGCAGAACTATGTTCCTCTAAAGCTAGATTAGGGACTTCTGAATCTTGTTGGCTGGAGTCTGGAAGTTGAGCCTCTCGAACATCAAGACTTCGAGGTTTTGTCTCTTGGGTTCCGGAAGTTTGCGAATGAGGGTCTTGTAAGCCGAGGTTCGCGGGATTGGGGGCATTAGGAATGGTATTTTCGAGCATATGGTCTTCGACTACACGTTCTTCGACTATGAAATTTTCAATTGTGGAGGTTTTGACGATAAGGTTTTCGGTGTTGGCAATTGCAGGACTCGGCGTTGCCGACCGTGGACTTGGTTCAGGGCCGTACAGAGAATCGTCATCACCACCATCAATACTGTTAGCTACAGATGAGCCGGGCATGATTGACGGGACTGCTGAATATCTGGCGGAAATATGCCTTCTTCTTTTTTTTGTTTTGTTTTTTTGTTTTACGAAGTAGTTCAGCCAGATTTTGTTACCTGGAGGGCTGATTTTGCTTCTGAGAGTATAGATTCATAGAACAATCACAAATTTCCCCGTTCGATACTATATCCAACTTGAGCTACCAATACAGACCCGAGAGGAATCACCTATATCTGGTGAAATCCCCGCTACAAAGAAATGGGTGGCTTACATGTCTCACATTGACTCTGATTCGGCGGCTGGACCCGAAGTCGGTGACTGAAGACAAAGATATCCGACGCATTGTAATTTACCGGCTTCCTGCATCCGGCGGACATTGCAGCGTAGACAAGAATTCTGAATCCCACTGAAAATTGTAATAGAGGATACGTAAGATTTTAAAGTTAGCAAAAGCTCTGCTGCAATCTCTTTTTCGGGTAATTCCAAATATAAATCGTATTGAGCTTGGAAACAACCTTGGTTGCTCATTGAGAGATTTTTATTCTAGCCACCGACAATCTTGTTACTTATTCAATCTAGTAGAGTCATGGGGACAGTAGCGATCACGATCGCGTTAAGTATGTTGTGGCAACGGGTAAATCAGAGGAGGGGAGGATCGGACCGTTGTCAACATAAACTTAACCTCAGACTCGTACATGCAGTCACCTGCACAATTTGGGTAAGAAAGTTTCATACTGCTACAGTTTGCAGCGCTTGTTGGGAACTCAAAAATACGCAATAGCGTTTATATACCTGATCAAAGCTAGAAATGTAAGAGTGACTAGCTTGGCATTACCGATCAGTGATTCTAGGGATAACCCCTTCATGAATTAGTTTGGGCATCTAGTGTAGAACGAATACTCAGCTCTTATAGATATTAAAGACGTTTATATAAATTGAATAGATAGGACATGAGCAGGCGAGAACATCAGCTTTGCCCAGACCACCTACTAAGTTGCTCGAGCCGGGTTGCGTATTTCAGGTTGCCTTTCAACGTCGATGAGGGATATCAACTGCTATTGGGAACTCAACGGCCGCGGGCAGATTGGAATGAAATTGGCCGGAAGTAGGTGGAGAAACAACAGTGTAGCCAAAATCTAATTCATCATATTTTCGTTTTATCGCCTTCCCACTAGACTACCCGTACCGCTTTAAACGGCAAAGGCCCTTCGGGGAATGGGTTGAAAACCCGCCTGCTTTAATTATAGTATTGTTTGAATGGGGTTGCGTACATATTTACAAGGCAGTACGCGTGCCTGCGAAGGTGGTGGGCATACGGTCTATTTCCTATATGCCACACAGAAAGAAAGAAAAAAAGAAAAGAAACGAAAGAAGTGGGCGTACAAAGGTATACCTTCGTACGGAAGGTCCCTGGCTGGTGTGGCCCCTGGCCACCCTAGCCACCCCTTAAGATAGCTACTAAAATACATACGATTAACTGGAAAACACTATTCCAACAAGTATCACGTTATGTCTAGCCCCTCACGGGAGAATAAATCGTTGTACGAAGTACTTCGAACAAACACACTACATGGAACTGCCTTTGGAAGCCCGAGATCCCATCGAGTCTGTTATGAAGGAAACGAGCGGTCCCTGACCTTTTTTTTCTAAAATGACCGCAAAATCAAGTTTGCCTTTTCGTTCACCTTCTACAAGCAACTTTATCGCTAATGGTTCTTCTGGCCACGTATTTACAGTGAGTCGCTTTCAAATGCTCCACATCCTTTGAAACCCCAAGCTCAGAACAGATTTCAGATATAAAGGAGAGCACCGGAAAAATTGCCCACGAGCAACAGGGGTACGAAATTTGAATGGAACAGAGACACCCCAACTTTGTTTCCTACCTTCTCATAGTTCCACGGGGGTTTTTCCTGCATCGACTGGAGGCAACCCTCGAAACACGGCTGTCTTATTCCGGCACGTCACCTGTTCTCCTAATCATGCAGGAATAATGGATGTGACAAATTATAAGTGTAGAATCTTGGATCGAAAAATTTAGTTTGTCCATGAGGATCTACGGCCAGCAAACCTCCTTCTCGATGCACGAGAAAGCATTCAACTGTGCGACTTCGATGCCACGGTGAGGATTGGCGAACAGCTCCTAGTAGCGAGTGAACCGTACTGCAAATTGAACCAAACTTCGAGTTGCCTACGGCTGGTCCATTTATTTAGTGAGCAATTTGCGCTAGATTCTTGCTTATACACCACTTCATCCTCGTGACACAGGGCTGTGGTTGGCCAGGTTTTGGCATCTGGCTCTTCTATGGCTGGCAATTTCTCGAAAACCACCCGGCATTGGTTTCCATGATGGTGAGTTGCACGACAATGCGATAGATTTGGATCGGCTGACGAACTTATTAACAGCCCGCTGTACGCTTCACTACCCGTGCTTGAGGTCGGCTGCCTCGTAGTGACGACGATGCGTTTGGACCTCAAATGGGTCGAGCTACATGTCATATTTTGCCTCGCGATATTAGGCATCACAGGAGGCTGTATTATCCTGTCGACAGTGCAAATCCAGGAGGGCTTCTGGGTGCGCGCCGTTCCCAAGTATGCTGTTCGTTGCATGTGGCGCGTATATAAGCGTCCCGGTGGCTACGTCGATGATCGTGAAGGCGGTCCATAAGGATCACGGCAACATATCAGCCACCTTGATGTGCGCGGTGACGTATTATAGCCTGAGACTGGGTCTGAGTATCTTGGGCACGGTGGAAAGGCACGTCGTGGGCAACGCCAAAGAGCAGGCTCCGAGGTCATAGGGTGGTCAGTTGGATGGGCGTTGTTCTGGGCGGACTTGGGCTCATGATTGGTTTGGTATTGATGCTGTGGAAGTCGAGGCAGGACGCTATGATGAGCTATCCGCGAGAACGATGTCGAGAACGCGATGCCCAGCGTCGAGGAGAAGCGCATGATGATTGGCGAAGAAGAGCAATAGAATGCGAATTAGCATGTGAAAGCGGTGGGTCTGGACTGTAAGGCTTGAGACACTTCAGCCACAAATTACCTACCTCTGTAGATAAGTAGGTACCTACGCCACGAATCCATGAGAGTTGGTCACTTCCTAAAGCAGCCGCGCCATCGCTGTAGGTAATGATCCTTGTCTGTGGTGCTATGACGTGTGCGTTTTTTGACCCCTCGGGCCCTCCTTCCTTGGGATTGGGCCAGAGCCCCTCGCTTTCACGAGTGTTGCCTGCCTGCAAAGCACAGGCGCATTCCAGCCCGAGATTGCATGCGTCACCAAAAACCTAGACAGAGGAGTACTTAGCATGTATCAAGCAGAACCCCTCCCTCATACAGGTACTTACAGTACATCTTTTCGTGGGGACCTTTTAGCTTGGATACATTTAGATGCCTCCATTTTCCTACCTACCTCCTACTTAATTCACCAATTCTCAGTAAAATCTAACAGCTCTTGTCACCATCAAAGCATACAGATTCTCTTTCTATCTCACCTCAACAATAAGTCTCCCCATTGTGCCTTGTTTAGTTGCCCACATCTTGCACCAACATGGCCTCTAATAATACTGTCTACG
Source organism: Xylaria venustula (assembly GCA_022578775.1). Classification (NCBI taxonomy): domain Eukaryota; kingdom Fungi; phylum Ascomycota; class Sordariomycetes; order Xylariales; family Xylariaceae; genus Xylaria; species Xylaria venustula. The sequence continues at coordinate 97,221 of MU389361.1, read as the reverse complement.
TTAAGAAGATCGCTCCCCAGACGAAGGAGGAGCAGATCAAGGAGTTCTTTAGCTTCTGGTGAGTCGAGTCGCGCCGTATTGCGTCGTATTGTACCAAACGTACCATCATCATCAAGCCATTGTGTACTGATCCACTTCCCTCGGTAGCGGCAAGATCACCGACCTGCAAGTCTCCAAGGCCGACGACGGAACCCAGGATGCTACTGTCACTTTCGAGAAGGAGACGGCTGCCAAGACAGCTCAGCTCCTGAATAACACTGAGCTCGACTCGTCGCAGATTGTCGTCACCGCCGCCGACGGCCAGGCCGATGATGGCGCACCGCATACCACCAGCGATGATCGCGATACCGACCACATCAGCCAAGAGGAGAAGCCACGCAGCCGCATCCTTGCCGAGTATCTTGCACATGGTTATGTCGTTGGCGATGTTGCCATTGAACGTGCCATAGAACTCGACCAGAAACAGTACGCATCCCCTACGTCTTCGTGTGTTCTGGCCTGATTCGACCGATGCTACTGGTAGCCCCATGCTCTATCGATGATTTACTAATCCATGGCGACTAACAGCGGCGTTTCCACGCGTTTCATGAACACCTTGACCCAGCTCGATCAGAAATTCCATGCCACCGACCGTGCCAAGGCAGCTGACCAGTCTTACGGCATTACCAACCGCGCCAACACTCTCTTCGGCGGCCTGGCCTCGTACTTTGAGAAAGCCTCGAATACCCCTACTGGCAAGCGGCTGGTCAAGTTCTACACAGATGGCCAACGCCAAGCCAAGGACATCCACGCTGAAGCCCAGCGACTGAAGGAACTCAAGAAGGAGGAGCATGGCGGCAGCGCCTACAAGGCGGCCGGCCTAGAGCGTGTCTTTGGCAAGGAGAAGGAGAAGTCTGGAACCTCCGCTTCCGCCCCTGAAACTGGTGAGTCCATGTTCGGAGGAAATATTTTGAGTTCCGTGGTCGATAAGAGGGGTAACCGCACCTGCAATTGCCGTGGTGATGGAGACACGTGTCTATGCTTGGCCCAAAGATGCATCTGCAATGGATGTTTCCGCCGTCAGCCGCGCAGCTTTGTAGACAAGATCAACTCCGCCGCCTGGCAGCTCATGCAGAATATCTTCCCCCTCCCACCCCCACGAACTCAAAATTGACCGTCCCAACACTTTTAAAATTGCATCCACTGATAGTTTTGACATAGCATCTTCAAACCCCCCAACCGGCGCGACAGCTCAGACCTCAACTCCCGCGCCTCCAGGAGATACAAGCTATGCGCAAGTTGCCTCGGATGAGAAGGCGTAGGATATTTCCGTATGGGTGACTGGCATGACGCGCTCACGAATTCTTATGACCTGAATGTACTTACTTTATAATGGCCGTGCGTTGAGCAACGAAAGAGTTCTGTTTCGGTTTTCCATCAATTCCGGTTCAAAATATGAGGCAGACGATCAGAAGGCCGTGTAATGGCCCGATTCTAACCAATTAATCGCACTTATCGGACTAACGTGCATCATGACTGTTGTGAAATGTCGATTCTCAGGAGCAGTGAGATTTATTATATGTGATCCGACCCCGTTTTCAATCTACAATTCTTGAAATGCTTTTCAAATGTTAGCGTCAACTTCAAGACTGTAATGAACCCGTAGTTGGTAATATTGAAATCGATACGGGAGCTGATTATTTATTACGCCTGCTTCGACGCATTCTACCAATATCGTCATTAAGAATGACTACATATCCGCATTTAACTGAAACTGCAATTCTCATACGGTGTTCTTTCGTTTAGTCATTAACCTCAGTCTCGTATAGACATCCGCCACACATGTGTCATAAGTGTTCGTTAGGCGACCTGTATGTCTGTCTAAGACCGAACCTATAAATGCAGTACACGCCATGTTTCGCCATTGCTAATCCACCCTCTATTTAAACCTTCTTCGCGGTACCTTTGGCGAATTTATCTTCTAGACTTGCGTCTAGTGGGCCGGCTGGGTTGGAGGTGAGGTTCTGTGCGTGGGGAACAAATAGTTAGCAATGCTCTTAGAACTGAGGTTGATAACCTTTGTCATGCAGTTTTGATACGGAGGATTAGTGCAATGGGCGGACGGTTGAATGATTACCTTAAGCTGGTCTTGGTTCGTCTGCTCCTTGTTTTCGACCTTGTCTGTTCCTTGGCCTGAGGCGGGAACATCGTGGAGCTGGGCGCCGCTCTGCGCCTCGGGGGGCGGGGATTGGCGGCCCTCGTTCTTGGATTGGGAAGACATTGTGAAATTTGGGTTGGTTTAGCTTTTTGGGTTCTTTGTGGATTTGGATTGTGAGTTTGGCTTGGTAAGGTAGATAGATGTTGGGTTTGTCGTTTGGAATAGTTGAATTGAGGTTGATGTGTGAATTTGTGAAAACTCATGCGCAAGACTATATATCGGTCTTCAGCACTGGATGCAAGGGCAACGTCATACATTACTTAAGCCCTAGCTATTGCGTACATACTTGCCCTATGTGGTGCTGACCTATTTTGGAGAATCAGTATATTTACATAGAACAAACAATACAGCACCACTGGCACTGTTACTATTCCTCTATCTTAGGCGCGATGCCATCATACCTCTATGTCGTCATACCTAGCCCAATTTTACTGCTGAGTAGGGTATGTACCTGCGGTAAGTAGTGGACCTGGATGGAGTCAGAGACGGTAGGGTCCATACGTACCGCGGGTACATATATGCAAGGTATAAGCCACAGCCTGGACAGTAATAACATCTGATATTTACTGTGTTTTGTACTATAACGGCTATTAGTACCTAGGTGGTTATGTTCCCGTAGTGGGTCCACCAAGTCAAAACCGCTACCCCACGTACGGAGCACCTAAAGTTCAACGGTAAATGCCGGGCACTGGCCGGGTAATAATAGCCTCTGAAAGGGTAGGTGACCGCCAAACGCGACCACGCATGTGCATTGATGGGCAGGTGCAGCAGCGTCTTGGCCGGCAATCAGCATCGCGTTAATGCCATCGTTGTTTACGGTTGCTATTTGCTTTGGGTAATCGCGCATCGCACCAATCGCACCAATCGCACCATCACCGCAACACCACCATCAGAATCACTCCTCACAATCATTTGTCGCCGCTGCCTTTGCATTTTGTAACCCATTCGGCCAGGCATCAGCAACAGCAGCGGTCACTGCTGGGTGAGACATTCCATACCGGACCTACTCACTACAGTGCTCTATAAACACACACACGCATCCATAGATATGTGTTCTATTGCTATGAGTTATTCCACGCATCTGAGATTGTGACTGGAACTTCCATGTATCCAGTACGGTATTCTTAAACTTATGGTTCCATCAAAAAGTCCCTGCTGCTGTCACCTCAACAGAGCCGTCTCCATCCATCTACTTTGTTTGCCTATTGCTGAGCTTCGGTCACTTCCGCTCACTCTCTCACTCTGTCGCTCACTCTCTCGCTCTCTCGCCAACTAGGTAGGTAGGTATACATGGTGTCTAGCTGCAGCCCCTGAGACTAAACACCAAAAGCCTCAGGATATTCTCACCTCGTCAGATATCTCCTGGTCACGACTCACCACGTAGTCTGTACAGCTAGCGGTGGGTGCCATGCCTGATGTCAACTCGATCCCGCCAACCCCCCAGGGTCTCGGCGCTGCCCGTGCCCGCCGCACCTCGTCGACCCAGACCAGCCGGCCCCAGCAGCCATCCCAGGGAACTTCGTCGCCGCCGCCGCCGCCGCCGCCGTCGTCTCTCAACATCCTCCCTTCTAACCAGCTGGCCTTCCAGGAGGGCGCTTCCAGTTACCTCCCCTCGCCGCCTATTCCCGCTTCCGTTGCCATGGCTCCTCCACCCGTCACCGGCCAAGATAACACGGGCGTCGGTGCCGGCCCCGGCCCTATCCGTCATCCGCGCCCCTTGACCGCCGCCGAGCTGCATTCGCAGTTGGAGCAGGAGCAGGAATTGATTGTAAGACCATTTCCACATGCCTACGCCCTACCGCCTAAGCTCTTGATTCTACCCTTTGCCTTCTACACCCTCCCAATTCTGTTTCCCCCTTTCTAACGTCTAGTCCAAGGTTAACCGCCTGTCTCGAGACTTGACCATGCTCCGGATGGCCCAAAACTCCTCCGTCGCCTCGAATGCCTCGTCGACGAGCAATTCTACCTCTGCCATCGACCAGCTGCACCCGTCGTCATTCACCGACACTCACTTGCTGTCTGGACCCGGCTTCCCAGTTCCGACGACTCGCAGACATCATCGAACAAGTTCCACTGCCAGCACGCGAAGCTTGAGCCAAGCCGCTATCCAGGGCTCCTCTGCTCCGATACCTATTTCTCAATCGCACCCGGGAAGTGCCGCTTCGGTCCTGGAAGCCGCCCGAAACCCCCGCGGTCCTGCTGCGATGAGCCGACAGAACAGCACGACTTCGCATAGGAGCTCGAGCCGTAACCGGTCCCCACAGCCCTACACCACCACCTCGGGCTTTTTGCCCTCTGCTCACTCCCAGCCACACGGACTTTCCCAAGATTATGCTGTTGGGTATTTCGCTCGTGATCGCACTTCTTCTAACGCTAGCATCGCTGCAACTCCTGGATCGGAGCTCTCGCCAGGTCTGATGCCGGCTACCTTGCGGTACGAAGAGACGGCTCACTACCGAAGCGAACTAGATTCAGCGAAGCGTGAGAACGAACTACTGAAGAAAAGGGTCAAGGAGCTCGAGAAGGTGCTCAGAGGCCGCAGTGATAGTAACAGCACTACCACTAGCGTCAGCGTAAGCGGTACTACTGGCGTTGGTGGCGTAATCGGCGGTGGAACTGGAATAGCTGGCGGTCGGCGGGATGAGCGTCGCGCCATTGATCGCACGGCGAGCAATGTAAGTGTTGCGGGCAGTGTCGGGGTGGGCGTACCTGATGAAGAGCTGAAGGTCGGTGAGAGTGCTGCGACCACTGGCATCCCCTCTGAGTCTTCACCGCTGCTATCACACGATACGAAATGATGATGTTTCCTTTCTTTCATCGCTCGGATTTGTGGACATTGTCGGCAAATGAAAGCACAAGATGTCTTGTGGTCGGTTACTGTGGGTTGAGGTCATTCCTCTTGAGACATTTACGATTCTTACAATTACGAACACCACGAATGGGATGATCATATACGAGCGAAGGAGTGGTTTTGGTGTTCGGTCCTTGAATCTTATGGCGTGAGACTGTTGAGACCGGAAGGCTCATCAGATCTACATAGACCGCCCCGCTTCACGATAGATCCAATTGTGGCTTTGCGGCATGCCTTGGTTGTCCGCTTACAAACATGTTACGACCCGAAGACTGAAGACTTCTTTATCTATCTTAGATGGAGCTCCTTTGGGGAGGCCTTGAGGCTTTGTAGACGGTATGGAAATTTGACTCTTTTGGAGCCTTATGCGTACCAATATGGCACGACTCAATAGAAAGGTACGCAGACGTATTTGATGTCTTTGAAGTGATTGTTTTTCGATTAGCTCCCGCTTCCTTTACTGTTAGTTCATTGGTACACTTGGTTCATGATGTGGCCAGCTTTTTCAAGTGCACAAGTAGACTGGTCTGTGTATTGTCGTGATTCACGATATAACCTCCAAAAGCCAGCTTCTGGTGAAGGATGGGGTGATATCAATCAACACGATCTTACTTTTCCTCTTCCTTTCTTTTTCGCTTTTCCGACAATGCAAGAAACTTGGGAAAGCAGTGGGAAGTGGCTTGTGCTGTGCTGTCTTCGCAATCATGTAGTATTTACCATTAGACCCATATGCATATGTACATGGAAGGAAAATGCGAAAGACCTTCCCCTATCGTGGTGGCATACGTATATACATGTATGTAAATGCATAAATATCTGCCACTTATTAGTAGTCAGTGTGCCGGTCATGATTGAGTCGGACCCAGTTATCAGCGCTGTGTTATCTTCGTGTTATTCCCCCCCCCCCTTTCCCCTCTGTTCTTCTTTGGAGGCACTGTCCGGGATTTTTCTCATTACCCCTCTGCCGGATTATCCGCCTAAATGCAAGTTGACATCTGAACTTGGAATTCATAATTCGGCGTGCTTGCGTCTAGATCTGACTAGATTCTAGCTGGATTTTGGTTAGAGGTCAGGTAAAAAGGAGACTTGAAACTACTGAACGACTGAGCTGCTGATTTATGCGTAGACTGGTGTTGAAACTCTGTCATGAATCAGAGTGAAGAGGGGAAATCTCGTGAGAGCGGGCGCAGGAATGGGTACGAGGGTCGGAGAGAGAGTGGGAGTGAAACCGTCGCTGCGAGCACGAGAATGAATCGCTTTATGCGTCTCCTTGCTTGGGCGCCGTCTTGGGTTCAATGGGATGGTGATGCTGATGCTCATCATGAACTTACTTGGGCCCTTGCTGTCCTTTTTGGATTGGTATGTATATTTTACTTTCTTGCTCTGTGTTTTCGTTTACTCTTCTGTTTGGCTTTTATTTCAGCCGGATGATATCGTGTAAAGGTCACATCGGGCTTTTTGAAGGTGCGAGGCTGGACGACCTTAAAGGGGTGTGATTGTGAACTTTCGAAGTAATTATTGGATTGGACATATTGGTTTTGGTGTTGGCGTTTGTGTTGTCTTGCCCTTGAACTCACTGAATGAGCAACTCACAGGCCGGCGCCTTTAGCGTCGCCAATTTATTCTATACCACCCCTATTCTAAATATCCTCGCCCATGAATTCGACGTGTCCAACGAGCGCGCTGCGTTGATCCCTTCTGTCACGCAGGCTGGGTACGCCGCTGGCTTGCTCTTCATAATACCTCTGGGCGATATCCTTCGTCGGCGGTATCTGGTGTTAGGGCTGGTCTTCTCAGCTGCTTTTGCTGTGAGTGCGAATAGTATTGCTCTTGAGCGACCCCCCTTTTCGACCAGAGTTGATTTCTATGTCTTTTGATATTTGTGATTATTTCGTTTACAGTTTTCCTTCTTTGACAATGACTTAACAGTGGCTGGGATGTACACTCACGACCTCCTTCCCATCTTTCCTCGGCCTATCGTTTCTCGTCGGTCTACTCACTGTCACGCCTCAACTACTCTTTCCCCTAACCATACAGTACGCGCCGCTGAGACACAAGGCAAACATGACCTCGGTGGTTATGTCCGGCATCACCCTCGGCATCCTCGTCGCGCGTCTCATCAGTGGCATAATCACGCAATTCACCTCATGGCGAACCGTCTTCTGGTTCTCCTTTGGGCTCCAGGCCCTCATTTTTACCCTGCTATTCTTCTTCATGAAAGACTATCCCATCGCGCGCCCGGGGACATCATACCCAGCAATGCTTCGCCGCATCGTGGAACTGCCGTTCCGCAAACCCCTGCTGACGCAGATGTCCCTCATCGCCTTCCTCGTCATGGGCATGTTTACCAGCTTCTGGACGACGCTGACGTTCCAGCTTGCGGGCGTCTTCCACCTATCCACGCTATCAGTCGGCCTCTTTGCGCTTGGGGGCATATCACCCGCCTTTCTCAACCCTGTCATTTCCCGTCTTCTGACCTCACGCATCCATACCCACGGCACCCTCCTCATCGCCCTGCTGACTACCCTCGCCACTGTACTGATCGGCACCTTTGTCGGTACCTTCTCCCTCGCGGGCCCGATCATCTGGGCCCTCGTAGGCGACCTGGGAATTAACACTGTCGTCGTGGCTAACAGGCTGGCCATGTCCACCGTCGACACCACGGCGCACAACGCCGTCAACTCGGTGTATATGATCTTCACTTTTGCAGGCCAGCTCTTCGGCACGGCGGTGGGCAACGCGCTTTATGCGCGGGGCGGGTGGACGGCATCTGGCGCGCTGAATATTGCGCAGCTTGGCGCTGCTTTGCTGGCGGTTGTCGTCAGGGGCCCGCATGAGAAGGGGTGGGTTGGATGGGGCGGTGGGTGGGATTTACGCATCTGTGAAGGGGGTGGTGGTGATGATGATGTTGGGAGCAGCGGCTCAGCTACAGTTCTTCAAGATGAGAAGGGTGAGGCGACGCCGGTTGAGATATGTTAGAGGGGGAAAGAACGATTTCAACATCGGAACTAGACAAATAAAAGGACTTGCGATAACGCATAGGTAGTTGGAGAACTAGACAAGAATAAGATGCTTGTTTTGACCATTTTGAAATACACACACACACACAATAGCGCACAAGCTGAACCTTCCTAATGATAGGATAATACGGCTTGGTTTTATCCTGGAAAAATAGTAAATTATAGCTTCAGTCTGCTCATTCCTTATAGATTCTACACTATGGTAGTAAGTAATGGAAGAGGATAAAAGTTTGCTCACTAAGAAACCCCTTTGTCTCCATCACCGATATGACGTTGGTAACGTAGTTCGATACAAGTGACTATCAGTTCCGAGAAGTTGAAGGCCATCCCGTGCGTTTCGCGACTTTTCTTAAAAGTAGAGTTATGAGCTATCGATTAATAGTACAAGATGAAGCGAATCAACTTCAGCTATAGGCCGAGATAGCTACTTTTAACAAGTATAGCCTGATAACCTCTCATAGGTATTTTTCAGGTATGGAATGCAACACTTTAACTCGGGAGGACAACTAGTGCTTAAAAATCCCCCCCCCCCCCAAAAAAGAGGACCTAGCCACAACCTTAATCATACACGACAATTATGTGAACTCGAACTCTACCTTTAGGGAATTTAAAGGAAATCAGAAGCGGATTTAAGATAGTTAGTGTTTTAGTGTTGAGTTGAAGGCATTTTGCTTTTGACTGGAATATATTCCTATAAGACCATGCAACGGCTCTGTTGTCATTTGCGTAGACTGTATTTGCTGCGTAGTTGCCGTGATGTCACTCTGCGGGACGGACATAGGTATTTCTTATTCTACATATCACGTATTAAATACCCCACACCCCGCCATCGGAAAAGAAGTATCGTGCTTCTTCAAATCGAGTTAGTGGGATACCGTCACCCAGTGAGTTTTATTGACAAGAGGATAAGTCCTCGCCGCTAGTCACTCAGAACATGGGTCACTCAGAACATGGGTATTCATCATCAAGAATAGTTTTTTCCACTTCAAATCATTGTAGGCATTTGCGTATACTGTGTATAATACTCTTGTTACTGTTCTGGGGTGAGTATTACTGCAGGACCCCGCATATCTCCAAACCTTGGCGTGATCGCTCTCCGATTTCTCGGGGTAGGCTCGGCGATTTTGAACATGTTCAGTGATGGGGGACTTAGCCGACAATCTCTCGTAGAATTAATCAACTGCGAAACAAATAAAAGGAGGAATAGACGGAATACAAAAAGGACAACGGGTCAGACAACTGAATCGCTGTCTCTATTTATCTTTCCATCTTCAAAATGAGTATAGCCGGCATCCATCATATCAATCTCGTCGTCCCACCGGACAGCCTGGACGAAGCCGTGGCTTTCTACGGCGAAACATTAGGCTTAACCCCGCGCACCGTGCCTGTTCTGCAAAAGGGCACCATTCTCTGGTTCGATATCGGCACGTCCGGACAGCAGGTTCACATCGCTCCCGGAGACCCTAAGGATTTCTCTTTCCATTCAGCCCGGCATCCTTGCTTTCGGGTCGCGGACGGGGAGCAGCTGCTTGAGCTGCGGCGCAAGATCCATGCGCATTTCCAGCGGGGCGGCATCGGGGCGCCTAAAGCAGCCGACTCCCCTGAAGGGGAGAACAGCGGTGCCAAGGGTGTCGAATATCCCGACCGTTTCTTCGCTCGGGATTATGCGGGCAACCGACTCGAATTCACGCTGTAAATGCAACAAATGGTTATATGGATTGGAGTGGTGGAATCTAGGCAGATAGCAAGGGGTTCTTGTGTGCTTGGATCTTCGTCGGTATGGTCATTGACAGGCGAACCACAGCAATTGTCCAATGGCCTACGGCTTGGCGGCAAGGTCTTTTTTTCCCCCCCAAAAGATCAGTTGCCGACAACAGATCACTTGAAAGATTGCGTGGGCGCCGCTGGACTGATTTCAGCACCATTAAATTCATGCACATGGAATGAGCAGCGTTCAATTTATATTAATATGAGACAATTAGCAACGGTTTGAGAATGTAACACTGGTCTATATGAGTACTCATTCAATGGAGAATATCTAAGACTGTTAAGTCATCTCGTCGGCAATAGCTTCGACTGGAAGCCCAGGAGTACTCGTCTCAAATAATATGGGCTTGCATGGTATCGCTGTATGACGATCCTATTATTAAGCTTTGAGTTCTTGGGTCTCAGCCATGTGAATAAAGATTGTGGGAGTAAATCATAGAGGTTATAAAAAGGCAAACTCGTTAATTACTATTCGAATGAAGCGCAGATGTGTTGGTTATCTCGGTCGACTCGAAAATGACTTAAAACTTTTGCTAATATGTTGCTATCCTCAGAAAGGATATATGTGTGTTGAAAACAAGGGGGCTGGTAATGCTGGTGGTGTCTGTTGTCAGATTTTCAGTAGTGGTAGTGTGATCTCGTCGCTGTATTGTGTCTGGCTCTCTCTGTTCTATTTTTTGAGGCATTTTCTCTAGTTACAGCTTTTCTAGGTATGGGTTATGTATGCCACACTAATCTAGCCACACCCTGTATGCCACTCTGCTTAGGTAATTGTTGGATTTGGTGGTCTCTATGGGCGAACTAAAAGAGCCTGTGAGGCCTAAGTGACAAGATCACCATATTACCTAAGCAGAGTGGCGTACAAGGTGTGGCTAGGCCAGTGTGACGTACATACCCACACCTAGAAAAGCTATAACTAAAAAAAATGCTTTAAGATAAAATAAAAAAAGCTAGACATAATAAAGCAATAAAATTATATTACTATTAAAAATTTAACAATTAAAAGTTTTATTATTTTTTATATTTTATTTAAAGCGATTTAAAAGTATTAAAGTAATAAAATTGCTATAATATTAAATTAAACTATTATTATTTTTAAATTTTTAAACAATTTTTTTTTATAAAAAAAAAACTTTGCTATTGCGGCTTAAAATTAAAATTTATAAAAATATATCGCTTTTAAAAATTAAATTTTATAATTTATAAAATTAAAAACGCTAATTTTTAAAAATTATTTTTTAGCAAATTTAAATATTAAGTTTAATAAAATTATAATTACTAATTTTACTATATTAATTTAAGCGTTTTTTCAAACTATTAAACAAAAATTTAATGCTTTTTTAAAGCATTATAATTTTTATTAAATTAAAATTGCCAAACTTTTTAAATAAATATAAAAAATTATATATTTAAATTATAAACAATTTATAATAAATATTGCTAAAAAATTTATTAAAAAATTTATTAAATAATTAAACAAATAATTTTATAAAATCTTTAAAATTTATTTAAAAAATATTAAAAAAAATATTTTTAAATTTATTATTAATATAAATAAAACTTTTTAATATATATATTTAACGTAAGCTATTTTATTTTAAAATATTAATAGCTAAGCTATTATAAATAATATATTAAATTATTATATAATTGCTATTAAATTTTGCTAAAAATTTATTATATTAAATATATTATAATTTACTAAAAAAATCGTTAAAAAAAACTTTTTATATAGCAAAATTTATAAATAAACAAATAAAAATAAGCAAACTTAAAAACAATATAAATAAAAATGCTTATGTTAAATTTGCTAAAAAATAAATTTATAATAAATAAATAAATTTTTTTTAACAAAACTATTAGCAAAAAAAAAGCTTTTAAAATATTTTTAATAAATGTTTTTATATAAATATTAAAACTGAAATTAAATAAGCTAATTTAAATATATTTAATTATATAATATATAATAAACGCTATTTAATTATGCTTTGCTAATATGTTTTTTTAAAGCTTTATTTTAAAATTTAGCAAATAAATATATAAATTAAAAAAAAAGCAAAAATAAAATTAGCTAGCAAAAAAAGCGTTTAATAAGCGGTAAAAAAAGCATAATATTAAAACTAAAAAAAAAAAATTAAATTTGAAATTTTTGCTAAATATTAATTAAAATATTAATTAATAAAACTTTTTATAGCGTATATAATAAGCTTGTTTTATATATTAAATAAAAATCGCTAAATTTTATATATTAAAAAATTATGCTATAATAAATTTTAAGTTAAATATTTATATATTTATATAAAAATAATAATTTTTAAATATAAAAAATGTTAATTTAAAAAATATAATATTTGCTAAAAATAATATGCTTTTTATATAAAGCTAAAAAAAATTAATATTAAAATAACAAGCTTTAAAAGCTTTATTATATACCGGTTATATAATATAATATATTGTTTAAATATAGCTATAAATTTAATATTTTTGCAAGCTTTAAATTAACTAAAAATTTATTAAAATAATAAACTAAAATTTAATTAATTAAAATATTAAAAAAAAAACTTTTATATTTATTAATTTATATATATAAATAATATGTTATAAAATATTTATTTGCAAAAATTATTAAATAAGCTTTTATATATAGCAAAATTTTTTAAATTTTTATATTAAAAAATCGAAGTTTAAAGCAAACTTATACCGTTAATATTAATAGTTTAAATATATAAAGCTAAAATTTTTTAAACAGGTATTTTTTTATACTAAAAAAAAAACGATTATTTTTTGCTTTAATAATAAAATTTAAACAGCCGGATATATAGCATATAATAAATTAAAAGTTTGCTGCTATATAATATAAAATATTTGCTTAAAAATTACCAAAGCTAAAAATTAATTAACAGTTAATTTTTATAAATTTAATAATTTTTTTAATAGTAATAAAAAGCTTTAAAAAATTATGCTTATTATAAACCGATATTTTAGTTATATTTAAAATTATTATATTAATAACAAATATACTAGCATTATTTAAAAATTTTTTAAAAATTATATTAAATATATTAATTTTTATTTTAAAGCTAAAATAAAAATAATAAAATGCAATAATAAAATATTAAATAGTAAACAAAATATTTTAAAGTTTGCTAATTATTTTTATTATATTTATAGTATTAAAATAAAGCTTTTTTTTTGCATATATAAAATTTTAATAAAAGCGCTAAAAAAATAAAAGTTATTATTAAATATTAAGCAAGCTTAATAAAAAATAACTGCAAATTTTTAATTTTTTTATAGCTAAAAATAATATAAACAGTAATATATTTATATAATTATATGCTAAAAAAAATAAACAAATAGCAAATTTTATACAAAAACTTTTAGTTATATTTTAATAATTTATAAAATATAATTAATTATAAATAAAAGTTATTTATAATATATTTGCAAATATATAGCTATATAATATTTATTATAATTATTAAAACTAAATTACGAAAAAAAAAGCGCTAAAAACTTAATTTAAAAGCTTAAATAAAATATTTAATAAGCTATTAATTTATTAATACGTATTAAATTTAGCTATTTTAAAAAAATAAAGTTATTATTATTAAAAATGTTATTTTTAACAAAAATAAATTTTTTAATAAATATAAAAATAAATTTTAAAACAATTTTTTTAAAATAAACTAAAAAAAATATAAAGCGCTATTAAAAAAAATAAATTATTAAATAGCTATTAAAAAATAAAAAAAATAATTTAAAAACAAAAAAATAACAAGTTTTTTAATATAATATTTAAAAACGCGGTTAAAAATATTAACAAAGCTAAAAACGAAAAAAATTCGAGCAAAAACAATTTTATAAATTAAAACTAAAAAAAGCTTAACAAAAACAATTATTTAATAATAAATTTAACGTTTAAACTATAATTATTAATGTTACTAAAGTTTTTAAAAGTAGTATTGCTAAATTTAATTATAGTTAATTTAAAATTGTTAAATTTAAGCTTAAAAAGTAACTTTTTTAAATTTATAGCACTAAATTATTTTAATTTAATATTTATAAATTTTTTTTTAAATAAATAATTTGTTTTAACGCAGCAAAATTATATAAAAATATATTAATTAACAAAAAAAAAATTTAAAAGCTAAATATAATAAACTATTAAAAGCTTTTAAAAAATTTTATAGCAATTAATTATAGTTATTAAATTTTATTAAAAATTTTGCTGCTAAAAAAAAAAGCTTTTAATAAAGCTTATTATATATTTTATAACCGATTATAGCTATTAAATTTTAATAACGGTAAAACAGCAAATTATAACAGTAAAATATAGCGATTAAATTTTAAACATTTTGTTAATAAAAAAAAAAAAAAGCCTTTAAGCTAGCTAATAAACACTTAAAAATTTAAAAAAAATAATTATAACAATAAAACATAGCTATTAAATTTTAAATATTTTATTAATAAAAAAAAAAGCTTTTAAATTAGCTAATAAACATTTAAAAATGTAACAAAATAATTATAAAAGTAAAATATAGCTATTAAATTTTAAACACTTTGTTAATAAAAAAAAAGCTTTTAAACTAGCTAACAAATATTTAAAAGCTTAAAAAAATAATAAATATATATATTAAAAAAAAAGCTTTTAAATATTTTAATAAATATTTAAAAATTTATTTATTTAAACTTTTTTAAAAAAAAATATATATAAGCAAAATTTATTATTGCCGCTAAAATAACACCGCAAGTTTAAAATTTATTTATTAAAAAATTATTTTTAAAAAGTTAAATATATTTATTTATAAAGCTATAGAAAAATAAAAACTTAAAAAAAATTATTTAAAAGTTTATTATAAAAAAAGCTTATTTTAAAATATATATAAATTTATATATATAAATTTAATAAATATAAATATTATAATAAAAATAAAGCCTGGCTAATAATACAAAAAAATTAATAGCTTAACAACAAAAAAAAACATTTATGCTAGCATTTTAACAAATAAATTTTTTAAAAGGTTAATAATTATAACAGTTATATTTAATTTTAAACTAAAATAATATAACGCTATAAATATTTTTATTAACGCTAAATTAAACAAAAAAATTTATATATAAATGCTATTTAATTATTAAAAGCTAAATATTATTTTTAAATTATTGCAAGTTTTATATAAGCTATAAAAATTATTTTTATTGTAGCAAAAAAAGCTTTTTAAATTATTATAAAAAATAGGTTTTTTATTAATATTTTATAAATTTTGCTGTTATTTTTGTTAAAAAATGCTATTTTTTATATGTATTAATAATATTATATTAACTTACGATAAAAAAAGCTAAAAAATAGCCGATAAAATAATTGTTAGCTTAAAATAATAATATAATTTAACCGGTAAAAATAATTTATAATAGTTTTTAAAAATAAAAATAATTTAAAATTAAGTTAAATAGTTATTATAGCTTTTTTAAGCTTTATATATTAAAAAAATCGCTAAAATGAAAAATATTACTTTTATTATTTATGCAAGCACGCTAATGCAAACGGAAAAGCTTTTCTCGTATAAAAAAAATATTACCAAAAAATATTTATTAATATTAGCAAACAACCGGCTTTATTTTATACGCTGCAGTAATTATATGCTTACATATAACGTTTAAAGCTTTAAAATTAGCTTAATTTAATTATAATTTTTTTTTAAATATTATAAAACGGTTAATAAGCTTTTTATTTATTTATTATTTATTTAAAAATATATATTGCAATTTAAAAATAAAAATAATTAAACAAATAAAATATAATTATTATTTTTATTATTAAAATTAAATTTTTTGCTTTAGCATAAGCAGTTAAAAAAATTATATATATAAATTAATTTATTAATAAGCTAAAAATTATATTAAAAAACTAGCATATTTAAATATTATATAATAATTAATAAATTATAAATTTAATTATTAAAAAAATAGCTTTATTATATATTAAATTATGTTATATCGATATTTATAATTATTAATTACGCTAAAAAATTAAAAATAAAATTATTTTAATAAAATATATATTTATTAACAATATAATTGCTAACAAGTTAATAAAAATTTTATTAGCGCAAAAATAAAATATATTTTTTAATTAGCTTAAATTAATTAAGCTGCTAAAAAATAATAAAATAACTTTAAATTTATTTTTGTTTTTTAATAAATTTCAAAATAAATTAATTAATAAAAAGTTTTTTAAATAAATATTTAAAATATAAAAGTTAAAAAATAAATTATAAATTATAAATTATAAGCTTAATATAAAAATTATAAAAAATAAAAATAAAAAACTTTTTAATTGTTTAAAAGCTATTTAAATTAAAAAAAACTTATAAATTAATTATTTTAAAAAACTATAAGCTTGTTAACTAAATAACTAAAGCTTATTTTTTTTTATTTTTTTATTTTAGTTAAATTTAAAAGCCTGCACACTATAGTTTGCAATGCTTAAATATACGCTTAAAGCATATTAGCAACAAAAATATTACATAAAATATAAACGGCATAACAAATATTAATAAGTTTATTATTTATTAACTAGTTAATATATAATGCAATTATAATAAATAAATATATTTACAAAAACTTATAAAAATATTTTAACATATATTGCTAATAATAGTTTTTATTTTTTATAGCTTTAAAATATTTGCTAATAAAGCAGTTTTAAAAAACGCTTTATATATAGCGTAAACAAAGCATTTTTTTTTAAATTTTTAAAAAAGCTAGTTAATTGTAGCAGCAAAAATAAATATATAAATTATTTGCTAAAACAAAAGCTAAAAATAAAGCGGCAGCAAAAACGGCAGCAAAAATACCAGCAGCAAAATAAACAATATAATAATTATTTGCTTAAAAACAATAATAAAAATATTAAATAAATTTAGCGAAAAATTATTTAGCAAAAATATAATATTAATAGCAACAGCGCCGGAGCGCGCTTTATATAAAAGCATAATAAAAATAACAAAAATATAAGCAGCTAAAACGTAAACAAACAAAATGCAGCTAAAGAATTTTATTATAATTAAATATAAACGCAAACGCAGCAATAAACAAACAAAAATATTTTTATTGTTAAAAAATAAATTAAATAAGCTAACAAATATATTAATATTATACTATAAACTTTTATAAATAATATTTATAAAAAAAACGCACATAATATAATAATAATAACAACGTATATAATTTAAATATGCTATTTTAAATTAGCAATTTTTGCAATTAAACATAAAAAACTTTAAACTATAAAATAAATATATTAAAAATAAATGTTTTTATAATTTTAATTATTAATATATTAATATTAATTTTTTTTTGCGTATTTTGCAAAAATATATATATTTAAGCAAATTTTTAAATATTTATAAAAATAATATTATTAAAATTAAAAAGTAGCAAACAAACAAGCTTTTTATATATATTTATACAAATTTATATTTATTACTGCAAAGCATATTTATTAAATGAAATAATAACAAGCTATAAATATTGCTTATATATTATATATATATATATATATATAAATTGCTATTATTTTTAGCGCATTATAATAATATTAACGCGCTATTTTACTAAATTTTTAATTGCAATGTGATTTTGTTGCTATATTATATCTAGCTTTTTTGTTTTATTTTAAGGCATTTTTTTTAATTATAGCTTTTTTAAATGTGGGTATATATACTATGTTAATTTAGCCACACTTTATATGCTATTTTGCTTAAATAATATAGTGATTTTTTTACTTAAGCTTTATAAATTTATTTAAATCGCTTATAAAAACTATTAAATTTAACATATTTTTTTAAGAAAAATTACTTTAATAAATTAATTTAAATATAATATAATGATTTTTAAGGCGTTTTATATGCGTATATATAAATAGCGCGTTAACATTGTTATATTGCGCTAAAAAAAATAGCAATTTATATATATATATATATTAAGCGTATAAATAATATTTATAGCTTATTATTATATAATTTAATAAATATATTTTGCAGCAGCAAATATATATAAAAAGCTTATTTATTTACTATTTTTTAATTTTAATAATATTGTTTTTATAAATATTTAAAATTTTGCTTAAGTATACGTATTTTTGCAAAATGCGCAAAAAAAAATCAATGCTAATATATTAATAATTAAAATTATATAAATAATTATTTTTTGTATAATAATTTAGCTATTTAAAGTTTTTTATGTTTAGTTTAAAAAATTGCTAATTTAAAATAGCATATTTATATTATATATATTGCTGCTGTTATTATATTGCGTTCGTTTTTTTTATAAATATTGTTAAAAATTTATAGTATAATATTAATATATTTAATAGCTTGTTTAATTTATTTTTTAGCAACAAAAATATTTTAGCTTGTTTGCTGTTATATTTACGTTTGCGTTTAATTATAATTAAGCTTTTTAGCTGCTTTTTATTTGTTTATATTTTAGCTGCTTATATTTTTATTATTTTTATTATATTTTTATATAAAGCGCGCTTTAGCACTATTGCTACTAATATTATATTTTTGCTAAGTGGTTTTTTGCTAAATTTGTTTAGCATTTTTATTATTGTTTTTAAGCAAATAATTATTATATCGCTTGTTTTGCTGCCAGTGTTTTTGCTGCGCGCTATTATTTTTGCTGCCGCTTTTACTGTTGCTTTTTTTTCGACTTTTATTTTAGCAAGTGGCTTACGTATTTATTTTTGCTATTGCGGCCGACCGGCTTTTCCAAAGCTTTAATAAAAAACGTGTTGCTTAAGTTATATATAAAACGCTTTTTAAAGCTATTTTATTAGCAAATATTTTAAAACGATAAAAAATAAAAATTATTATTAGCGGTATATTTTAAAATATTTTTATAAGCTTTTATAAATATATTTATTTATTATAATTGCGTTATATATTAGCTAATTAATAAATAATAAACCTGCTAATATTTACTGTGCTGCTTACGTTTTATGCAATATTTATGTCGCTAATATGCTTTAAGCATATATTTAAGCACTGCAAATTATAGTTTGCACGCTTTTAAATTTAGCTAAAATAAAAAAATAAACAAAAATTAAGGTTTAGTTATTTAATTAACAAGCTTATAGTTTTTTAAAATAATTAATTTATAAGTTTTTTTTAATTTAAATAGCTTTTAAACAATTAAAAAGTTTTTTATTTTTATTTTTTATAATTTTTATATTAAGCTTATAATTTATAATTTATAATTTATTTTTTAACTTTTATATTTTAAATATTTATTTAAAAAACTTTTTATTAATTAATTTATTTTGAAATTTATTAAAAAACAAAAATAAATTTAAAGCTATTTTATTATTTTTTAGCAATTTATTTAATTTAAGCTAATTAAAAAATATATTTTATTTTTGCGCTAATAAAGCTTTTATTAGCTTGTTAATAATTATATTGTTAATAAATATATATTTTATTAAAATAATTTTATTTTTCACTTTTTAGCGTAATTAATAGTTATAAATATTAATATAACGTAATTTAATGCGTAGCAAAATTATTTTTTTTATAATTAAGCTTATAATTTGCTAATTATTACATAATATTTAAATATGTTAATTTTTTAATATAATATTTAGCTTATTAATAAATTAATTTATATATATAATTTTTTTAGCTATTTATACTAAAGCAAAAAATTTAGCTTTAATAATAAAAATAATAACTATATTTTATTTATTTAATTGTTATTTAATATTTTTTTTAAAAAACGTTATAATATAAATTAAAAAACTTTTTTTATTTAGCATATTATTTATAAAAAAAGCATTGCTAATTATTATAAAATTATTTTTATTTTTAAATTGCAGTATATATTTTTAAATAAATAATAAATAAATAAAAAGCTTATTAGCCGCTTTATAGTGCTTAAAAAAATTATAATTTAATCGAGCTAATTTTAAAGTTTTAAACGCTATATTTAAGCGTATAATTACTGCAACATATAATATAAAACCGGTTTTTTGGTATTATTAGTGAATGCTTTTTAATTATGCTTTTTTTTATATAAAAAAAGCTTTTTTGTTTGCATTAATATATTTGCATAAATAATAAAAGTAATATTTTGCATTTTAGCGATTTTTTTAATATATAAAGCTTAACAAAGCTATAACAGCTATTTAATTTAATTTTATATTATTTTTACTGGTTAAATTATATTGTTATTTTAAACTAACAATTATTTTATCGGCTATTTTCTGGCTTTTTTTATTGTAAATTAATATAATATTATTAATATATATAAATAAAAGCACTTTTTAACGCAAATAACAGCAAAATTTATAAAATATCGGTAAAAAACCTATTTTTTATAATAATTTAAAGTTTTTTTTGCTACAGTAAAAACAATTTTTATAGCTTATATAAAGTTTATAATAACTTAAAAATAATGTTTAGTTTTTAATAACTAAATAATATTTGCATATAAATTTTTTTGTTTAATTTAGCGTTAACAAAAATATTTACAGCGTTATATTGCTTTAGTTTAAAATTAAACTTAGCTGCTATAATTATTAATGTTTTAAAAAATTTACCCGCTAAAATGCTCGCATAAATATTTTTTTTTCGTTATTAAGCTGTTAATTTTTTTATATTATTAGCCGGGCTTTATTTTTATTATAATATTTATACTTATTAAATTTATATATATAAAGTTATATATAATTTAAAATAAGCTTTTTTTATAACAAATTTTTAAATAATTTTTTTAAGTTTTTATTTTTTTATAGCTTTATAAATAAATATATTTAATTTTTTAAAAATAATTTTTTAATAAATAAATTTTAAGCTTGTGGTGTTATTTTAACAATAATAATAAATTTTGCTTATATATATATTTTTTTTTTTGGAAAAATTTAAATAAATAAGCTTTTAAATATTTTTTAATAAGTTTAAAAGCTTTTTTTTTTTAACATATATATTTATTATTTTTTTAAAGTTTTAAATGCTTATTAGCTAGTTTAAAAGGTTTTTTTTTTTATTAATAAAATGTTTAAAATTTAATAGTTATATTTTATTATTATAATTATTTTTTTAAATTTTTAAATATTTGTTAGCTAGCTTAAAAGCTTTTTTTTTATTTATTAATAAAATATTTAAAATTTAATAGTTATATTTTGTTATTATAATTTATTTTTTTACCGTTATTAAAATTTAATAGTTATAATTAATTGCAAAATATATAATAAGCTTTATTAAAAGCTTTTTTTTTTAGCAGCAAAGCTTTTAATAAAATTTAATAGCTATAATTAATTGCTATAAATTTTTTTAAAAGTTTTTAGCAGTTTATTATATTTAGCTTTTAAAATATTTTTTTTTTAATTAGCATATTTTTATATAATTTTGCCGCGTTAAAGCAAATTATTTATTTAAATTTTTTTTATAAATTTTAAATTAAAGTAATTTAATGCTAGAAATTTTAAAAAATTGTTTTTTAAGCTTAAATTTAACGATTTTAAATTAACTATAATTAAATTTAGCAGTATTACTTTTAAAAACTTTAATAATGTTAGCAATTATATTTTAAATATTAAATTTATTATTAAATAATTGTTTTTGTTAAATTTTTTTTGGTTTTAGTTTATAAGCTTATTTTTGCTTAAATTTTTTTTGTTTTTAGTTTTGTTAATATTTTCGGCCGCGCTTTTAAATATTATATTAAAAAGCTTGTTATTTATTTATTTCCGAGTTATTTTTTTATTTATTTTAGCGGCTATTTAATAATTTATTTTGTTTAGCAGCGTTTTATATTTTTTCCGGCTTATTTTAAAAAAATTATTTTAAAATTTGTTTTTATTTTTATTAAAAAATTTGTTTTTGTTAAAAATAAAGTTTTTAGCAATAATAACTCGATTTTTTTAAAGTAATTAAATTTAATATATATTAATTAATTAATAGCTTATTAAATATTTTATTTAAGCTTTTAAATTAAATTTTCGGCATTTTCTTTTTATAATTTATTTTTAATAATTATAGCAAACATTATATAGTTATATATTTGCAAA
Source organism: Xylaria venustula (assembly GCA_022578775.1). Classification (NCBI taxonomy): domain Eukaryota; kingdom Fungi; phylum Ascomycota; class Sordariomycetes; order Xylariales; family Xylariaceae; genus Xylaria; species Xylaria venustula. The sequence continues at coordinate 75,313 of MU389361.1, read as the reverse complement.
TATACTATAAATAACTTTTATTTATAATTAATTATATTTTATAAATTATTAAAATATAAATAAAATTTTTTATAAAAAACTTGCTATTTATTTATTTTTTTAGCGTATAATTATATAAATATATCGCTGTTTTTATTATTTTTAGCTATAAAAAAATTAAAAACTTATAATCGTTTTTTATTAAGCTTGCTTAGTATTTAATCATAGCTTTTATTTTTTTAGCGTTATTATTAAAATTTTATACGGAAAAAAATCTTTATTTTAATGCTGTAAACGCGGTAAAAATAATTAACAAGCTTTAAAATATTTTATTTAATGTTTAATATTTTGTTATTGCACTTTATTACTTTTATTTTAGCTTTAAAATAAAAATTAATATATTTAGTGCAATTTTTAAAAGTTTTTTAAATAATGTTAGCGCGTTTATTATTAATATAATAATTTTAAATATATTTAAAATATCGGTTTATAAGAAGCATAATTTTTTAAAGCTTTTTATTACCGTTAAAAAAATTATTAAATTTATAAAAATTAATTGTTAATTAATTTCCGGCTTTAGTAATTTTTAAGCAAACGTTTTATATTATATAGCAGCAAATTTTCGATTTATTACACGCTATATATCCGGCTATTTTAATTTTATCGTTAAAGTAAAAAACAATTTTTATTTTTTTAGCATAAAAAAATAACTATTTAAAAAATTTTAGCTTTATATATTTAAGCTACTAATATTAGCGGTATAAATTTGCTTTAAACCTCGATTTTTAATATACAAGTTTAAAAAATTTTGCTGTATATAAAAAACTTGTTTGGTAATTTTTGCAAAGAAATATTTTATAATATATTGTTTATATATATAAATTAATAAATATAAAAGCTTTTTTTATCGGTATTTTAATTAATTAAACTTTAGTTTTTTATTTTAATAAATTTTTAGTTAATTTAAAACTTATAAAAATATTAAGTTTATATTTATATTTAAGCAATATGCTATATTATATAACCGGTATATAATAAAACCTTTAAAATTTATTCCTTTAATATCGATTTTTTTTTAGCTTTATATAAAAAGGACACTATTTTTAGCAAATATTATATTTTTAAATTAATATTTTTTAAATTTAAAAATTGTTGTTTTTAATAAAATATATAAATATTGAACTTAAAATTTATTATAGCGCAATTTTTTAATATATAAAATTTAGCGATTTCTTTTAATATATAAAATAAGTTTATTATATGCTTTATAAAAAGCTTTATTAATTAATTTTTTAGTTAATATTTAGCAAAAATTTCAAACTTAATTCTTTTTTTAATTTTAACGTTGCGCTTTTTTTACTGCTTGTTAAACGCTTTTTTTGCTAGCTATTTTTATTTTTGCTTTTTTTTTAAACTTAAATATTTATTTGCTAATTTTTAAAACAAAGCTTTAAAAAAACATATTAACAAAACGCAATTAAATAGCATTTATTATATATTATATAGTTAAATATATTTAAATTAGCTTGTTTAGTTTTTATTTTAATGTTTGCGTAAAAACGTTTATTAAAAATATTTTAAAAGCTTTTTTTTCGCTAATCAATTTGTTAAAAAAAATTTATTTATTTATTATAAGCTCGTTTTTTAGCAAGTTTAACATAAACATTTTTTATTTATATTGCTTTTAAACTTATTTATTTTTATTTGTTTATTTATAAACTTTTTTAAATAAAAAGCTTTTTTTTAACGATTTTTTCGGTAAATTATAATATATTTAATATAATAAATTTTCGGCAAAGTTTGGTAGCAATTATATAATAATTTAACGTGTTATTTATAATAGCTTAGCTATTAATGTTTTAAAATAAAATAGCTTACGCTGGGTATATATGCTAAAAAGCTTTATTTAAATCGGTAACAAGTTTAAAAGCGTTTATTTTTTTTTGTTTTTGGTATTTTTTAAATTAGCTTTAAAAAATTTATAAAGCTATTTATTTAATTATTTAATAAAGTTTTTAATAGGTTTTTTAGCGGTATTTATTATAAATTGTTTATATTTATGCTTATATTTAAATTTAAATATTTTTTAAGCTACAATATTAAATTTTTTAAAGTTATTATACTATTAATTAATAGTTTAAATAACACGCATATAAATAAGCTTATAATTTAAATATATAGTTTTTTGCATTTATTTAAAAAGCTTGGCAACTTTAATTCGGTAAAAATTATAATGCTTTAAAAAAGCATTAAACTTTTGTTTAACGGCTTAAAAAAGCGCTTAAGCTAATATAATAAAATTAATAACCGTAGCTTTATTAAATTTAATGTTTAAATTTGCTAAAAAATAATTTTTAAAAATTAGCGCTTTTAGCTTTGTAAACTAAAAAGCTTAATTTTTAAAAACTATATATTTTTTTAAGTTTTAGCTTTAAGCTACAGCAGCAAAGTTTTTATTTTATAAAAAAAAATCGTTTGAAAATTTAAAAATAATAGCGGTTTAATTTAACATTTTAGCGATTTTATTATTTTAGTGGTTTTAAATTGCTTTAAATAAAATATAAAAAATAATAAAATTTTTAATTATTAAATTTTTAGTAGTGATAATGTAATTTTATCGCTATATTGTGTTTAGCTTTTTTTGTTTTATTTTTTAAAGAATTTTTTTTAGTTATAACTTTTCTAGGTGTGGGTTATATATGCCACACGGACCTAGCAACACTTTGTATGCCACTTTGCTTATGTAATATAGTAATTTTTTTACTTAAGCTTTTAGTTCGCTTATAAAAATCACCAAATTTAACATTTATTAAATTTAATGGTTTTTATAGGCGATTTAAAAAAGCCCGTGAAGCTTAAGTGAAAAAATTACTATATTATTTAAGTAAAATAGTGTACAAGGTGTGGCTAAACTGCTGTAATATATATAACTCACACTTAGAAAATTTATAACTAAAAAAACTGCTTTAATATAAAAAAAAAAAACAAATGTAACATAGCGATAAAATTATATTATTAAATTTTTAATAATTAAAAGTTTTAATAATTTTTATTTTTTATTAAAAATAATTTAAAAATATTAAAATAATAAAATTATTTTAAATAATTTTTTTATAAAAATTTTTTACTATTAAAATTTAAAATTAAAATTTATAAAAATATATAATTTTTTAAAAAATTAAATTTTATAATTTATAAAATTAAAAATATTAATTTTTAAAAATTATTTTTTAGTAAATTTAAATATTAAATTTAATAATATTATAATTTTAATTTAATTATATTAATTTAAGCGTTTTTTTAAACTGTTAATAATAGCGCTTATTAAAAAGTTTAAATTGACCACCTTTATCAATAGTTAATGCTTTAAAATTTACGGCTTTAAGCAATTAAGCTGTAGCTTATGCGCGCTTACACAAGTTTATATATAAGCGTAATTTATACCGCTATACGCGCATATTTTTAAATTCGATATTTTAGTTTTTACTATATATTAGCTTTTTTTAAAGTGGTGTTTTATTACGCTTTTGTTTTATTACAAATATTAAACTAAATTATTAATTATTTATTTATTTTTATAATTTTATAAAATTATAAAAAAAAAATCTTTTACCGGTAAATTAACGCTAAATTATTAAACGCTACTATTAATTAAAGCAAATATCGTTAAGTTTGAAATATATTTAAATTTTTAATAAAAACGGGTTTTTACATTTATATAAATAATATACCCCGCTGAAATTAATAAATAAGCTTAGCTAAATATAAACTTAATAATATATTTTTATATTTTAAAAATGCTTAAAATATACCGCAGTTATAAAATGTATAAAGCAACAAAAATATTATTTTAACTTTGCAAATATTAAGGATTTTTTTTTTAAATTATAAAAGCGTTAATAAAATATATGCGTTAGCTAATTAAATACGTATGCTTTATTAATAGCTAAAATATTTAGATTTATTTTATTTTATTTTTTATTATAGTTTGCTTTGCGTTATTTTTATATTGCAGTTGCAACTTTTTTTTTTAAACCAAAAAAAAAAAAAAAAAACTTAAAATGCAAATTTTTTTTTGTTTAATTTTTTTATATAATTTATATAGTTTATTAAATTATTTTTAAAATGCTTAAATATTTGCTTAATAATATAATAAATTTATTTACCGACAAAAATTATAATAGTTTAAGCTAATTTAAAAATAAATTAAAATTACGATTTACTTTAAAAATAATAAGTGCAAAATTTTTATTAAAAAATTTAAACTTAAAAAAAATAAAACTAAACTTTAAAACAATTAAATTTTTAATAAAATAAAATAAGCAAAATAGTACCGATATAAAATTTTTTCGACAAAATATTAAATCGATTAATAATATAATAAAACTTATAAAAAATTTTAATTTAAAGTGTGCAATTTTTTTAAATTAATAAAATTTGTAACTATTAATTAAATTATAATTATTTATATTTTTACAACCGTTTTTTAGCTTTAAAAATCTTATAAATTTAAGCTTTTTTTTATGCTTATTAATATTATTAATAGCTTTAGCTCTTATATTTTTATTATAAAAGCTACTTTAAAAATTAATAAACCGGCTTTATAAACAGTTAAATTACCGCAGCTAAGCAAACTAGTTAACTTTAAATTAAATTTAAACAACAATAACGGTAATAATTATAATAACAATAATGATATTTCCAGCAGTTTTTATAAAAAAATTACTTTAGCTAAATTTATTTTTACTAAAAAAAACTTATAAAATTAAGCGTAACAATATTTAATTTTAAATAGTATAACTTTAATAATTAAAAAATTGTTGCAAACAAAAAAAACATTATTTATAACAATATATATTTTTTTTTAATTATATTAACGCTATATTTTAAAAAAAAAATTATCGCTAATTAAATTATCGCTTTATTTAATTATTTGCGAGCAAAATTAACATTATTATAATAAAATAAAAAAATAATTGCTTTATAGCGCTAAATTATCCGCTTAGCTAAAATTAAAATATTATTTAAACATTTAAAAAACGATTTAATATTTTGTTAAAAAAACTATTTAAAATTTTTTTTAAAAAACGCTTATTTGTTTTAACATTGCCGTAAATTAAAACGCAGTTTTTTAATATATTTAATGCAAGCTATAATATATTAAAGCAAATAATATTTTATAAAACAATAATTTTAATTAACAAAAAGTTATAAAAATTATATATAATTAATAAAAAAAATATATATATAATAAAATGCAAATTTTTAATTTAAATAAAAAATTTAAAACTTATATAAAAATAATTAAAAAATGCTGTTATAGTTTAAAACGCAAAGTTAAAAAACAACATTTAAATATAAAACAAAAAATCGATTATTTTAACGATAACAACGCAAAACTATTACGCTGCAACTTTTAATCGTTTAAATTATTTTGTAAAAACGACTATTTTAATCGTTGTTTTAAATATTGCAACAAAAATTATTGCTTTAACTGCCGTTTTTATAACAATTTTTGTCGCAATAACAATTATCATAACAAAAAAAATTAAAACCGAAAAAAAAAAAACAATAATTATAACAAAAATAAAAAGCAAAGTTGCGATAAAAATTATAACAAAAACCGCAATAAAAATTATAACTAACAAAAAAATAATAATTGTAACAAATATAAAAATAACAGCCGAAATTAAAATTATAATTAAAATTATAACAAAAATAAAAATTATAATTAAAATAAAAAGCGTAACCGCAATAAGCGTAACCGGGTGTACTTTATTTAAATAAATGCAAATAATAAACGATTTATTTTTTTAATATAAATTTTAAATATTATAGCGGTATATTTTATTATATATTTAATTTAGCAATAATTTGCTATTATTATTACCGGTAATATAAATTACCTAGCACTTTTAAATTTTATTTAAAACAATATAATTTAAATATTAAATTAAAAAAATTAGCTAAGCTTAATATTTTGTTACCGGTTAATTTAAATTATCGTATATATAAATACTGCACTTTGTTATTTTTTTTACGCAATTAGCTGTTTAAATATTTGCGTTATTGCAAAGATATTAAAAAAAAAACTGTTTAAAAACTGAAAAGTTTTTTTAATTACAAATTAATTTTTAAATTTAAATTTAATAAATTAAACTTTAAAGTATTAATTAAAATTTCGGACAATAAAATATTAATTATAAAAGTTTTTAGCGCTAACCGATATAATAAAGCTTTGCGATTAAATTTTATTTATTTTAAATTTAAAGCGTGTTAAAAAAAGTTAATAAGTGGTAAAAACTAAGATATTATATTTTAAAATATACGCGTATAGCAGTATGGGTTACTTTTATATATAGATTTTTGTAAGCGCGCATAAGCCACAGCTTAATAGCTTAAAGCTATAGGTTTTAAAGCACTGACCACCTGTAAAAATATTTAGTTCGAGCTTTTTAGCGGGCGTTATTAAAATACCGGGCATAAAAAAAAATTTGCTGTTTTTAGCAGCTATTTATATTTATTATATATTTGCTAGGGCATTTTTTTTTTTGCCTGGATATTTTTTTTTTTTTTGCTTAAACGTTTATTTTTTTTTGTTTAAACTTTTTTTTTTCCGTTTACACATTTTTTTTTTTTTTAAAATTTTTTTTTTATTATTAAGGGCAGGTGTAAGCATAGATGTAAATATAAAAGTTTTATGCGGTTTTTTTTTTTAAAAGTAAAAAACTTAAGGTAAAAAGCTTAATTAGTTTTTATAATATTTAAAAAATTAACGAAAATACTAAAGCTTTAAATAGTTATTTTAAGCGCTTTTTTTGCGCGGGTGTTTTAATTAAAAAATGTAAACTTTGTTGTTTTTAATAGTTTTTAATAAAATTTTTAAAGTGCCGGAAATAATTTTTTGTATGCTATTAATTATATTTATATTTTTATTTTTTTTATTTAATAAAGTAATCGAAATTATTTTTACAACAATTAAAGTGGTGTTACAAAACTTTTTTTATTTTATATAAGTTTTAATTGTTATCGGGGTTAAAGTTTAAGTTTTAATGAGCTTTAACTAGTTGAGGTAGTAATAACGTTTGCTTAAAAAAATTATAAATGCTTTTAACAAGGCATAAATATATTACCGAAATAACTAGGTGTATTTAATAATAATTAAAAAAATTAAGTTTGTAAGCTAAATTTTAAATTTTTTGTTTAACGGTTTATAAGCCGGCTCGTTGTTATAAATATTTTGTTGGCAGTTTGCCAGGCAATTTATAACTATTGTAAAACTTTAGAAAAATTTAATTATTTTTTTTAAACTTTAATGCTTAATATTTTTTATCGAACTGTTTTTTTATTTAAGCGGCCGCAAAATTTATTGCCAGTTTAGTATTTTGTTTTAAATAATTATAAATAGTTTAAATTTTTTTAAAAATGCGTTGGTTAATTTAACCGGTAATTATATCGAAAAATCCGGCTAATTTAAAGCTAAAAAGCTGTTTGTGCGAGGTAAACTATATAACTTGTAATTTTGCAAAGTTAAAATTTTATTACAAAGCTAATAGTATTTTAAACTAATTAAAATTAAGTTTTATAAAGTTATAATATTTAATCGCAATTTTTATTGTTTGGTTTTTTTGTTTAAACAATTTATTACTTATTAAATAATGCACTATAATTATTAATAGCTTAATTTATAAAGCTTTTTGTATTTTTTTTATAGGTTAAAAATAAATTTGTAATTGCAGTTAAAAATAATTCCTTTTAAAATTTTTTAATTGTTTAATAATAATTGCTTAACGAAAATTTTAGCTTAGTTGTAAGCTATATATTTTTTGTTTTTAGGTATTAATATAGTTCGTTTAAATATATAATATAATATATTTATTATATAATCGTAATAGTTATAATAAAGTTTATTTATAAGCTGCTAAAATGTTTTAATTATTTTTACTTAAAGCAAGGCTATAATAAAATTAATGGCAATTGTTTGCATAAATAATAAATTTTTGCTTTCAAATCGTATAAATTAAAAGTTTTTAACAAATTTTTATTGTTTTGTTTTGTTTAGTTTATAAGCTAGGTAATATTTTACATATTTCTTTGCTAGCTATAATTTCCGGTAAATAAAATATAGTTTAAAATTTTTTATTATTTTGTTTAGTTTTGCATAATATTTTTCGTTATGCATTAACTTAAACATTTGTTTAATTATAGCGTATAAAATGCAAAGGCGTTTAACTTTTATATAAATGTTATAAATAAAACTATTAAAAATATAAAATAAATGGCCAGCTTTAAAAAAACTTTAATATTTTTATTAATAATATTATTTTTGCCTGTTAATTTTTTAATTATTTTTTTTAAAGCAAGTATTTATTTTATATTTAAGTATAAAGTTTTGTTTTTATATGTTATTTATAACAGCTTCGCATAAATGTTTTATAATGTTTTATATAATATTTAATACTGCTGGCTTGTTTAATTGTTTTAGCTTGTTATTTTTATTTGTTTTATATTGTAAAATCTTTAAACGATTTAACGCATCGGGTACAAAGTTTAGTCGCTTAAGTAAATAATAAACTTAAAATTTATATTGCGACAAATAAATTAACGAGTTTATTAAACAAATATTTGCTTGGTTTGTTGCTAAAATATTTAATATTGTTTTATTAGCTATATTTTTAGTAGCTAAATAATTTATTAAAATAATAACCGGTCGTTAATTTAAATAAATTATTATTTGTTGTTTTTTTGCAGCTTATATAAAACATGCTTTTTTTAGTTTAAAAGGTTTATACCTTGTTTTTGCCTTTAAAAAGCACTTACTTAGGTATAAAACCGGCTTTATTATATATAAAAAAATTATATTTCTAGGTTTTTAAATATAGCTTTGTTTAAAGTAAAAAACTATAACGCTAAATTTTTTATTAATTAATTTATTTAATTGTATAAAAAAACCCGTTTTAAATCGTAATAATATAATATAATTTTTAAATCTATAGCGTTTTATATCGCACAAAAAGCTTTTAATTTTGCAGGCGTAAAAATATAAATAGTTATATATATATAGTGTTTCCGTTTATCTAGATTTTTATTAGCTATTGTACTTTTTTTCCGGTTTTTTGCGAATAGCGCTGTTTTTCGCTTTTGTAATAGCTTAAATAATTATGCGTAATAAACTATTAAATTTTGCGAAAATTTATTTGCTTTTAAATATTATTTAAAAAATTGCAGTAATTTAAAAAAAGCGAATTAACGAAATGCTTTTATTTAATTTGCAGTATTAAATATATTTAAAGCATTTACTTTAAAGCTTAAAAATTTAATAAATAAATATTTAATAAAAAATTTTATAGGTAATATAGCAATATTTTTTAACTTAAAAAAGCTAAAAATTATTTTTAAATAAAAAATATATTTATTAAAAATGTTTAAAAAAATAATAATATTATTAATAATAATATATTTTTAAAATTTAAAAAAATTTTTAAACTATATAATTTATATATTTGCTTTTTTTGCTAAAAAACTGGTATACACTTATGTTTATATTTTAACGTTAATATTAAAAAAAAAATTTTATTAAAAAGCTGGTATATGTTTACATTTATATTTTAACGTTAATATTAAAAAAATAAAACGATTTTTTATTAACTAAATAATAAAAATTTTTAAGCAAATAAAAATATACTAAAAAATAAAAACAAAAATATTTGCTTAGCTAAATAATATTAAAAAAATCTTTAATGTTTTTATGCTAACAAGGTAATAATAATTTTAATATAAAAATTTTACTAAAATTTTTATTAAAATTTTTAAAAAATATAAAATTATTTAAAAATAAAAAACAAAAAACTAATAATGCCGAAATATTAAAAAGCAAAAAAACAAAAATAGCTATAAAAAATAAAAAAAACTTTGTTTGCTAAAAAAATAAAATAAAACAAAGCTTAAGTAAATAATTATATTAATAATAAAAAATAATTATTATTAGCAAACCAAAAATAAAAAATATAACAAAAATAAAAGCTTAAAAAATAAAAAAATTAAAAATATAATTTATTATATTAGCATTTAATGCTTAATAAAAAGTTATAACAGCATTATAAACAAAAATATTAGTTTTTAATAAATTTAAAATAATTAAAACTAAATGCAAAAGCAAAATAACTAGAAAAAAATTATATTTAAATTAAAAAAACAGTTAAAAAGTATAAAAATAAAAAAATTAGTTAAAAAAAAAGTTACAAAGTTTAGTTAAAGCTAAATTGCTTAAAAACGCGATAAAAATAACAACGCGCAAAATATAAATTATTGCAAAAAATAATTTAAAAATAAATAAATAAACGCAAAAAATATATAACAGTATTAAAAAAAATAAATTAAAAAAAAATAGCTGCTATATAATAGCTTAAAAAATTTTTAATATTATTTATTTTATTAATAAAATGCTATATAAATTAAATATTTAAAAAAAAGGTTTAAATTATAGTTTTATAACGGCTTGTAGCTATTAATATAATTATATATCGATAATATTTTCGACAGTATTTTTAATAGCATTATATTATTATATTATAATAAAATATTAACTATTATTTTGCTATTAATTAATAATATTATTATTTTATATTTTAACGCTGAAAAAAATATATTACAAAATTTTTTTTTTTAAAATATTTTTTTACGCAAAATGATATAAAATTTTTGTTTTTTTAATATAGCGCTATTAGCACTTTTTTTAAACAAATATTTAAAATTTAAAATAAATGTTTAGTTATTATTTAATAATATATAGCTGCTTATAGCTATATTATTTAAAACAAAATTAAAAATAAAAATAAAAATAATATAGTTAAACTATACGAAATTATTTGCGATAAATTTAAAATTTTTGTTTTAAAAGCTAAAATACAGCTAAAAAAAATTATTATAAAAAAAACTAGCTATTAATTTGCGGCTAAAATATTATTTTAAAATAACTAGCGATATTATTTTAAAATTTGCAATAGTAAATATATTACTTTTTATTTTTTAACTTAAAAAATTACCGAGCGCATTAAAAAATAACTAAAATATAAAAAAAAGTTATTATTTAAAGCGTTAGTTTTTACTAAAATTTAAAGCAAATTTTTAAAAATTTTTAAGTTATTAATTTTAACTGTTTTATTATTTATAAAAATATTAATAATTATATTATTGCTTATTAAAAATTATTAAAAAAAGTTTTTATTAATATTGCTAATATATTTATAATATTTTGCAATAAAAAAAATTTGTAGTTTTAAGTTAAATTAAACAAATTAACGCTTTAAACGTTATTTTTTTTTTTTATAATTATAAAAAATGTAGCAATATTATTTAAATATTTTTACGATAAATTTTATATATAGTATAAATAAATATAATATATTGTTACTTTAAATTAATAGCTATATTAAAGCGCAAATTTATTTTAGTATTATTTATGCTATTATATTAAATAAAACAGCTAAAACTATAATATAAATATTATTATATTATAAGCAGCTTTAAAAATATTTATTAATTTAAAAACTATTTACTGTAATAATTACAAACTATTAATTTTTAAAAAAATTAAAAATATTATATGTTTAAAAGTTAATTATTTAGCAATTATATTTATAATATATTATAAAAAACGTTAAGCTAAAAATTAAAAATAAAAAAAAAAAAAAGCTATTTTTAAAGTTTAAAATTATTTTAATATAATTTTTAATATTGTTTACTAGCGTTATTTATGCGCTAAAAAATATATTTAAAAAAATAGCAATAGCGCTAAATATTAACTTTTGCAATATTTGCAATAACAATAGCTTTATTTATATTTTTAAAAAAATTAAGCAAATTTAGCGCCGCTATTATAAAAATAAAATTATTATTAATTATAATTTTAATAACATTTTTATGCTTTAAAAATATATAATATATATAATAACTAAAAAAAAGCTTTAAAATTATTAAATAAATTTTTAAACAAAGTTTTTTAAATAATAAAAAATTATTAATTATTTAAAAACTATATATATAAGCCGTTAAAAAAATAATATTAAGTTTATATTAAAAAATATTATAACTTTAAAATTTATATTTCGGCAAAATTAAAATTATCGCATTAAAAATTGCAATAATATTTTTTTAATATTTAAAGCAAAATAAAAATATTTATTAATATTATTTTTAAATTAAATAACAATAAAAAAAATATATTGCAATAAAATAAGCAATAAATAATAACATATTAATTTAAAGTTTATAAAAAATATATTTTAAAATTTAAAATTATATTTTATAATTATTAAAAATAATTTTAAATTAATTTATTATTAATATTTTAAAGCTATAAAAGTTTATTATAATAGCTAAATAATTAAAATTACGAATTATATAAATAATTTTATAATATAATATAATATTTTATGCTAATATTTTTAGTTTTAATATATAACGCTTAAAAAAAAAGCTTAAAAAATAAGCTTTTTTTATTAATAATATTAAGCAAAAAGCTAAAAAAACGCAATTTTTACTAGCAATAATAAATTAAAAAAGCTAATATATAAAAAATTAACGCGTTATTGTTTGTTTAAAATTTTATTTGCCGAAAAAAATATTAATTATAATTTTAAAACAGTAAATTTTACGCAAAAATATATATTAACAATAATAAAATGCAGAAATATTTTTAATTTATTTAAAATAATAGCTGCTAAATATTTTGCTACAAAAAAATTAAACTTTAAAAAAAAAGCACTATTTATAAACTTTAAACTATTGTTTAATTAATTAAATTATTTTATAAAAAAACATATATTAAAATTATTAATAAAAATAAAAATTATTTAAATAATATATATATTTATAAAAAATTTAATATTAAAATAGCGTTATTATAAATAATATTTTTAAAAACAATATACCAACTGCAAAATAATATGTTTATCGCTTTTTTAAAAATATTAATATTAAATTTAAGTAGCAAAAATGCCCGGCTAAAAAAATTACAAAATTGTTATTTTAGTTTTTAATATAATTATTGTTATTTTTAAAAGCTTTTTTTTTTGCCGCCGATTTTTTTAATATTATATATACCGGCCGTTTAAAAATTTTATATATTAATATTTTAGCTAAATTATTTAAAAGTTTTCAAAGTTTTTATATATAGCAGCTATTAAATAATTAAAAAGTTAAAAAATAGCAGTAATAATATTTTTAATTTTTGGCCGGCCAGAAATTTTGTAATATTTTCAAAAAAAAAAAAAAGCAAATTTAAAGTTTAACAAATAATAAAATGCTTAAAAATTTAAAAATAGCAGCAATAATATTTTTAATTTTTTACCGGCTTACTTGTTTGCTAGCGCTATAAAAAAAAATTATTTATTAAAAATATTTAAATAAAAATATATTGTTATTTTTTAAATTAAACAATTATTTTTATTAAATAAATAAAATATAATTTTAATAAAAAATGTTAAACTTAATAAATTAGCTAATTTAGCAGTTTTAAAAAGCTAATATATAGGTTTTTATTAACAATATTAACAGCAAAACAGCTTTGCAACTATTTTTAACACCAACAAAAATCGCAAATTTTTTCAATAAACAAGCAGCAGTTGCTTTAACGTGCGACGAGATATCTACTTGAGGTAGGTATAATAGGTGGATATGGGACCCTTGTAAGGTTGCCAGCCAATTTGGGTGGTGGCGTTACTAGTGATGTATGGCGGTGGAGTAACGGCCACTCTAGCCTGGACCTACGGCCACTGTAGGTGGCCTCAAAATAATTATTAAAAATTACAATTTTGTTTAATTAACGTAAATTAATAACCACTTGGCTTTTTTTTTTTATTTTTTTTTTATATAACAAACAATAAATAAACAAAAAATATTAAATTGTTTATTTATTTTATATATTTTTTATTATAAAATTTACTATAAATTTAATTTAAATATTTTTTGTTTTAACAATTTAAAAAATATATTTTAGCAAATAATTTAATTTGATTTTAATTATTTACGAAAAATTTTTTTAATTATTTGTTTTTAAGCACGTTAATAAGTTTTTTGTTAATTTAAATATTAAAAAATTTGCAAACTTTAGCAAATTTTGCTGCTTTAGTAGCATTTTTAGCATAAATATAAGTTTTATTTTCCGTAATTATTTTAAAAAAATTGCTAAACATTTTAATTTTAAAAATTGCAAAATTATTTAATATTTTAAGTTTAAGCTTAAAAATTTTTATTAATATTAAAATATATAAATTAATATTAAAAACGTTGCTAAAGTTTTTAATAATATTAAATATAATATCGGTTAAAATATATTTATAAAAAGCTTTGCGTTATTTAGTAATATTTTAAAAATTAGCGCTTTAGCTGCTTTTGTTTTAATATTACTAGGTATCGTAAAAGTTACGGTAAATATTTTGTAGTTAGCTAGCTTATTTATATATACTGCTGTTTTAAACACGCTATTTATAGCTATAGCTATAATAATAAATAATATATTAAATTTTGCATTTATAAATATTGCAAAATTAATTGTAACCGGAAATTTTAACCCGGTAATGCTAATTAACGGTATAGCTATTGCAACTGTTGCTACTGCAAAAGTTTTTATTGCTGCTTTTTACGAGCTAATATAATATTTGCTGTTATAATTTTTACGGATTTGTTTTAATTTAATATTTTTATTAACTTTTACTAGTTTTTTTGTATTGTTAACAATTAATATTATTTTAAAAGTTTTTGCATTTAGCACAGTGTTTATAATATTTTTATATATAGCTATAAAATAAAAACTGCGGTTTGCGGGTAAAAGCTTATATTTAACCTGTAAATATATATATATATATATTTTTTGTAAAATTACGTTTTAAGTATTAGTTATATAACGAACGCATTTTTTGCTGCAAATAAAAATATCGAAAATAATAATAAAATTATTTAGTTTATAAAATATAATTGTATCGTTTTAATAATTAATTATTATAACATAGAAAAAAAAAATTGTTGCTAATAAGCATACTAAAGTGCAATTTGTTATCGATAACTTATTTTTTTTTTGTAAAAAACAATAAAAAGTTTACTATTTTTACTAACGTTTTGCGTATAAAATTTAAACCTAGCTTATTTTTTTAATATTATGTTTTTATTATTTAAAGTTACAACTTTTTTTTATTGTTTTTTAGTAGTATATTTATATTTGTTAAAAAAAATAGAACCGATAATAATTTTTTTTGTGCTTAAATTTGCGCAAACTTTTTAGTTTAAGCTTGTTAAAGTGGCGCGCGCTTTAAATTTAAAATAAATAAAATTTAATCACAAAGCTTTATTATATCGATTAGCGCTAAAAGTTTTTACAATTAATATTTTATTGTTTAGGATTTTATCCGGTAATTTAAAGTCCGACTTGTTAAGTTTAAATTTAAAAACTAATTTATAATTAAAAAAACTTTTTAGTTTTTAAATAATTGTTTTTTTGGTATACTTGCAGTAGCGCAAGTATTTAAATAGCTAATTGCATAAAAAAAATAACAAAGTGTAATATTTATATATATGCCGATTTAAATTAACTGGTAAAAAGGTGTTAAGCTTAGCTAACTTTTTTAATTTAATATTTAGGTTATATTGTTTTAAATTAAGCTTAAAAGTGCTAGATAATTTATATTGCCGGTAATAGCGGTAACAAATTATTGCTAAATTAACTATATAATAAAATATACCGCTATAATATTTAAAGTTTGTATTAAAAAAAATAAGTCGCTTATTATTTATATTTGCTTAAACAAAGTGTGCCTAGTTACACCTATTATAATTACGCTTGTTATTTTAATTATAATTTTTATTTTTGTTATAATTTTAATTATAACTTTAATTTTAGCTATTATTTTTATACCTGTTACGACTTTTATTTTTTTATTGGTTGCAATTTTTATTGCGGTTTTTGTTACGGTTTTTATTGCGATTTTGCTTTTTGTTTTTGTTACGGTTGTTATTTTTTTTTTAGTTTTAATTTTTTTGTTATAACAGTTGTTATTGCGACAAAAATCGTTATAAAAACAGCAGTTAAAATAATAATTTTTGTTGCAATATTTAAAACGACGATTAAAATAGTTATTTTTATAAAACGGTTTAAACAATTAAAAGTTGCGGCATAATAGTTTTACGTTGCTATTATTAAAATAATTAACCTTTAGTTTTAGATTTAAATATTGTTTTTTAGCTTTATATTTTAAGCTATAACGGTATTTTTTAATTATGTTTATATAATTTTTAAGTTTTTTATTTAAATTAAAAGCTTGCATTTTATTGCATATGTTTTTTTTTTATTGGTTACGTATAGTTTTTATAATTTTTTGCTAGTTAAAGTTGTTATTTTATAAAGTACCGTTTGCTTTAATATATTATAGCTTGCGCTAAATATATTAAAAAACTATGTTTTAGTTTGCGGCAATGTTATAAAAAATAAACGTTTTTTTAAAAGTTTTTAAGTAGCTTTTTTACTGCTAATTTTAAATTGTTTTTTTAGGTGTTTAAATAATATTTTAATTTTAGCTAAACGAATAGTTTAATGCTGCAAAGCAATTATTTTTTTATTTTATTATAATAATGCTAATTTTGCTAGCAAATAGTTAAATAAAGCTATAATTTAATTAGCGATAAATTTTTTTTTTTTATGTATAGCGTTAATATAATTAAAAAAAAATAAACGTTGGTGTAAATAATATTTTTTCCGTTTGCGACGATTTTTTAATTATTAAAGTTATATTATTTAAAGTTAAATATATTAATATTATTACGTTTAATTTTGTAAGTTTTTTTTTTTGGTAAAAGTAAATTTAGCCGGGGTGATTTTTTTATAAAAACTGCTAAAAATATTATTATTGTTATTATAGTTATTACTGTTATTATTGTTTAGGTTTAATTTAAGGTTAAGCGGTTTGCTTAGCTGCAATAATTTAATTGTTTGCAAAGTTGGTTTATTAATTTTCGAAATAGCGTTTATAATAAAAATATAAAAGTTAAAGCTATTAATAGCGTTAATAAATACAAAAAAAAAGTCCAGATTTATAAAAATTTTAAAGCTAAAAAACGGTTATAAAAACGTAAATAATTATAATTTAATTAATAGTTGCAAAATTTATTAATTTAAAAATATTGCAAATTTTAAATTAAAGTTTTTTATAAGTTTTACCATATTAATAATTAATTTAATGTTTTGTTAAAAAGATTTTATATTAGTAATATTTTATTTATTTTGTTTTACTAAAAATTTAATTGTTTTAAAATTTAATTTTATTTTTTTAAACTTTAAATTTTTTAATAAAAATTTTATATTTATTATTTTTAAAATAAATCGCATTTTTAATTTATTTTTAAGTTGGCTAAAATTATTATAATTTTTGTTAATAATTAAATTTATTGTGTTATTTGGCAAATATTTAAGCATTTTAAAATTTTTTTTAAAAAAGCTGCGTAAATTATGTGTAAAAATTAAATAAAAAAGTAAATTTGCGTTTTAAGTTTTTTTTTTTTCCGGTTTAAAAAAAAAAAGTTGCGATTGCGACATAAAAATAGCGCGAGGCAAACTATAATAAAAAAATAAAGTAAAGTAAAGTTAAATAGTTTAGCTATTAATAAAGTACATATATTTAGTTAGTTAACGCGCACGCTTTATTAACGCCTTTATAATTTAAAAAAAAAAAAAAAATTGCAACGTTTGCAAAGTTAAAATAATATTTTTGTTGCTTTATACATTTTATAATTGCGGTATATTTTAAGCATTTTTAAAATATAAAGGTATATTGCTAAGCTTATTTTCGGCTAGGCTTATTTATAAGTTTTAGCGGGGTATATTATTTATATAAATGCAAAAGTCCGTTTTTGCTAAAAGCTTTTAAACGTGCTTTAGCGTTAACAATATTTGCTTTAATTAGTAATAGCGTTTAACGACTTAGCGTTAATTTGCCGGTAAAAAAAAATGTTTTTATGATTTTACGAAATTATAAAAATAAACGAATAGTTGGTAATTTAGTTTAGTGTTTGCAATAAAATAAAAGCGTAATAAAGCACCACTTTAAAAAAAGTTAATAAAAGGTAAAAATTAAAATACTATATTTTAAGATATGCTCGTATAGCGGTATAAGCTATTTTTATATATAGATTTTTGTAAGCGCATATAAGCCACAGCTTAATAGCTTAAAGCCGTAGGTTTTAAAGCACTGATTACTTGTAAAAATATTTAGTTCGAGTTTTTTAGCGGGCGCTATTACGTGCGGTACTTTAATAAATTTAAACCAAACAATTTATGCAAATTTTAGCACAAAAAAAACTATTATTAATCGTATTTCTTTTAATAAATATAAATATATTATTGAAAATTAATAAAAAAAAGTTGTAATTTTAAATAACAAAAATATAATGTTAAAAAAATAAGCTATGTTTAAATTTTATACGTAAAGCATTAATAAAAACAGTAAATTTTTTATTGTTTTTTACAAAAAAAAAATAAATCGTTAATAATAAATTGCACTTTAGTATGCTTATTAGCAACAATTTTTTTTATATGCTGCAATAATTAATTATTCAAATAGTTTAATTATATTCTGTAAATTTAAACGATTTTATTATTATTGTTAATATTTCTATTTGCAGCAAAAAATATATTTATTGCATAATTAATATTTAAAACGTAATTTTATAAAAAAAAATGTATATTTATAAATTAAATATAAACTTTTATTTGCAAACCGTAGTTTTTTATTTTATAGCTATATATAAAAACATTATAAATATTATGCTAAATGCAAAAATTTTTAAAGTAATATTAATTATTAACAATATAAAAAGCTTAGTAAAAATTTACAAAAATATTAAGTTAAAATAAATATATAAAAATTATAACAGCAAATATTATGTTAGCTTGTAAAAAGCAGCAATAAAAATTTTTGCAATAGCAATAATTGTAATAACCGTACCGTTTGTTAAGACTGCCGGTTTAAAATCTCTAGTTATAATTAATTCCGTAATATTTATAAATGCAAAGTTTAAAATATTATTTATTATTATAGCTATAGCTATAAATAGCATATTTAAAACAGCGGTATATATAAATAAACTAGCTAATTATAAAATGCTATTTATAATTTTTATAATGCTTAGTAATATTAAAATAAAAGCAGCAAAATCGCTAGCTTTTAAAATATTATTAAATAGCGCAAAGCGTTTTATAAATATATTTTTAACCGATATTATATTTAATATTATTAAAAATTTTAATAACGTTTTTAATATCGATTTATATGTTTTAATATTAATAAAAAATTTTAAGCTTAAATTTAAAATATTAAATAATTTTGCAATTTTTAAAATTACAATGCCTAGTAATTTTTTTAAAATAATTACGGAAAATAAAACTTATATTTACGCTAAAAATAATATTAAAGCAGCAAAGTTTGCTAAAGTTTGCAAATTTTTTAATATTTAAATCGACAAAAAACTTATTAATATATTTAAAAACAAACAAATAATATTTTTTTTTATAAACAATTAAAATTAAACTAAATTATTTGCTAAAATATATTTTTTAAGCCGTTAAAACAAAAAATGTTTAAATTAAATTTACGGTAAATTTTATAATAAAAAACATATAAAATAAATAAATAATTTAATACTTTTGTTTATATATTATTTATTATATAAAAAAATAAAAAAATAAAAAAGGCCGAATAGTTATTAATTTACGTTAATTAAATAAAGTTGCAATTTTAAACAATTATTTTTTGCTATTGCAAAGCGAAATAATAGCTAGCTTGTTAAGCAAACGTTATATTATATATATAAATGCTACCGGTTTTTTTTACCAGTTTTTAATATACTTTTTGAACAAACATAACTTTATCATTATTAGTTTAAAAGGCTTAAAAAAAGCAAAAATTGCACTTATAAATTTTTACAATTTTTTTGCATACGTTTAAAAATTTATAACCAAATTGTTTTGCCCGCATTTTTATTTCGTTTAATGCTTTATTAATAATAATATTATTTTTTCAAACATTTTTAACAAATATATTTTTTATTTAAAAATAGCCTTTGGCTTTTTTAAGTTAAAAAATATTGCTATATTACCTATAAAATTTTTTATTAAATATTTATTTATTAAGTTTTTAAGCTTTAAAAAAATGCTTTCAATATATTAAATATTGCAAACTAAATAAACATAATTTGTTAATTTGCTTTTTTTAAATTACTGCAGTTTTTGAAACAATATTTAAAAGTAAGTGGGTTTTTGCAAAATTTAATAACTTATTATATATAATTATCCAAGCTGTTATAAAAACAAAAAATAATATTATTCGAAAAAGCCGAATAGAAAGTAAAATAGCCAATAAAAATCCAAGTAAACAAAAACACTATATATATATAACTATTTATAACTTTGCGCCTGCAAAATTAAATTTTTTTTATGCGATATAAAACGCTATATATTTAAAAACTATATTATATTACTATAATTTAAAACGGGGTTTTTTGGATAATTAAATAAATTAACTAAAAAAACATTTTAGCGTTATAATTCTTTACTTTAAACGAAGCTATATTTAAAAAGCTAAAAATATGATTTTTTTTTACGTAATAAAACCGGTTTTATACCTAAGTAAATATTTTTTAAAAGCAAAAACAAAATATAAACTTTTTAAATTAAAAATAGCATATTTTATATAAACTGCAAAAAAGTAACAAATAATAATTTATTTAAATTGCCGACCGGTTATTATTTTAACAAATTATTTAGCTATTAAAAATATAATTTATAAAATAATATTAAATATTTTAGTAACAAACCAAGCAAACATTTATTTGGTAAACTTATTAATTTATTTGTTATAATATAAATTTTAAGTTTATTATTTACTTAAACAATTAAACTTTGTACTTAATACGTTAAATCGTTTAAAAATATTATAAAATAAAACAAATAAAAACAATAAGCTAAAACGATTAAATAAGCTAGCAATATTAAATATTATATAAATTATTATAAAATATTTATATAAAGCCGTTATAAATAACATATAAAAACAAAACTTTATGCTTAAATATAAAATAAACAATTACTTTAAAAAAATAATTAAAAAATTAATAACTAAAAATAATATTATTAATAAACGTATTAAACTTTTTTTTAAAGCCGGCTATTTATTTTACATTTTTAATAATTTTATTTATAACACCTATATAAAAATCAAACGCTTTTACGTTTTATACGCTATAATTAAACAAGTGTTTAAATTAATATATAATAAAAAACACTATGCAAAATTAAACAAAATAATAAAAAATTTTAAACCGTATTTTATTTACAGAAAATTATAGCTAGTAAAAAAATATATAAAATGTTGCCTATTTTATAAATTAAACAAAACAAAACAACAAAAGCTTGTTAAAAACTTTCGATTTATACGATTTAAAAGCAAAAATTTATTATTTATACAAATAATTGCTATTAAGTTTATTATAGCTTTATTTTAAATAAAAACAATTAAAGTATTTTAGCAATTTATAAATAAACTTTATTATAACTATTATAATTATATAATAAATATATTATATTATATATTTAAACAAACTATGTTAATATTTAAAAATAAAATGTATATAGCTTATAACTAGGCTAAAAATTTCGAAAAGTTTTTTTTCCGACCGTAACCGCAAATTTACTTTTAACCTATAAAAAAATATAAAAAGCTTTATAAACCAAGCTATTAATAATTATAGCATACTATTTAATAATTACTAGGTTATTTAAACGAAAAAACTAAACAATTAAAATTGCAATTAAATATTATAATTTTATAAAACTTAATTTTAACTGGTTTAAAATATTACTAGCTTTGCAATAAAACTTTAATTTTGCAAAATTATAAATTATATAGTTTACCCCGCACAAATAACTTTTTAGCTTTAAATTAACCAAACTTTTTAATATAATTACCGGTTAAACTAATTAACGCATTTTTAAAAAAACTTTAAACTATTTGTAATTATTTAAAACAAAATGCTAAATTAGCAATAAATTTTGCGGCCATTTTAATAAAAAAACAATTCGATAAAAAATACCAAACATTAAATTTTAAAAAAATTAATTAAATTTTTTTAAAACTTTATAATAATTATAAATTGCTTAACAAACCGCTAAAAAATATTTATAATAACAAGCCGGCTTATAAAGCATTAAATAAAAAATTAAAAATTTAGCTTATAAACTTAATTTTTTTAATTATTATTAAATATATTTAATTATCTCGGTAATATATTTACGCTTTATTAAAAGCACTTATAATTTTTTTAAGCAAACGCTATTATTATTTAAAGCAGTTAAAGCTAATTAAAATTTAAACTTTAACCTTAAAAATAATTAAAACTTATACAAAATAAAAAAAGTGCTGCAATACTTTTTTAACCGTCGTAAAAATAAATTTAATTATTTTATTAAATAAAAAAAGTAAAAATATAAATATAATTAATAATATATTAAAAATTACTTTTAATACTTTAAAGTTTTTATTAAAAACTATTAAAAATAATAAAGTTTATATTTTTTTAATTAAGCTATTTATATAAAAAAAAACGCTTAAAACAATTATTTAAACTTTAGTGTTTTTATTAGCTTTTTTAACAATATAAAAACCAATTAAGCTTTTTATTTTAAGCTTTTTATTTTTATTTTTTTAAAAAAAAAACTGCGCAAAATTTTTATTTTTTTATTTATATATATAGTTGCACCTATAAACAATAAAAAAACCTTTTTTAAAAATATAATAAAAGAAAAAATTTTTTAAAAAAAAAACGCTGAAGCAAAAAAAAATGCTTTAGCAAATATATAATAAATATAAATAACGGCAAAAAATAGCAGATTTTTTTTATGCCCGGCATTTTAATAGTGCCCGCTAAAAAGCTTAAATTAAACACTTTTACAGGTAGTTAATGCTTTAAAACCCATGGTTTTAAGCCATTAAGCTGTGGCTTATGCGCGCTCACAAAGTTTATATATAAACGTAGCTTATACCGCTATACGCGCACATTTTAAAATTTAATATTTTAATTTTTACTATATATTAACTTTTTTTTAGTTAAATAAAAATATAATGTTTTTTTAAAATATTATAATTTTTATTAAATTAAAATTGCTAAATTTTATAAATAAATATAAAAATTATTTATTTAAACTATAAGTTTATTTATATATATATTATTAAAACTATTAATTAATAATATAATAATTTAAAAAATTTAATTTTTTAGCTTAAAAATATTTAAAAGAAAATTTAAACATTTTTAAGCTTATTATTTAATATAAAATGTTTTATATTAAAATATTAATAATTAAATTATTATATAATTGCTATAAAAATTTATTAAAAATTTATTAAAAAAGTTATTAAAAAAAACAAATAAAATTAAATAAAATGAAAAACAATATTTATATAAAATATTAATTTTAAATTTATTAAAAAAATAAACTTATAATAAATAAACAATTTTTTTTAACAAAATTATTAGCAATAAATTTTTTTTAAAAAAAGCTTTAATAAATTTTTTTATATAAATATTATAATAAAAATTAAAAAAACAAATTTAAATACATTTAATTATATAATATAAAATAAATATTATTTAATGGCGTTATATTAATATATTTTTTTTAAAGTTTTGTTTTAAAATTTAGCAAATAAATATTTACGCTATAAAAAAGCGAAAATAAAAATACTTATTAAAAAAGTTTAATAAGCAATAAAAAAAGTTAAATTTAAAGTTTTTGCTAAATATTAAAAAAAAAAAAAATTAATAAAAATTTTTATAGCATATATAGCAAGCTTATTTTATATATAAAAAAAATTACTAAATTTTATATATTGAAAAATTACGCTATAATAAATTTTAAATTAAATATATATATATTTAATTAAAAATAATAATTTTAAAACATAAAAAACGCTAATTTAAAAATATAATATTTGTTAAAAACAATATATTTTTTATATAAAGCTAAAAAAATTAATATTTAAACAATAAGCTTTAAAAACTTTATTATATATTAATTATATAAGATAATATATAGTTTAAATATAATTATAAATTTAATGTTTTTATAAATTTATTAAAATAATAAACTAAAATTTAATTAATTAAAATATTAATAAAAAAATGTAATAAACCTAAGTTTATATTAGCGAGGTATAATTAAAGCTTCCCGTAAAAAATTGTGCTAAGTAATAACTAAAAAAATTATCGTAAAGTTGGTAAAAATTACATTAAAGTTGTTAAAAATACTTTTATACAGTTATTTTAAAAAGTTGCTATATATTTAAATTAAATTATAAAATAAAAACTAATTAATTATATAAAAAATGTTTATTATTATATAAACTGTTTTTTTTTACTATATTATTTGTTATTTTATATATTTTATAAAGCAATAAAAATATGTTACTTTTATTTTTTTAAAGCATTTTGTTTTATACGCTTTATAAAGCCGCATATTATGTAATTATACTTATGCCCGTAGCTTTTTTCTTTAGTTAGCTTTATGTTTTTTATTAAGTTTTTTTGGTTATTTAACAAGCCGTTTGCTATTAATTCGTAATATTATTTTTTTATTTTTTAAGTTTATTATTTGTAATAAATGCCGATATTTTTTTTTAATTAGTTTATAAATATTTGTTTTTTTTTTGCTTTTAATCAGTTATTAATATAGCAAATTAAATTTTAAAGCTAGTTTATTTTATTTTTATAAAGCGTTATTAAGCTATTTTTTCCGTAATTAAAATTTTTAATTATAAAATTATGCTTTATTTTCGGTATTTTAATAAAAGCTTTTTTTATAAAATATTAAACGGTGTTAATTGTTGCAAAAATTATAATAATGCTAATTTTTTCTTTTGCAATAAAAACTATGTTTTTATAAATTTATTATATAACATTATTTTTAAATACTAGCGTTTACAAACGCGTAAACAAAAACTTTTTAACAAGTTTTAAAAAATAAATTGCTAAGCTTAAAAATTTTTAGCTTATTTTATTTGTTTTAACCGTTAAATTAAGTTTTTTTATAAAAAAAATGTTAAAATAATTTAGCGTAATTTTTAAAATATAAACAAGTTAAAAACGCAAAAACGTTTAAAAAAAACAGCATAAATTAAAAAAAAAGGCTTAATTAGCTGCTTTTATTAATTTTTTTAATATTAATTAAAATATTTTTAACTTTTTTTTTAATTAGTTTTATTTTTTTAACGCTAATGATTTAAAATGTTAATAATAAAATTAATTAAATATTTTTACCGCATTTTTTAAATTTTTTTTTATATAAATATTTTTTTTTATTTAATTAAATATTTATAGGTTTTTTTTTTTAACGTAAATGTAATATTTTTTTAATATTTTATATATTTTTGTTTAATTTAATTTTTAGGTTTATTTAAAGCTTAATATTTTTAAATATTAATTTAAACAAAAATATATAAAATATCAAATATTTTTTAGCTTTTATAAATAATTTATTTTTAAAATAATTTTTTTTATTTTAAAAAATTTAATTTGTTTAAAATTAAATTTATTGCTTAGTTGCTTTATTTTAATATTGCGCTTTAAAATATATATATATATATATATATATATTTTTTGTAAAGTTAGCTTTAATAATTTATATTTGTTATAATGCTTTTTTATACGGTTTTATAAAAATATTAGCTTATTTTATAATTTTTGTTATAAACTAACAATTTTTTTGCCTGTGTTTTTGCGTTAAATATAAAAACCTTTTAAATTGCTGTTTTATATTTTTTTAGGTTAAATTTATAATTTGCTTTAAATAATAATATTTTTATTAATTTATTATTAAAATTATTATATATATATTTTATTTTTAGCAATAGTTTAATTTAATTATTTTATTGTTTGTTAAAATAGCAGCAAAAATATTATTTTAAAGTTTAATTTAATTGTTTTATTTATTTATTTATTTATAAATAATAAACTATAAATATATAATGTTTAATTTTTAATATTTTTATTAATAATTATTTTTTTTAAAATTTTATATTTATTAAAAATATATTAAATTAATATATAAAATAAATTGTTTGCTATATTTAATTTTAAATATAATATAAAATATCTATATTTTATAAATTTTTTTATAACAATTAATATTAAATTATTTAATATTTTTATTATTAATTTTTTTAATTTAAATAATTTAACGATAAAATTACATACAATAAATATTTAAGCTTTATTAAATATTTTTTTAAATTGTAATAATTTATATAGTTTATATTGCGGTGCTTTATTTTTTTGCATAAATTATATTTAGTTAACATTTTTTTAATTATATTTTTTATTTTTTTTAATAAAATATATAGTTTTTAATTTTTTAAATAGTTTTAAATATTTTTTAATATTTCGCAAACAAATACTTATAAGCTAATTTAACAAGTTTTTTTTTAACTTTAATAATATTTATACTTTATTTTTATAATATAATAAATTTTTTATTTTATTATATTTTAGTTTTTTTATATTAAATTAATTAATATTATTAATTTTTATTTTATTTTTTTAATAAATATTTTGCTTATTTAATTTATTGTTTGTTTAATATTTTAAATGTTATAAACGTTATTAAATTTTTATAATTAAAATATATTATTATTAGCTTTTTTAATTTATATAAATATTGTTTTTATTTTTTAAATATTTAAATAATATTTATAAGCTTTTTATTTAATACTATATATTATATTGCTAGTTTTAAAAAAACTTTCGAAAAAAAAAGCTATTAAATATAATTTTTTATTATTGTTTTATTAATTTAATTGTTTATTTATTGCTGCTTTGCAATCGTTAATTTTTATTTTAAATTTTTTATTAAAATTAAATAGTTTTAAAACCGAATTATTTATAATTAAAAATTTATTTTTTTTATTAAGTTTGTAAAAAACTTTATATATTTATTAAAACTTTTAATAAATTTTTATAAATATTTTTATATTATTTGTTAATTTAAATATAAACTAATTTTTTATTAAATTTTTAAATTTATATTTTTTTAAAATTATTGTAAATTTAAAAAAATTAATTTTTTGCATATAAAATTTACTTTTTTTAAAGTTTATTTTCAATTTTGCATTTTATAACGATTTAAATATTCTTTTTATATATTTTTAATATTTTTTAAATGTTTTTAAATATATTAATATATTGTTTAAATATATTATTATAAATATATTAATAAATTTTTATATTATATTTTTAATTTATAATTAAAATATTGCTAATGTGTTAATAAATTTAAAAAATATTATTAAATATTTAAATAATTTTTTTAGCGTTTAAATTATAATAAACCTTAAGTTTATATAAACATGGTATAGTTAAAGCTTTTATAAAAAATAATGCTAAATAATAATTAAAAAAATTATTGTAACATTAAGTAAAAATTATTTTAAAATTATTAAAAATATTTGTATATAATTATTTTAAAAAGTTGTTATATGTTTAAAGTAAATTATAAAATAAAAACTAACTAAATATATAAAAAAATTTATTATTATTATTATATAAACTGTTTTTTTTTTATTTATATTTAAATGTTTGCTTTGTTTGCTTATTTTTAAAAAGCAAAACATTTTTTATTTATTTATTTTATTATGTTTTTTATTTCAAGCTTTATAAAACTTTTAATCATATTATATAATTTGCGTTTTATATATTACTTTAAATTTGCGTTTTTTTCTGGTTAATTTTTGGCTTTTTAACTAGTTAATTTATTTGTTAATCCGTAATATTATTTTTTAACTTTTAAAATTATTGCTTTTAATAATTTTTGTAAATATTTTTTTTTTTTCGTTTTTGTATGTATATATATTAACTATATTTAACTTTAAAAAATTAAAATTGCGTTAATGTTTTAACGCTTTAGCTTGCGCTAATTTAATTGTTTATATAAATTTTACTATATTTTTTTTTGTTTTTGTTATATTTCGGAGCAAATTTTATATTGCATAGCTTTAAGTTTTAAAAAATGTTAATTGTGCACTAAAGTTTACCGTTTTTGCAACGTTTTTAATTTTTTGTTTTATAAATATAAAAAATTATTTACTAAAAAAAATAAATTAAAGCAAGCTAAAAAAAAAAGCAAAAAAGCAGCTTTATATTTTAATAAATTATTTTGCCCGTTTGCAAAAGCAAAAATATTTTTTTTAAAAACGTAAAATTAAAATAATTTATTGTAATATTAAAAATACTAAAGTAATAAAAAAATTCAAACGGTTAAAAGCTAAATAAAAACGCTTATTCGATAAATATATTTATTTTTTTGCTGCTATAATAATTTTTGCTTTTATAAACTAAAATGTTTTTAATTTTTTTTTTTAGTTAATTTTGCTTTTTTAGCGCTAGTTTATTAAAATATTATTAATAAAATTAATTAACTATTTTTACCTCGTTTTTTAAATTTTTTTTAAATTTTTATATAGTTTTTTTATATAAATATTTATAAGTTTTTTTGTTTTAACGTAAATTTAATATTCTTTTAATATTGTATATATTTTTATTTAGTTTAACTTTTAATTTTGTTTGTAATTTAACGTTTTTAAGTGTTAATTTTAATAAAGAAATATAAAATATTAATTATATTTTAGTTTTTTTAAGTAGTTTAAATTAATAATTTATTTTTAAAATAATTTTTTTTATTTTAAAAAACTTAATTTGTTTAAAATTAAATTAACTGCTTAGTCGCTTAATTTTAATGTTGCGCTTTAAAAATATTTTTTTTTTTTAAAGTTAGCTTTAATAATTTATATTTGTTATAATATATTTTTATGCGATTTTATAAAAATATTAGTTTATTTCATAGTTTTTATTATAAGCTAATAATTTTTTTTGCTTATATTTTTACATTAAATATAAAAATTTTTTATATTGCTGTTTTAAATTTTTTTAAGTTAAATTTATAATTTGCTTTAAATAATAATATTTTTATTAATTTATTATTAAAACTATTATATATATAGTTTATTTTTAGCAATAATTTAATTTAATTATTTTGTTATTTATTAAAATAACAACAAAAATATTGCTTTAAAATTTAATTTAATAGTTTTATTTATTTATTTATTTATAAATAATAAGCTATAAATATACGGTGTTTAATTTTTGATATTTTTATTAACAATTAATAAAATTTAAAAGCTATAATTATTTTTTTATTTATAATTATTTTTTTTAAAATTTTATATTTATTAAAAATATATTCAATTATTATATAAGCTAAATTTTTTGCCGTATTTAATTTTAAATATAATATAAAATATTTATATTTTATAAGTTTTTTTATAATAATTAATATTAAATTATACGATATTTTTATTGCTAGTTTTTTTAATTTAAGCAGTTTAATAATAAAGTTAAATGTAATAAATTTTTAAACTTTATTATATATTTTTTTAAGTTGCAATAATTTATATAGTTTATATTGCGGTATTTTGCTTTTTTTATACAAGTTATATTTAATTAATATTTTTTTAATTATATTTTTTATTTTTTTTAATAAAATACCTAGTTTTTAATTTTTTAAATAATTTTAAACATTTTTTAATATTTTGCAAATAAATATTTATAAGCTAATTTAACAAATTTTTTTTTTAACTTTAATAATATTTATATTTTATTTTTATAATATAATAAATTTATAATATTATTATATTTTAATTTTTTTATATTAAATTAATTAATATTATTGTAATAATATTTAGCTATAATAATTATTAATATTTTTTGCTTAAATAATTTATAATTTATTTTTGTTATAATTAATATTATTAATTTTTGTTTCGTTTTTTTAAAAAATATTTAATTTTTTTTTTTTTAAATAATTGTTTTGTTGCCTTAAAATGTTTGCTTTAATATTTTTTTTTTAATATAAACGATAATAAAATTAAATTATAAAAAAAATTCTGTTTATTTAATTTATTATTTGTTTAATATTTTTAATATTATAAATATTATAAAATTTTTATAATTAAAATATATTATTACTAGTTTTTTTAATTTATATAAATAGTATTTTTATTTTTTAAATGTTTAAATAATAGCTATAAGCTTTTTATTTAGTAATATATATTATGCTGCTAGTTTTAAAAGTTTTTTCCAAAAAAAAGCTACTAAATATAATTTTTTATTATTGTTTTATTAACTTAGTTATTTGCTTATTGCTATTTTGCAAACGTTAATTTTTATTTTAAATTTTTTGTTAAAATTAAATAATTTTAAAATTAAATTGCTTATAATTAAAAATTTAATTTTTTTTTATTAAAATTATAAAAAATTTTGCATATTTATTAAAATTTTTAATAAATTTTTAAATATAATTTATAAATTTTATAAATATTTTTATATTATTTGTTAATTTAAATATAAGCTAATTTTTTACTGCTAAAATTTTGGATTTTTAAATTTATATTTTTTTAAAAATTATCGTAAATTTAAAAAAATTAACTTTTTATATATAAAATTTGCTTTTTTTAAAGTTTATTTTAAATTTTGCATTTTGCAATATTTTAAATACTTTTTTTATATATTTTTGGTATTTTTTAAATATTTTAAAATATATTAATATATTGTTTAAATATATTATTATAAATATATTAATAAATTTTTATATTATATTTATAATTTATATTTAAAATATTATTAGTGCGTTAATAAGTTTAAATAGCATTTTTAAATATTTAAATAATTTTTTAAACGTTTTAAATACTGTTTTTTATTTATTATTTAGCGCTATTTTTGTTTAATAATATACGTTAAATAAATTAAATATTATAAATTATTTTATTTGCGTTAATTTATTTTTTATATTGTTAATTTTAAACAATAATTTTATAAATTTAATTGTTTTAAAATTTATATTTTTATAATTTATATAAAGTTTTTATTATTGCTTGCCGTTTTTTTAAGCTTTTTTAGCACTTATAGCACCGGTAATTATATTAATAATGTTAAATGCTATATAAACTTTTTTGCTAGATTTTTTTTAATATATTTATTAAATTTTTGTAATTATTTTTAATTTATATAATATAATAAAAAAAATTTTAATATTGCTTTTTTTTTAAACAAAATTTATTAATTTTATATTTTATGCTTTAATAAATAATTATATATTTTATTAAATATATTGCCGTAATTTTTATATTTTAATAATATTTTGCTATCAAATATTAGCTTAAAATTTTTAATTATAATATATATTTATATATATTATTTTATAAAATTATTTAATATTTATATTAAAAGCTTTTTAAAAATTAATTTTTTTTTAATATATTTTATTAAAGTTAGCCGGTTTTTTAGTTTATTTTAAAATTGCTTTTTTATAACCAAAATATTTTTAAAATAATATTATATTTAAATATTTTTGTAATATTAAGCATAAATTTTTTTTTGTGTTTTAAAATGTTAAAAAAAAGTGCTATAGTTTTTTTTAAAACTATTTTGTTATTATATACAATTAAACTTTTATTAACGGTTATAAATAAATAAAAATTGTTTTTAAGCTTTATTAATATATTTAACTGCTTAATAATTTATAAAAAAATAAAGCTTGCTTAAATTTTTATATT
This sequence comes from Xylaria venustula, assembly GCA_022578775.1. Taxonomy (NCBI): domain Eukaryota; kingdom Fungi; phylum Ascomycota; class Sordariomycetes; order Xylariales; family Xylariaceae; genus Xylaria; species Xylaria venustula. The sequence continues at coordinate 43,634 of MU389361.1, read as the reverse complement.
AATAAACGTTTATAGTTTATTTTTTTAATATATTAAATTAATTTTAATATATTTGCTTTTATTAGTTATTATAGCATAAAATATTTTTAGCTTTTAAATTATTTATTAATTTATTATAACTATTTTTAATTGTTTTTTAATTTTTTAACTCTTTTTATTTATATTAATATTTTATTTATTTGTTATTAAGCTTTAATTGCTTTAATTAATATTAAGAATTATATAATTGTAATTTTATCGTTATAATATTTTAATATTGTTTATATTATTAACTTAAAATTTGTTTTAACAGTTTGTTTTTTTTTAAATATAAATTAGTTTTGTTTAATTTATATCGCGCGTTTTTTAAGTTTTTATAACTTTATAACTTTTGCTTAAGCATATATTTTGCATGTGTTGTTATAATATTATTTTTAATTTATAATCTGTAATATATATTTTATTAGCTATTGTAAATTTATTTTAAATATTACAAACTTGTTTTAGTTTTAATATATAATTATTATTTTTTTATATTATTTTTATAATAAAATTGCTATAATATATTATTATTTATTTGCTTTAAAAACTATATATATTTAAATTTTTTTTAAATATATATTAAATATCGATAAATTATACAATTTATTTAAAAAATATTTTTATGTTGCTTGTTTTTTAGTTGTAATTTTTTTAGCTTTTTATATTGCATAGTTTTATTGTAATAATATATTTTAGCAATTAGCTGTATTATTTTGCTTAAATTTTTATTAATATTTATTTTAGCTTTTATGACAAAAATATTGTTATATATTTATATATTTTTTAAAAATGTTTATATTTTATAATTAAATATAGCTTTAAAAATATTTACGTTTGCATTTTTTGCTTTTTGCATTTAACGCTTATATTTTATTGATTTTTTACGCTAAATATATTTTTGCTATATAAATTTTACTACAGCGTTTTTTATTTATTTTTATTTAGTTTAATAATTATATTGCCAAAATATATAATTTTGTTTTTTTAAATATTTGTTGCTTTTAATCTAATTTAACTTTTTAATTAATTTTTTGCTTTGCAAAATTACAAGTGCTTTATTAATTTTTATAACGTTTTTAATTAATTTTAGTTTTTTATAATTGTTATTTTTTTTTATATTTATTTATTTTATATAGCTATTATATTTATTATAATTAATTATATTATAAATGCATTTTTTTTGTTTTGCTTATTTTAATTGCTTTGTTATTAAATACGCTAAATATATTTTTAATATATTATTGCTAACTTAAAGTTTATTAATTACTAATTTATAATATTATAATTATTATTATAAAAATTTGCTTAAATTTTTGTTATTTTTGTTATTTTTTAACCTTTTTGCAGTTTTTAGCATAATATTTTTTTTAATTATAATTATAATATTTAATTTTGCTTAAATTTTATTTTTTAATAATTGCATTAAATTTTATTAATTTTAAATAAGTTTTAATTGCTATTAATTTTTAATTTTTTTTTTATATTTAATATTTAATTATTTTAGTTTTATTAAAACTTTTAAAATTATTGTTTATATAAACAATTGTTAATTTTAATCGCTTTTATAATAAATTTTTTTAAATTGCTTTTTTTTTTATTTTAATATAATTTATTTTAAATTTTAATTTTAAATTTATTAAAAAAATTATTATTATTATATCGTTGTTAGCTTATTTAATTTTTGTATGCTATTTATAAAATTTTATTGCATATTTATATGCTGCTTTAATTTAAATTAAAATTATTAATTTTTATTTAATTTGTTTAACTTTTTTTAAGTTTTTATATATATTAATTATTGCTTTTTTAAACTTTTTATATTTGCTAAAAATATTGTTAATTGCAGTGCAGCAATTATTTTTATTAGCATTTTTTAAATAATTGTTTATAATAAATTAAAACTATTTTAATATATTATTTATAAAATACCTTGCAATTATTATTACTTTTTTTGCGTCCGTAATAAAATTTAATTTATAATATTATAAATATATTTTAACTTAAGTTAAAAATTTTTCTAATTAATTTTGCAAGCTATTAAATTTTTTTAGCTTAATTAGTTTGAAAAACTTAAATTTAAAAATGTTAATTAATTAATTTTTAAGCTGTTTATTTTAATATTTTAATTGTTAAATTTTTTTATAGCTTATTAAATAAATATTATACTATTGCAAATGTTAAATTTAGTTATTTTATTAAAGCTATAATAATTTTTTTAATTATTTTAAACATTAATTAAATAATAATTTAAAATATAATAAATTTTAAGTTTATATAAATATAATATAATTAAAACACCTTATATAAATTTGTACTAAATAATAATTAAAAAAATTATTGTAACATTAGGTAAAAATTATATTAAAGTTATTAAAAATATTTTTATATAATTATTTTAAAAAATTGCTATATATTTAAATTAAATTATAAAATAAAAACTAATTAAATATATAAAAAAACTTATTATTATTATATAAACTGTTTTTTTTTATTTATATTTAAATGTTTATTTTGTTTGCTTGTTTTTAAGTAGCGAAATATTTTTTGCTTATTTGTTTTATTGTGCTTATTATTTTGAGCTTTATAAAATTTTCGAGCACGTTACGTAATTTGCGCCCCGCATATTACTTTAAGCTTGCGTTTTTTCTTAGTTAGTTTTTAGCTTTTTAACTAGCCAATTTATTTATTAGTTTGTAACATTTTGCTTTTTAATTTTTAATTTTATTAAAAATTAAAATTAAATATTTAATTAATATATTAATAAATATTTTTTTATTAATATATAATTAATATATTTAATTAATTTTTTTTTGCTAAAATATTATATAAAATTTATATTTTGCAGTATAATTATATATTTTAATATTTTAAAAAATAACTATTTATTTATTTTATTAAAAAAATTATATAATATTATATTTTTATAAAGTTTTAAATTTAAAAAAATATAATTAACGCTTTAATAAATATTGCTAAAATTATATATATAAATTTAATATTTAATTAATTATTTTTTTTTTATATTAATTATATATTAATTTTATTAATTGCAAATTTTAATATTATTTATGCTAAGCAAATTATTTTTTAAGCTAAAAATATTTATTTTATTTTTAATATTATAAATATAATAAAATTTTATAAAATTAATAATATTTTTAAATTTTTAAATTTTTTGTTTAATTATTTTATTTTAATTTAATAATAAATAAAAGCTTTATAAAAAAATTTTAAAATTATATATTGCAAAAAAAATCGTAAAATTGCAAACGCTTAAAAATGTGCTGCTTAAATTGCTAAAATTTTTAAAACTATTAATATATAAAAAAAAAATAACTTAAATATTTAAATTTTTAAATTAATATAAAATTAATATATTTAGCATTATTATTTTATAATATTATTTTATAAATATTTTGCTTTATAAATATATAATATATTTATGTTATTTTTTATAAATATTTTTTATATTTAATTATATTTGCTAAATAAAAGCCCAAAAGCTTATTAAGCTTTTTATAAAATTAACCCACTAAAAAAAACCCAATAAGTTTTTGGCAGAAGCCCTAAGTTGGGTTTGGGGTTCTTGGCGGGGGCCCTGAGTTGGGTTTGGGGTTCTTGGCGGGGGCCCATGGGGGCCCATCCTGAAACCCTAGTCGAAGTACCCCTTCAGCGAACTCGTGGCGTTTGGCGACGAACTCAGCGACAATGGCAATGGTTCATATGCCCATGGCATCACGGGAAACCCGGCCAACGTATACTCATTCGGCACCTGGACAAATGGCCCGGTAGCCGTCCAGTATCTTGCCTCGTTTCTTGGTGTGCCCCTGACCGACTATGCGTTCGGCGCCGCGAATGGCGCCGCTCAGTTTGGGGCAACCGTCAACAACGCCTACACGGTGGCAGACGCACAATGGAAAGGACAGCCCGTTCCCTCGGTCCACGAGCAGATTGTCAAAAATTACACACACCCGTCGCCCCCGGCGAGCATCAAGGACTCTCTCCAATTTATCTGGACCGGCGAGAACGACTTGTCTGCACACACAGATGCGTTCTGGGAGGGTGACCCTCAAAATGCCGAATTCATCGGCAACATCTCCCACAGGATCACATGGAATGCGGAATGGCTCATCGAGCACGGGGCGCCGTACGTTTTCGTCGCCAACATTTACCCCAAGCACCGCGCTCCCGTCACCACGACCTACCTCTGCTCTGACGGCGGCTGCATCAGCACGTGGGGAAACATTATTGAGAGCGCCAACTCGGCTATTCAGGCCAAGCTCTCTGCATCCAAATATGCCAGCAAGTTCATCTACTACGACGTCTACAGCTTCATGGTCAACCTGATGGAGAAAAAGGATCAGTACGGCCTGAGTGAGTCTTTGGCATCATATTGTGACGGCGACGCAAATGACCCGAACCAGAAATGGGATACATGCATTGCTGGGTCCTACGTGTGGGAGGGGGCTGAGAAATTCTACTGGATGAATTATATTCAACCAACCACGCACGTACATCGCTTGATTGCCCAGGACATGCAGGCGACAATAGAAAAGTTCTTCGGGTCGTAGAAAAAATCTACGCACGTGCAACTTAACACGAAGAAGCAGTTGAGATAAGATTGAGCTGTGTCTGACTGAATTCATGTTTTAATTGACACAGGCTAGAGGCGAAGTAACTTGGCAGAATGCAGAGGTGTGGAAGTACATTTGAGACTCACGGCGATATCATAACTTAGCCTTGCGATTCACATCCAGATTACCAATAGAAACATGACCAGAAAGAAGCACAGAAGCCTAGAGAACAGGCCGTGAGGGGACTAATAAGGCTTGAACTGCTGAGTTCCTGTTAGGAAGAACAAAAGAGAATTGATTTCTCGTAGTTTGGGGTTGAATAGAGTATTACTTTTCTGTTCTAATTGTTGAATTTTGCCCCAAAACTCAAGATCGCCTGGTAGCTAGTGCGCGCACTGAAGGTGATGAATACCTTTGTACATATCGTATGCTGTCAGTATGCCCTCTTGGTAAGACGCAGGGACACCGTTTTTCGGACATGAGGTATGTGTGTGGAGTTGGTCAGGAGCAGGAAGACTTACTGATCACACAGACGGCAACATCGCTATCAACCGTATAAGTATTATTCAGATATCGACCCAAGTGTTGGCCAAGTCACGGATTGAGTTGCATCGCGGCTAAGACTCCTCGAGGTTTGGAATGTCAGCTGTCGGAATATGTTGCTTACCCCGTTCAGCTTTAAAGTGCCATGGCAGACCTTGTCATCAAACACAAGGGGATTTCATATATATAGTCAGATGCTCCATACCGATGTTTTGAAGCCTTCGCGCAACAAGAAGGGTCTATTTCCTACGAAAAGCGTGGCATAATAAAGGTTTCGGTAATAAGGGTGATTATGAACAAAACAACGAGATGTAATGCCACGAAACCAAACCAACAATAATAGAAATTTTCTTTGGCCACATATTCCCTGTCTCGATCGACCCACTGAACTAGATTGCTGTAATATTCGCGTCCAAAGAGTCCTTCCACGTAAATCTGAAACCATGTACGCCTTACTGGCGGTATTGAGTCCTGAATTATTAGCCCAATGTCAGTAATAGTACTGTAAAGATTCGTATAGATAGTAGTGGTTCTTCATTGCCTAGGAAAATTCTGCTTAATGCAAGGCTTACCTCAACAATGTTGTAGACATCGTATGCAAGAATATCTGCTTCCCAATCAAGTACTTCACAGTTGTGCTTGAACGCGTCTCTCAGATTCATATAACTTTCTGCATGCAGTTCGACGCCTCTCCAAATGAACTTTTTGGCATTTGCGGGTTCCAGGTTACGATATGCTAGATATCTCTCGAGCCATAATCGAACTTGAGTAGGAGATGACGATAGGCTAGGGCAACTGGCGATGATTTGTCTTCGAGATAATGAAGGTTTCCGTACCGTAGTTTGTCGATAGAGTGAGGTTTTCGATTCTACGTATCGGAAAGGTGAAGCTGTTGGTGCCCTGCCACGTCTAAAGGGTGTGGCTATCGGTTCGGATTCCATGTTATAATAAAATTTCGGAAAGCCAAACTATCAGACCGCATTTGATTTTTTATCTTGAGTTTGAAAGCTGTTTATAATACAAGCATATGCCTCCTTTTCATCAGACAGCTAGATTTACTATCGCCTATATAGCACTTATTTCAGACAAAAGCCCGTTCCACATGGAATATACAAGAGTCCCTCATCGAAATTTTCGGCCGTTTTTTTGTTTGAAATGAGCTATTTGTGTAGCTAGTTGAAAGCGGAAATGGGATACAAAGAAACCGCTTATGGATGATGGCTAGGCAAATTTAACTAGGATCAAGCCAGACAAAGCACCATAACATACAATTTAGAACAATAGAACTCATTCACTGATGTTTCATCTGTAATTGTGATTCTGAAAATAAGACGTGCTTGGCACGCCTGCTCTGCCGTCGTCCCTTTAGAAGAGACAGTGTCGGCACTTGGATAAGGCAAGTTCCTGGCCTTACTCCGTGCCGGCGACTTGTACCCCATTCGCTAGCTCAAACTCTGACGCAGCATTGTCCTCTTTGTTTGATATATCGCCGGCGATTAAATCAAATTCGGCTCGATTTCAGCATATGAGTGATTATATGTAATCGCTGGTATGATACTTCCGGCAGCATAGATGGGTACGATGTGCTCGCTCTTCGCTGTACGGGCGGTATGATATTGTTCAACATATCTCAAATAAACTTACAATGAGATATACAGCTGCGGAAATTTTGAAACTATCGCTCAATTAGCTACGATCATCGGCTATCAAGCGTGGCCTTACACTCCCTTAAAGATTGTGTGCCGCATCTAATTGTGAATTGTGAATGTGTGAGGCGCAGCTTAGTCTTCTGCCCTTCTGCCCGTATACTCCAACGGCGCCGCCGCATCTTACACGGGACAGAAGCAATGTGACTCATGGAGCAAGGGCTATTTCAATGGATTAGTAAGATCTAACTGGCGATATAGAGTGCTCCAAGACAGAAATTCAATGCTACGAGTGAAAAGGAGTCATAATAGTAGTGAAATTCCTTTTGATTATTATTTACATGGCTGTGATGAGATGAGTCATTCTTATATCGCAAGATGTTTTATAATTTAGTTCATGTGGCTCTTAGCGGGGATGGTTGCGATTGGCATCTATGCTGTGCATGTAACTGTGTATATGTTTAGATTTAACTCCGGCCCCAACCGGACCAGACAGCTATGACAAGCTATCTAACTACTAGTAGGTTAGGGGTCTTTTTTATAGTGTACAGTCGGCACCTCGCCATCATTTCAATAGCGTTGTTTCCATATACGACATAGTTACCTAACATTCCGGACCATCCCTTCTATATGCTGTCCTTCAGCACACAAGTGGGAGTCTTCAACAAGTACGCCTCGGTACGACGGAAAGGCGATATCTGCCATCGGTAGTGTAGTTCGTTGTGGGGAATCCTGGTCGTACACGGAATATGGATACGGCCCGAGCCCAGGATCTTCGGGTGGATCATCCGTCCGAGTATTGGATCACCACGAGGTACCATACACATGTGAACACGACGTGGATGCGGTGAATGATTATACCGTCTCTCTTACATGTATAGAACGTTTTCACGTTGCTTACCAATTAGCGATGACAAATCCACTACGTGTCGTCTATCATTTCCAAGCAGGACTCAGTTGTAGATGTTGACTATCATCCATGTACCACTTCAACAAAGATGGGCACGAATATAAATACTCTCCACTGTACAAGCTAGGTAAAATAAACCTGCGCTTCTCTATTGATGTACCGTGCCCCGATACTTCTTCGCAACTATGGCCGATAATACAAGCATCACGAGCCACGATGTCGTCTACGCCGGTGGCGTCAAGAAAATTCATTACTTAGCTGCTGGGCCCATCAACGGCCCGCTAATCATCTTTGTTCAGTCAGTCCCCTGGAGTCTTTTTCATCCCCTTTCAGAAGTTTTGGTCTTAGTTTGTCTTGCATGCTTCCGAGACTTCTATCAAAATTTTCTCTTCATGGTAATCACTGACTCTAGCGGTTAAACAGTGGCTGGCCCGGCACAGGAATCACCTGGAAGAGCCAGATCGATGCCTTTGCTAGCGTTGGTTTTCGCGCAGTCGCCCCCGACATGCCCGGGTACGGCAAGTCGACAGCTCGTCGGATTGTCGATGACTACTCCCAGGAAGCTATTGTAGAGGGCATGTTGGCCCTTCTTGGGGATACTGGTCGAAAGGCTGCCATCTGGCTCGGTCATGACTGGGGTGCAGGTGTAACGTCCTCGGTCGCGACTCAGCATCCTGAGGTTGTTAAGGCCCTTGTCAATATCGCTGTTCCTTTCCATACAATTGAACGAGGCTGGGACGGATTTCTGCCGCAGGTGAACCGAGAGATATACCCAGCGGACAAATATGAGTTCGGGTCAGTTCGCTGGAGTCTTTTATTCCCCCCCGACATTCTTCTCTTAATACCCCTGCAAACTCCTGGAAATCCTTCTACCTTCTTTTTACCTCATGGCATTTATTGACTTTAGTAGACAATGGGATTACCAAAAGAACTATGAGGAAAACTTCGAGGAGGCGGTCGCGTGGTACGAACAAGACATTGAAGGGTTTATCAAGGCGAGCTTGGAAAGGTCTAGCGAGCCAAGCAGCCGTTTCGCTGCTATAACTGCAACAGTGCGCAAAGACAAAGGCTGGTTTGGACTGGCTAAACCTCCACCGGTAGAGGCGTCGGGACCGCCAACCCTTCCACCGGCAGTCTACAACTCATTCATTGCTGACATGCAGAAGACGGGGCTTTGGGCAGGATCGGCGTACTATTTGCACCATAAGCGAAATGCTGAGTACAACGGAAAAGCCGCAAGCGGTGGTAAACTTACGCAGCCAGTTCTGTTTATTCACGCCACTCGGGATCTCATTTGCGATACGAAGACGTCGCGCTACGTCGAGCCGATGAGGGAGGCTTGCAGCAACCTGACCGAAGTTAGCGTGGTAGCTGGCCATTTCGCGCATTTTGAGCAGCCGGGAGAGGTGAACGCAGCCTTATTCAGGTTCATCGTAGAGGAGCTACCCAGCGAGTGGCCAGGATTTTGGGATAAGGGGTACACGAAGAGAAAGGCGTCCGCCTAATTTACGCCTTTCGAACACAAACATAGGGTATACGATCTAGCTCAACAGAACCCCTTTAAATCACAGGCTGTTGTTCTTCGGTCAACACAGGAGTAGCTCTACGAGTTGATTGCGTCATAATGCCTATTAGCATTCAATTCCATTCGTTACGCGCATATGATATATGGGAATAATAGAGCATAAGTAGAGTGGCCATGGGACCAACTGGAGTGACTGCAGAGAATACCACGATCCTATGGTAAAGATTTATGTCATACCACCATAAAACAAAACTTATATAGCAGCCCCTATAGCAAGATAGCATTAATAACGGCCTGGTTCCTAGGAATGACGCCTGACCCTTTGAAACGTATTTCCATCGGTTGTTTAAATAGTAGCCCAACAAGCCAACACCTTCCAATCAACATATTTAAATTAAATGATAGTTAAATCCAGTTCCTTGCGCGACGTCTCGCTCATAGTGTTTGGAGGGGCAGCGAAATACCAGATGTCTCATCTTCAGGAGGGAATGGGATCGGGGAATTCACCCGGTTCGCACTCTCTACCTTGGAAGTGTGCGAGTGGGACACGGAGCTAAATCCGCTGATCTTTGAAGGCCGATGGGAAAGTGGCTCAGTGATGTGGGAGCTGTATCCGCGGCGCTTACGCCGTTCGTCAAGGAGTTTTCTTGGTGTCGCCAGGGGTTTCAGAGCCGGGATGCTGGCACATACTATGGCTATGTTGACTTCGACCATGGACCAAAGATTCACCTACAAGATCATTACATATTTCATCAAGGTTAACCATCGGCAGAGAGACGTACGAGCACTCCATCTTTGAATGGATCCTTGGCTAGCGTGTAAATGTGAATAGAGTACAGCCTAACACATGACATCGCGGTGGCAAAACTCCCGATGCCAAAGATGCCATACAACACATAGCGACTATGCCTTGAGATATTCAAGGAGCGCAGAGTAGGAATCGGAAGCAGCAGGATCCAAGCGTCGGTAAGGATATTAAAGCCAGATGTGACTACCCAGCTATGAGTCTCGCTCAGTCATGGCAGATGATATCGGACACTTACAATAGAAGAATGCAGTCGTATTAATACAGCTCCCAGGCAATGCTCTCGTAACGTCCCAAGCTTTCTTCAAAGGGGTACATTGCCCTAGCGTTGTCGCAATACAAACAATGTAGAACGTGATTAAAAGTATGTTGGTTCCGAAGCAGAGCCTTTTGAAAGTGGCCCATATAGCTAAGTTTTTTGGTCAGATGAGCCACGAAACTGATATTTGTAGAAAATGTTAATTACCGAACCGTTGATACATGAAGATGATAGACGACTTGATGCAAAAGATAATGGTGTAGTAGAGTATCTCGATCGCGAAGGTACCCTTGATTCATTTTAGTCCCTTATCCTAAGACGACTGCTCGGAATTAAGACGCGACACCTTAAGAAATATAGTCATCTCGTTGAATGATAGCGTCGTTATTGGCATTCCGGTTCCACCATAAATCTTTATTACGTATATCGTAACTTGGTACGCGATTGTGGAAATCTAGCAGTCGTTTCAGTTGCTGATGACCAGCATATCCTTCCGTGAAATGACATACCAGAGCCCCAAGTATCATGTAGTCGTCGAAGCCAGGCTTGTAGATCATCAAGAACCGAACAATACACCGCGAAGCCACAAATAGAACTTTTCACGGCACCTTAGCTCGCGGAAAATACCACGCTGAAGACTTGCTATAGTGGATTCTTACATGAGATCGAAGTCAAAATAGTTGATAAAACAATCAACGCTACCACTTCGGGGTTGTAGATCGATCCTGCCATCCTGCTACATAGGTTTCTCAAAGTCAATCGGACGTTAGTTCGGTGATAAAGTGTCTACGGCTAGGATTGGTGAGTAAAGGTGGTCCTTAAACCTCGATGTTTCGCAAGCTTGAACATGCTTCAAACCAAATTACGAGGAGATGTCGGGGGGGACACTTGATATTTTAGACGTGGAAGAATTAGAACCGTGGCTCCCATACCCTTACAACTCTACATAGCTTACGAGGCGGGAACTTGCATTGTAGAGTCCGCTCACACATGCACAAAAAGGCGTCCGTTTCTATGGCTAGATGGGTTCCTTTTCCATGATCGAATCCGGGTTGCATTGCGCATCCAAACACGACTCAATTGAGTCAGATGTTTAATCCGGTTCTCTGGTATTTGACCAATCGGTAGAACTACTTCACCTTGGCCAATGCACCCCTTTGCATGAGGATCAATATATATCCACCCATTCCCGATAGAAAGGTATCAACCAAGAACCATTCTTGTGAGTGCGGTAGCTAACGTCAAGGCGTGCATACTACCGGGCCGCCGCCTGTCACTTGGACGTCCGAGTCAAAGCGCAAGAATGCCATACCAGCTATCGAATCATTAGCATTAAAGTAGCTTCGGACACAAGTGTAGCAAAGCTTATGATTCCGCGTAGAGATCGTCGTGATGTGAAACAGTTCGTCTGATCTTATTTCCTGAAGATGTTTCGCCATTAAGAGTCGACTTTGGTAGCTATTCGTCGGTAAAACCCCCCAAACCACAATATTTACTGAACCTAGCTTGATAGCCGAGAATAAGCTTAAATGAATATTACTTTCTCTCCCCTCAGGACCATGAACTCTATTGCTATAGGCTCCGGGGAAGAGCTCTTCGATATTGCGAATATGGTATGAAATAGGTAGGTCTTGTAATATCTGTTGCTAGCAACCCTGTATGTGTGGCTGTTCTAGTAACGTAATATAAATCAATCAGCCAAATAATGGAATTCTAATAATGTACAGTAAAATTCTCGGCGAGCCTCTATCTCCATGGACGATTCTGCAAGTATGAGGTTAAAGCAGCACACGGCAATAATTCAGTACAGACACGCAGCGGGTGACCGATGCAGGAGTCACAGGGTTGAAAATTAGTATTACTACTGTAGTATTTACTAATACTAATACTACTGTAGTGTAGTAATAGCTAATACTAATACTACTATAGTGTAGTAATAACTAATACTAATACTACTGTAGTATTTACTAATACTATATGTAGTATACTAAAATACTACAATTACTAATTTATTTTTAAATTTTGTTATAAAAAAAAATTATTATTTAATATTTAAATTTATTTATAAAGTAAATTAATTAAAATAATTAATTGTTTTCGTCGTTATTATCGATAATTAATTCGTTTAAATCCGTTATTTTCCAGCTTTTTAATAAAATTAACGCTTTAACCGTATCAGGACTTAGCTTATTTCTATTTTTAGTAATTATATTACTAGTAATAGAAAAAATCCTTTTAATTAATGCTGATGTAGCGGGAATAGCTAAATATTTTTTAGCTAAATTTGATAATATTGGAAATTTAAAAGCATTATTTTTCCAATATTTTAATGGATCAACCTATAATTTAATTATTAATATAAAATATTTAAAGCTTTTAAAAGTTTACTTACTTGTTTAGGTTGTATTGTTTCTTTTAAATAAATAATAAATTCTTTTTCCGAATTTATAGTATTTGGATTTATATAAAATTCGTTTTCAGAGTCTAAATCGATATTATTTATATTTAAATCCGGATTTTCAATAAATGAATTACTTAATTTATCAACTGAATTTAAATTCGACGTAGAACTAGTATTTAAATATCTAAAAAAAAGTTAATATAATTAATATAATAAAATTAAATAAATAACTTACTGATTAAATTCAAGTTTTAATAATCGAATAATATCTCTTTCAATATTATGATAAAAATGTAATAAACCTTCGTTTTTAAAATGCATAGTTTTAAAACGAGGGTCTAAAATAACGCTTAAAATATATGGTTTATATATTTTAATAGAGCTATTATTTAGCCGTCGAGGAAAATAAGTTTCTAATTTTTTAATACCAATATTAATAGCATTAATTAAATTAAAAAAAATAGGTTCCTATTTTAATATATATTAGTAAAGCTTTTATAATAAATTAATAATGTAGTAAAAAATAAAAATAAATATTTACCAAATTAGGATCTTGTTGAATTTTATTTCGGCTATACCGAATAAAATCTTCTAAATCGTTATATATTTTATAAATATATAATAACGCTTTAGGTAAAGTAGTATATATTTGCCCTTGTAATTTAACCGATGGTTTAACAAATATATTAAATAGATTTTTTAACTGTTTAACAGTATACCAATCTACTGAATTTAAATATATTTGTTTATATTCATCGTTTGTAGTAAAACGATTAATATAATCAAGGGGTTCTTTTAATTCGAATAAAATGTTTAACATTTTAAAAGTCGAATTCCATCGGGTAGCATTATCTAAAAATATTATTAGTATTAAAGTTATAAATAAATTAAAATAAAGTAAAATAAAATAAAATAAAAATAAACAAATAAAATACCTAAAGGGATTTTTATAATATTATAATTTAAAGGTAAAACGTTATTTCTTTTAGCTTTTTCAATGCCTTTAGAAAATAACTCTTTAATTTCGGCCGTATATCTAGTTAAAATAACTATTCGCCGAATTCGGTTTATTAAATCTAAAATAAATTAGTTAATTAATAATTAAAAATAATAAATATAAAATTACTTACTGATATATTGGGTATTTTCGTTATTATTTTCGCCGTTAGTAATATAATCAAATAGCTCTTCGGTATCGTTTAACGTTAAAATATATTGTTTTAATATATCTTGAACGATTATATTAATTACATGGGAAATACAACGCATATCGTTATTAAAGTCTTTTAAAGTAAAATTATAATAATTTGTTTTAAAAGACTTTAAAAATGTTGTATTATTGCGAGCATTATCCCTTGTAATACTATTAAAAGTTAATAAAAATTTTAATATAATTAATAAAACACTTACCTAAATATAGTATTTAAAGAAATACTAGGATATATTTTCAATATATTTAAAAAACAATTAAATATATTTAATCTAGTATGACGGTCAGTTATTTTTTCAAATCCGATTAATTTATAAATTAAATTAGAATCGGGATTAATAAAGCAAATAATGACACCCATATAGGCTGTTTGTGAATTCGAAGTCCAAATATCAAAAACAATAGAAAAACTTCCATTATTTTCAATATTAGCTTTTAATTCATTATTAAAAGCTAATAAAGTTGATTCAAAAGTTGTTAAAAGCAATGATTTTAAAATAGCTCGATTTATAATAAAATCCCTATATTAAAAAGTTAATAAAATAAATATAATAAAATAATTAGTTTAGCTTTAATTACTTACGGTTTAAAAAAAGCAATTAAATCTTGAAAAGAATCCGAATTAATAATATTAAACGATAAATTATTATTAATAATTAAATTTAAAATTTTATGATTAATAATATTTTCAACGTTTATATTAATATTTGTATTATTTCGAGGTCGTTTTCGGGTTTGTAAATTAAAAAAGTCCGTTTTTTGTTGTACAATTTTATTTTCTAAAACTTATTAGTTATTTAAATTATTTATAAATAAATTAAAATAAAAAAACTTACTTTTTTCTCGATTTTTTTCGCTTTTTTTATTATACGCAATATTTGGATGTTTAAACTTATAATGTTTAACAAAATTAGAAGATTGAAATTTTTGAACCTTAACAACTTTTAAATAAGAGCACCTATTATAATAAATTAGCTTTTTTATTTTATTTTAAACGGAATTTTTTAACTTACGTAGTACATTGTACTATCATTTCTCGATGTTTTTCTTTATTAACAGGTAATAAAGTTCGAGTAAATAATCTTTCTTTAATAATATAAATCGGACTATTTTTATCATTTAATTTAAAAGATTTATCGTTAAAACCTTTAAAATTTTCCGATTTTTCCGGATTTTCCGGATTTTCCGGATTTTCTTCATTATTTTCAGAAAATACGTCGCTATTGGGCTCCATTGTGGACTGGTTGGTGGGTTGACTAGTGGACTCGATAGTGGGTGAGATAGCGGATGCTGTAGGGGACTCAAGCGCTAATTCAGAATTAGCGTTAGTTGAATCGCTATCGTAAATAAAAAAAGAATCCATTATTATTATTTAAATAAAATAATAATAAACAGTAATAAAAATGTAAATAATATAGTTGAAAACCTTAATAAGGTAAAAATAATATAGTATTATATGGTAATAAAATGAAAAAAAAAGTGAAAGTTTAAAAAATTATAAAAATATTTATATAATAAAGTTTTTTCGAAAGCTTTCTTTTTTATTCTTTAATTAATAAGCATAAAGTATTTTAAAATATTTTAGAAATTAATAGAAATTTTAATTACTAAGCTAAAAAAAATAATGATTAATAATAATACTATTTAAATTATAATTAGTAAGCATAAAATATTCTAGAATATTTTGGAATTTAATAGAAATTTTAATTACTAAGCTATAAATAATTACAATTAATAATAATACTATTTAAATTATAATTAATAAGCATAAAATATTCTAGAATATTTTGAAATTTAATAGAAATTTTAATTATTAAGCTATAAATAATCACAATTAATAATAATATTATTTAAATTATAATTAATAAGTACAGAATATTCTAGAATATTTTGAAATTTAATAGAAATTTAAATTATTACGCATTAAAAATTACGTTTTTATTATGTTTAATTAAATAAAAATATTATATTATTTATTATTAAATAATAAAAATAAATATTATTAAATAAAATAAAATTTTAAAAATAAATTAGTAATTGTAGTATTTTAGTATACTACATGTAGTATTTACTAATACTAATACTACTGTAGTATAGTAAATAACTGTACTAATACTACTGTAGTATTTCAAACTTAGTACTTTAGTATTATTACATGTAGTAATACTACATGTAGTAATAAATACTACATACTAATTTTTCAACCCTGAGGAGTCAAATGCATGAACTTATTGTTGCTAGCTTACTGCCCACCTCAAAGTAAAGATGCATTACTGCCCCATGCACCACGGTTTGCATGTCAAATAAAAATCGGTAATGACCTTAAAGGTCTACTTAGAGACCGAGATGCAGTGCAACAGCGGGGACAGGGGTACGGATCGGTAGACTGTGATATACCTGTCGAATCATAATTTATCCGGGGGACGGGATCTCAGAAAAGCCATCAGTGCGTACATCAAAACGCCCTGCCATTTCAGATGCAAGTGTCCCGATATATATCAGAGGGTCTCGTAAGGCCACAGATACCGAGGTAGAGAACACGGTAAGCTGCTTACTGTAGTACCATTACAAAGTCGGTGTGCCGTGCCGATGGGACGGTCGAGTTCAAACTCTTGGCAAGGTATGATGGAGGGTAAGACTGGAGATATCGAGACAATATGAAAAGAAGGGATAGATTGGTGGCAGGTGCCATGAGACGCGAACTATTTTATTGATCATATGCATTGTAATATTCAGTTCATAAACCCTAAATCTACGTCCAACAGATCTACCTTCAACCATATGTTATGTTAGCGCACCAGCCCTCCTTTCCTCTAGTCATCCAAGTAATTCGGCAATGAAGAAATCAGTCATTTGGATTCAACCATAATATACTATTTTACTATGTAAAAAACAAAAATGATGACTCCTGTGTATGGGTACAGTACACACGATCAACATAGGTGAAGGTTGATTTGAAATCCCTCATTCACTTTGTTTCTTATTTGTCTATAGTCACTCGACCATTCACTGGAGAGTTTTGGAAGGCCTACAATACGGTATGCACACGGGGCCTCTCACAAAGGTCAGGTATTCTGCCTCTCTGAATTGAGGTAGTAGAGTAATGACTACACATTATTATTGCTACAGTCTGTTTCTCTAAACGATTTCTAATCAACCCGCGATGCAGAGACTTCAGAACACCAGTGGAACTTAGGCGCGAAAAATACCTAGATAGGCTTGCTAGTTTCCATTGACTCTACAAAGAGTGACTTTAATCGAGACCGTGGCTTCTGGGCTACCTAAGCTTCGATCCTCTATCCTCGACCTATAAGCTGACCCCCCGGCTTACGGCCCCCCCCCATCACGGACCACTTATTGAAACTGTTGGATTTGGTGGTCTCTATGGGCGACCTAAAAAGAGCCTGTGAGGCCTAAGTGAGAAAATCACCACATTACTTAAGCAGAGTGGCGTACAAGGTGTGGCTAGGCCAGTGTGGCATATATACCCACACCTAGAAAAGCTGTAACTAGAAAAAATGCCTTAAAATAAAACAAAAAAAGCTAAACACAATATAGCGACGAAATTACACTATTACTGAAAATTTAACAATTAAAAGTTTTATTATTTTTTATATTTTATTTAAAGCGATTTAAAAGTATTAAAATAATAAAATCGCTATAATATTAAATTAAATTGCTATTATTTTTAAATTTTTAAACAATTTTTTTTATAAAAAAAAAAATTTTGCTGCTGCGGCTTAAAGCTAAAATTTATAAAAATATATAACTTTTAAAAATTAAGTTTTATAGTTTATAAAGCTAAAAATGCTAACTTTTAAAAATTATTTTTTAATAAATTTAAATATTAAGTTTAATAAAATTATAATTATTAATTTTATTATATTAACTTAAGCGTTTTTTTAAGCCGCTAAACAAAAATTTAATATTTTTTTAAAATATTATAATTTTTACCGAATTAAAATTGCCAAACTTTTTAAATAAATATAAAAAGTTATATATTTAAATTATTAATTAATAATATAATAATTTTAAAAAATTTAATACTATAGCTTAAAAAATGCTTAAATTTAAATATAAATATAAATATAAATAATTTATAATAAATATCGCTAAAAAATTTATTAAAAATTTTATTAAATAATTAAACAAATAATTTTGTAAAATTTTTAAAGCTTATTTAAAAAATATTAAAAATAAAAAAAAATAAACGTTTTTAAACTTATTATTAATTTAAATAAAGCTTTTTAATATATATATTTAATATAAATTATTTTATATTAAAATATTAATAGCTAAGCTATTATAAATAATATTTTAGATTATTATATAATTACTATTAAATTTTGCCGAAAATTTATTATATTAAATATATTATAACTTACTAAAAAAATTGTTAAAAAAAAACTTTTTATATAGCAAAGTTTATAAATAAATAAACGGAAATAAGCAAACTTAAAAATAATATAAATAAAAAACGCTTATATTAAATTTATTAAAAAAAATAAATTTATAATAAACAAATAAATTTTTTTTAACAAAATTATTAACAAAAAAAAACTTTTAAAATATTTTTAATAAATATTTTTGCGTAAATATTAAAATAAAAACTAAATAAGCTAACTTAAATATATTTAATTATATAATATATAATAAATATTATTTAATTATACTTTGTTAATATATTTTTTTAAAGCTTTGCTTTAAAATTTAGCAAATAAATATTTAAGTTAAAAAAAAAAGCAAAAATAAAAATAGCTAACAAAAAAAACGTTTAATAAACGATAAAAAAAAAACGCAATATAAAAACTAAAAAAAAAAAGTTAAATTTAAAATTTTTACTAAACATCAATTGAAAAATTAACTAATAAAACTTTTTATAGCATATATAGCAAGCTTATTTTATATATTAAAAAAAATCGCTAAATTTTATATATTAAAAAATTGCGCTATAATAAATTTTAAATTAAATATTTATATATTTAACTAAAAACAACAATTTTTAAATATAAAAAATGCTAATTTAAAAAATATAATATTTGCTAAAAATAGTGTGCTTTTTATATAAAGCTAAAAAAAAATTAATATTAAAATAATAAACTTTAAAAGCTTTATTATATACCGGTTATATAATATAATATATTGCTTAAATATAGCTATAAATTTAATATTTTTGCAAATTTTAAATTAATTAAAAGTTTATTAAAATAATAAGCTAAAATTTAATTAATTAAAATATTAATAAAAAAAACTTTTATATTTATTAACTTATATATATAAACAATATATTATAAAATATTTATTTGCAAAAATTATTAAACAAGTTTTTTATATATAACAAAATTTTTTAAACTTATATATTAAAAAATTAAGGTTTAAAGCAAGCTTATATTGCTAATATTAGCAACTTAAATATATAAAACTAAAATTTTTTAAACAGCTATTTTTTTATATTAAAAAAATAACAATTATTTTTTGCTTTAACGATAAAATTTAAACAGCTAAATATATAATATGTAGCAAATTAAAAGTTTGCTACTATATAATATAAAACGTTTGCTTAAAAATTATTAAAGCTAAAAATTAATTAATAATTAATTTTTATAAGTTTAACAATTTTTTTAATGGTAATAAAAAACTTTAAAAAATTATATTTATTATAAACTAATATTTTAAATATATTTAAAATTATTATACCGATAATAAGCGCGTTAATATTATTTAAAAACCTTTTAAAAACTATATTAAATATATTAACTTTTATTTTAAAGCTAAAATAAAAATAATAAAATGCAATAATAAATTATTAAATATTAAATAAAATATTTTAAAATTTGCTAATGTTACAGAAATACGTGTTGGTATAAAAGTGGTTTGGAGAAATAGTAATTCGAAAAAATAGCGGCTCAATTTTTTTTTTCCGATTTATTTCTTTTATTTAATTTTTTTTGTCACGTGATCTAGGTTTACCAGCTTATAATAATTCAGGCTTACCAGCTTATAGTAATTTAAGCTTACTAGCTTACGGTAATCCAGGCTTACTAGCTTATAATAATTTAAATTTATTAATTAACGGTAAACTAGGCTTACTAATTTAAAGTAATTTAAGCGATTATTACATTTATTATATTTATATAATTATGCATTTTTTTATATTTAGTTACTTGTTAGTTTTTGCTTTTTAGTTATTAATTTAAAATCGCTAAGCATTAATATATTTATTACTTTAATACTTAGTAATATTTTTTGTTGCATAGTAATAAAAGTACAATAAACTTTTTTAACGGATATCCGCTAATTTTTATACTATTACCTGCAAATCAAAAACTTTTAACAAGTTTATTATATTGTTATATAATAAGTTTGTTATATTTTAATAGCTTTTTAATTAGTAAAAATTAGTATTATTACGGATACCGGTATTAAAAAACAAAACCGAAAAAAGAATTAAAAAATATATATATATTTTATTAATATTTAAAAGCAAATAAAAACAAGCTAAAAACTTTAAATTTTTTTTAAAAAAAAAAAAAAATTAATTAACTAAATTATAAGCTTAAAAACATAAAGTTAAGCCTAAAAAAAAAACAATTAAAAATACAATTGTAATACAAATTAAAAGCAGCAGTAAAACAAACTTAAGCAATAAAAATAAAGTTCGAAAAATTTTAAATAATTTTATAAACAAAAAAAAAAACAGCAATATTTAAACTATTTACACTAGCACTATTAATTTTAAAGCTTATAACATTTGTTTTTTTTTTTTTTAATATTTAAAGTTATTACACCTGTTTTACTGCCGTTTTTTTTACAAGTAACCTTAAAAATATTAATTATATTGTTAGCAAGTTAAAGTACGACTTTATTAATAACATAAAAAGCTTTAATAATATTATAAACTAGTTAAGCTATATAAAAACTAGTTATTTAAGCTACGGTAATTATACTATTAATTTTAAAATTAATAATTTAACAACCGGCATTTTAAACACCTAAATTAACTATAATAAACACGTTAATATTAAAAAAAGCTATATAAATAGCCTAAAAAAATAATAGCATATTATTTTTACCATTTTTACTATTATTAAAATTAGCAACAATATTAAAACTATTAAACATAAAAAAATTTAAATTTACGGCTTTTAAACCGTATAATAAATTTATTGATATAAATGCGTTTTTAATTTATACGCGACTTTATTTAAAATAGTATTTATTTTTAATTATAAAAAATAATTAAAAAATAATAATTATATCGCAATTTTTGGCAAAAAAAATATTTAAATAGTTTAAGCTAATTTTTAAAAATTTTTTAAAAGTTAATAGTAAAAAAAACCTCAAAAAAAAACAAAAATTTTTTTTGCGGATTATAATAAATTTAAAAAAGCAAAACATGTTAAAAAACAGCTATATTAATTTAAGCAAAAAATATAAGCATTAAAATATGCTGTAAAATTTAAACAATTAGCAGCAATTTTAAAATTATTAAAATTAACTTTGTTTTATTTATTTTATAAAAAATTTAAAACATAAGTATAAAACAAATTATTTAAAATAAATAAATTAAACAAACTTAAAAAATATATCGATATAGCAATTATAATCGATAAAAATTTTTTTAATTAATATTTTAAAAAAAAAAAAATTTCGAAAAAAATTAAAAGTAAGCGTAATTTAATAGCGACTTTTTAAAAATATATTACAGATTAAATATTTTAACTGTAGCAAAAAAAAACATTTTAAAAAAAATTGCCGGTTTAATAAAAAACCAAACAGTTAAAAAAAATACTAAAAAAAAAAAATCTTTTAGCCTAAAAAAAAAGCAAAAATTATAGCAGTTTAAAATAATAATAAACAATTAAAAAGCAAAAAAAATTTTTTTTTTTTTTAAAAGCTAAATATAGCATCGCAGTTATTTATTAAAACGATAATTTTATACCAAAATAAAATAAATGCTTTATTTATAACGGTTTAAAAAATAAAGCATGCAAATTTTATTTAAAAACACATTAATTATTAAAATAAATTAAGCGAAAATATATTTGTTACAAAAACGAAAACTGCAAATTATATTTAAAAAAAGCTATTTTTATATTATGCTAAAATAAAGTTATTTATAAATTTTTATATTGGTTATTTTATAAAAAATATAATTATTTATAGCATTAACAAGCAAAAAATAATACCAAATTTAACTTAGTAAACAATTTAAACAAAAATACCAAAAAAAAAAGCTTATATAATTATAACGAAAAATTTTTTTATAAAATACTGCTAAAAATATATTTAGTATATATAAGCACTAATCAAAGCAAAAAAACTATAGCGCTAAAATATATATATTATATAGCAGTTATTTATAAATTATATAAATAAACGTTTTCATTTTTACTAAAGCATAAATAAAAAATTAATAAATATAAGCTATATTATTATATTTATAATGCTTTAAAAAATTTAAAAAATAATTTATAAGTATGCAAAAAATATTTTTATATTTAAATTAGTTAAAAAACAATTATTCGTAAATATTTATGCTATATAAAAATTTATTGTAAAATTTACTAAAAAAATATAAAATTACAAAAAATATTATTTATTAAAAACTTAAAAAGCAAAAATAAAAACGAAAAATTATTTATAAACAATTTAAAATTGTTAAAACAAAAATTTTAAAATATATTATGCTTAATCGAAAAAAATAATAATATTAATGTATAAATAATTATTGCAAAAAGCATGCAGTTAAAAAAACAAAAGCTTAAAAATTTGCTAAATTTAAAAAACAAAAGTTAAAAAACAAATTAAATTTTCGTTAAAAAAGCAGCAAATAATTATAAAAATAAAAACTTTATAAAAAGTTTAGTGTAAAAAAAAAAACTAATTAAAAATTCCGATTAAAATTAATAAAAAACGGTATAATATATTAATTAATTTTAAAGCATAAATTAACGTTATATTTTTTAAAATTGCAAAATAAAATTAAATTTTTTAAAAATATAAAACAAAGTTTTATAAAATTATTACGTTTAATAAAAGCAGTTTTAATTATAACAATGGTTAAATATTTAAAAAAACTAAATTTTTCGTTATATTTATACAAAAATACAAAAAACAAATTATATTAAATATTATTAACATTTTTAATTACGATATTATTTTAAAAATATTATAGTTAAAATTTAATAATTTAATTATCCGATAAAAATTTAAAAAAATTATATAAAAAAAAATAAAATAAGCAAAAATAATAAAAAAAATAATAAAACATATTACAAATAAAATTTTAAAAAAATATACAAAATTTAAAAATTTATTTAAAAAAAAAAAAAAAAACTATTAAAATATAGTTTTTAAAATTACAAAATATTTATTAAAAAAAACAAAAATTTATTTTTTACAAAATTTATTATATAAATTTACAAAAAGCTAAAGCACTACAAAAATACCTTAACAAAAATTTAGCGAAAAAATTTATTTAAAAATTAATATTACTAGCCGGATATTTAATAATAATAATATTAAAAATTAAAAATAACAAATTTTAACTAAATAAAAACAAAAACCTAAAATTTTAAATAATAGCAAATTATTAACTATTAAATAACGCTATTATATTAAATAAACATTTTTTTATATTAATATTAACAATAAAAAAAATATTAATAAAGCAAAATAATATACTATAATAAATATGCTAAATAAATATTATGCGATCTGCATAGCAAAAAAAAAAAAAAAAAATAGCAATACAAATAATTTATAAATTTTATAAATATTTTGTTATGCTAAAAAAATTACAAAACATATTAGCTAGCTTTTAATAAATAATAATAACAATATTTAAAAAGTTTATTAACAAATTTATATTTATATATTTAAACAATATTTTAATTTATTTTAATATTTTAAAAAAATATAAAAAATATATAAAATTAATATTAAAAGCATTTTAAAACGCAAAACTACAATTAAACATTAAAAAATGCAAATAGCATATATAAAAAATTAATTTTTTAAAATATATAATTATTTTAAAACAAATTTAAATATAACAATTTAAAATTAAAACAATACGTAACTAAAAAATTTTTAACCTAGCTATAGTTATAAATATATAACAAGCATTAAAATTTTTAAACTATATTTAATTACTAATTAAAAACTTTAGTAAATTAGCTTAAAGATTTATTAAATATATAATAAAAAAATATAAAAAAAAAACTAAAAAAACGTTTAAACAGTTAAAATTTTAAATAATATTTAATTTAATAGTAAAATTATTTAATTTATCTAAAAAAAAAAAAAACTAAAAACAAATATATTAAATAAAATAATTGTTAAAATATTTAAACAATTAAAAAAAAACAAAAAATAATATTTAATAGTTTATTATTTAAAAGCACTAAAAAATATAGCGTTACGGTATTTAATTTATAACAAAAATTTTTTAACAATTATTATAAAACTTAAAAAATAAAAACCTTTTTTTATAAAAATAACAAAACTTATTAAAATTTACTCGGATTATAAAAATTTAATTTAATTTATAACAATTTAAAAAATTAATAAACGATATAAAAATTAAACAATTTTTTTATTTTAATTTAACTTTAAAATATATTATATTAAAAAAAATATTTAAGCAAATATTTTTAGCAAACGCAAAATAAAAAAATTTAAAATATTTAAACAAAACATTTAAATATTATATTTATAAAAAAATAAAGATTTAAAATTTAATATAATTTTAAAAATTTATTAGCAAAACAATTTAAATAAATTTAATAATAATATAATTAGTAAAAACGAGCTAAAATATAAAATTTAAAAAAAATATAATTATAATAATTTAATTTACTATAAAAAAATATATTTATTAATAAAGTTACGCTATAATTTTATTAAAAAATTTTATAAATATTTTTTGCATAAATATTAAAAAATAGCTAAAATAATATATAAGCTGCAAAAAAAATATAATTTTTTAAAATAAAAAAAATTGTTAAAAACATTATTAAAAAATATAATATTTGCGCTAAAGCTAAATTTGCACGATATAAACTATATAAATTATTTTAACTAATATAAATATTTAATTAAGTATAATATACTATTGCTTAAAATTTTATTACTAAATTATTTTTATTAATTAATTTAATAATAAAAATATAATATAATATAATATAATATAAATTATTATAAATTAATTTATAAAATATATATATTTTTTACTTTTTAAAACAAATGTAACTACAAAATAATTTGCATATATTTTTATTTAATAATATTTTAATAAGCATAAAATATTAAACAAAGTTATTTTTAACCAAAATAAATTATTTATATTAAAATTTAAAAATAATTTTTTTAAATAAATAAAAATAAAACTTAAATTTTTAATTATATATTATTTTTAAATAAATAAACAAACAAAAAAATTAAATTAAATATTTAAACAATATTTTTAAAGCTATATTAATTATTAATAAAATAATTAAATAAAACTTTTGCTTATAGTATAAATTATATATAATATATTTATTAATAAAAAAATAAATATATTTTTGCATAAAATAATATATAATAAATAAACAAAAATTAAAAAATTAAAAAAATTATTTATAAAAGCATTAATTATTTTAATTATAACTTTTAAAGTTAAAATAATTGCAACTAAAATTAAAACAATTTAAATTAAATTGCAAGCTTAATTTTAATTTTTGCAATAATAAATAGCAAAATATTATAACAAAAAAAAAACTAAAAAATTAATTTTAGCAAAAAAAAACAAAATTTATTTGCTACGACAAAAATAAAATGCTATATTAAAAATATTACAAATTAAAATAAAGCAACTAAACAATAAATTAAATTTTAAAAAATTTAGTTTTTTTAACATTAAAAAAATTATTTTATTAATTAATTATTAACTATTATTACTAAAAATAATGCAAATTTATCCGGTTTTTTACATTTTTTTATTTAAATTAGCGTTAAATAATATATTTTTTAAAACACAAATTAAACTTAAAACAAATTAAAATATTTATAAAATCGAAAAAATATTAAATTTTCGTTAAAACGGCAAAAAAATTAAATATTTAATAAAATAAAAAAAATACTTATATTTAAATAATATATAAAAACTTACAAAATATTTAAAAAATGCTGCAATAATTATAAATTAATTTTATTAACAACATTTTAATCGACTTAAGCTTAAAAAAAAAGTTAATTTTAAAAAAATATTAAAAAAATTTTAGTTAAAATTTGCTAAAGCAGCTTATGCTACTTGCGTTTTTTTTGCTTTTTTTTTTTTTTTTTTATTTAAAAATTTTTGGTTTTTTTTAATACGCTTAATTTTGTTTAATTTATTTAAAAATGCTAAACTATGCTAAACTATTTTTATAGCTTTTTTTTTTAAAAACTGTTTTTGCTAGCAAAAGCAATTTAAATAACTTAAAGCAATATTTAAATTTTCTTTTGCTTGCGTTAACTTTTTTTTTGCTTTTTTTTTTTTTTTGCTTAAAGCAGTAATATTTAAAAACAACGTTTTTAGCAAAAGCAAAAAAAATGCCGAAATTATTATAAATATAATTTGCTTAAACATATTTTTTGCAATATATAATTTTATTTATTATTTTATAATTTAGCAACTAGTTAAAGCAGTAAAAATAAAATATAATTTTATAATTAATTTTGTTTATTAAAAAAGCAAAAATTAATTGTTGTTTTGTTTTAAACAAACAATTAATTTTTTTAATATAACTAAATATTTTAAAAATTAATAAAAAAAAATTTACAAAAAAAAAATTGTTAAAACAATAATTTAAAAAAAAAAAAATAATGTTATAAAAATATATATTAATACAAAAATAGCTTAAAAAAATAATAACTTAAAAAAATAGCGGCTTAATTTTTTTTTTTCAATTTATTTTTTTTATTTAATTTTTTTTATTTAATTTTTTTATTATATAATTTAAGCTTATTAGCTTACAGTAATTTAAATTTATTAATTAACGGTAAACCAAACTTATTAACTTAAAATAATTTAAGCAATTACCACACTTATTATATTTATATAATTATGCATTTTTTTATATTTAATCACTTATTAATTTTTGCTTTTTAGCTATTAACTTAAAATCGCTAAGCATTAATATATTTATTACTTTAACACTTAGTAATACTTTTTATTGCACAGTAATAAAAGTACAATAAATTTTTTTAACAAACACCCGCTAATTTTTATACTGTTACTTGCAAATTAAAAACCCCTAACAAATTTATTATATTGTTATATAATAAATCTGTTATATTTATATATACGCTATTTAAACTATTAATTAATAATATAATAACTTTAAAAAGTTTGGTGCTATAGCTTGAAAAATGCTTAAATTTAAATATAAGCATAAATATAAATAATTTATAATAAATACCGCTAAAAAACCTATTAAAATTTTTACTAAATAATTAAACAAATAATTTTATAAAATTTTTAAAGCTTATTTAAAAAATATTAAAAATAAAAAAAAAAAAAATTTTTAAGTTTATTACTAATTTAAATAAAGTTTTTTAGCATATATATTTAGCGTAAATTATTTTATTTTAAAATATTAATAGCTAAGCTATTATAAATAACATTTTAAATTATTATATAATTACTATTAAATTTTGCCGAAAATTTATTATATTAAGCATATTATAATTTACCAAAAAAATTGTTAAAAAAAAAGCTTTTTATATAGCAAAATTTACGGATAAACAAGCAAAAATAAGCAAGCTTAACAGCAATATAAATAAAAAACATTTATATTAAATTTGCTAAAAAAAATAAGCTTATAATAAACGGATAAATTTTTTTAACAAAATTATTAGCGAAAAAAAAGCTTTTAAAATATTTTTAATAAATATTTTTACGCAAACACTAAAACAAAACCTAAATAAGTTAATTTAAATATATTTAACTATATAATATATAATAAATATTACTTAATTACGCTTTGCTAATATATTTTTTTAAAGCTTTGCTTTAAAATTTAGCAAATAAATATTTAAATCGAAAAAAAAGCAAAAATAAAAATAGCTAACAAAAAAAACGTTTAACAAGCAGTAAAAAAAAACGCAACAATAAAACTAGAAAAAAAAACTTAAATTTAAAATTTTCGCTAAACACCAATTAAAAAATTAATCAATAAAATTTTTATAGCATATATAGGAAGCTTTTTTTATATATCGAAAAAATCGCTAAGTTTTATATATTAAAAAATTGCGTTATAATAAATTTTAGGTTAAATATTTATATATTTAATTAAAAACAACAATTTTTAAATATAAAAAATGCTAATTTAAAAAATATAATATTTGCTAAAAATAATATACTTTTTATATAAAGCTAAAAAAAAATCGATATTAAAATAATAAGCTTTAAAAGTTTTATTATATACTAGTTATATAATATAATATACTGTTTAAATATAGCTATAAATTTAATATTTTTGCAAATTTTAAATCGATTAAAAGTTTATTAAAATAATAAATTAAAATTTAATTAATTAAAATATTGATAAAAAAAGCTTTTATATTTATTAACCTATATATATAAGCAATACTATTAAAAATAAATTGTTTAATAGCTAGTTATATAAATTATATGCTATAAGTTAAAATATAGTGTGCAAACTAAGTAAAAATAATGCTATCCGCAAATTTATTTGTTAATTAAATAATAGTTTAAAATAATAAATATATTAACTAACTTAACAAAAAAAAATTTATTATTTAGTTGTTTTATGCGTGATGCTTAAGCTTTTTATATTATTGTTGTTTTTTTTTTTTCCGTTTTGTTAGATTACGTGCTCCAGAAATAGTTTTTGCAAAGTGAAGTTTTTAAGGCGGAATTGCTAAAGCAGTTTTCCCGCAGGGTAAATTTTTTAAGGCGCTAGTTTTAATAGGGCTTATTTTATATATATTTTAATTAAATAAGCGCAAAGTAAAATTTTGCAGGGTGGGTTTTTTAGGGCGCTAGTTTTAGTGAAGCTTATTTTGGGCGCATTTTAGTTAGGTATGCGCAAAATAAAATTTTGCAAAGCGGGGCTGCTAAAGTGGCGTTTTTGCAAAGTAAATCCTTTAAAACGCTAGTTTTATATAAACATTAGCGCAAAATAAGTTAAACCAAACATTAAATTTATTTATTAAAATTTTGTTAACTTTATTAATATTAACTTTATAGTGCTTTTGCACACTAATAATTAATTAAAAAAATTTAACACGCTTTTTTAATTGAAATGCGCAAGCAAAAAATGCTTATATAGCTTAATTTTTTTTTAACTTGCTTAAAATCGCGTTTTGTAAATTGTTATAACAAATTTTCCATATAAATTTTTTTTCGAGATTAGCTTACTTGCACAGAAGTTTTTTAAGCCGTATTTTTAACTTAAATAAAGTTAATAAATATATAAACAAGCTAACCAGCGGGTTAAATCGCAATTAATAAACCAAATATTTAATAAACTATAGTGTTTATTTTTACTGTAAAATTAAAGTTTTAATAAATAATATTTATTAAATATTACTAAGTTTTAACGCTATTAATAAATAATATTTACTAAGTATTATTAAATTTTAACGCTGTTAATAAATAATATTTATTAAGTGTTATTAAGCTTTAATATTTTCGGTAAATAATATTTACTAAGTATTATTAGCTTTTAAATACGGCAAAAAATGCTGCATTATTAAAATCGCTATAATATAAATAACTTAAGTTTTTATAAGCAAGTAAAAAATGCTAAGTTATTTTTTATTAATAAATAGTATTTACTAAAGACTTTTAATTTTTAAGCACGGCAAAAAAAACTATATTATTAAAGTTGCTATAACATAAATAACTTTTAATACTAGCAAAAAAGTTTTAAGCAATTTATAACGTACTATTAGCAAAATTTTATACGGTAAAATTACTAAAAATATAGGTGTTTTTTTTAAAGTTATAATTATTATAAGTTTAATTAGGTATTAAATTAGTAATTATTTTAAGTTTTTTAACGTTAAAACAAATATTTCGCTATGTTTATTTTAAAAAAAACTTGTATAAATGTGCGGCAGTAAAGTTTTTACTTAATAGTTAAAAAGTAACTTTAATTATAATTTTTTCGGTAAATTTTTTAAATTAACACGTTAATAGTAAAAATAAATTAATTAATTATTAAAGCAATAGCAAAATTTTAATAAAAAAATAAATTATTAGCAAAAACGCAATATTTTTAAACAGTAATAATAGTTTAAACCGTAAAAGCTAACTTGGTAAAATTTAAAAATTAAAAAAAATACTGGTGTAATGTTTTTAAGCTTTATTATTTTATATAAATATAATTTTAAAAAGTTAATTTATTTTTTAAAAATATTATTTATTACTGTTTTAATTTATACAAATTATTTTTTTTAAAGCTTAGCTGCTTAGCAAAAAAACTTTAAATAAACAAGTAATTTAAAAAAACTTTTTATATTAATTTATTAACATTTTTAAAAGCTGTTTTAGTTTTGCTGTTAAAAAAAAAGCGTTATTTAGGTGTAAGCTATTAATCCGTTTTATATAGGCGTAACTATAGCTAGTATAGTTTTTAAAAATCGCTTTTCCAAGATTTCGTTTTTTTTTTTTACAATAAAAAGTATTTAGCGCGGGTTAGCCGGCAAATATAGTTAGTAAAAGCTTTGCTGCCTAGTAAATAAGCTTTTTTTGTATTATCGGCAACAATTTTTTTTATAATTTTAATATATAGCTAGCAATAATAGGTAATTTTCCATTTGTTAGTTAACCAGCATTTATTAAAAAGCAAAAATTGGAAAATATTGTTTTTTTAAAAACTATAGCTAATAAATATTACTAAAGCATTTTTTATAAAGCTAATAAACATATTATAAAAAACGTTTACGTTAGTTATATAACGGAATATTTATTGCTTTGTTATGCTGCAGCTAAAATTTGTAAAAAAAAAAATCGGCGCTTAGCGTTTAGCAAAATATTTATTAACTTTTTACATTTTAAAAACTATAATTTATAATATTAATATAGCTAACATAAATAATTTAGGTTATATTATTTAAGTTTTATTATTTAGCTTGCTATTTTTAACGGGGCTTAGCGCTAAATATATTAAAAATATATAATTTTTAAATAATAAAGGTAATAAATATATAATATAAAAAAATAAAAAGTTATAATTAATAATATAATATTTTTTTAACAAAAATTAAAATAGCAATAGTAAGCTTTAATAGCAAAAAGTTTATTTTTTCGTTTAAAAAAAAAAGTATTGCTATGCGCTTTTTAGTTAGCATTAATTATGCCGGTTTTTTTTAGTTAATAAAAAAGGCTAAAAGTAGCTTTAAACTTTTAGCCGAAAAAACTGGAAATTTGGCCAGTTTTTGAAGCACCGCTGCAAATCTAAGCATTTATTAAAACTTAGCTTGTTTTACAAAAACAAAAGCTTTAGTTAGGCTATTTGCGGGCATTTTTTCGGTAAAAATATATTTTATATTTATTAAGCCGGCTTTTTGTGCTTTTCGAACAAACTAAAATTTTACTAAGGTGTGCTTGGTACGTTAATAATGTTTTAAGTTTTTAGAGGTAGCAATAATTTCCGTATTATTTCCAAAAATAATAATAGGTTTTTTAACGGGCAATTTAATTTTTTCGAACAGTTTTTTAAGCTATTAAGCTTTTTTAACTGCTTTAATAAAAGCAATATATTTAGCTTTAAAAGTAAATAAACAATAGTGCTAGCTTGTTTAAATTTTTAGCTAACCGTAGCACCAGCAATAATAATAGTATATACTTACGTTAATTTAGCGGTAATAAAACATTTTATATAGTTGTTATCACTTATAACTATAGAAATATAATTAGTTATAGCTAGTATTATTAGCTTAATATTTATTTTGTAGTTTATTAAGCTTAGCAAATATTTAAACAAATTAATAGCAGCAAATAAGTGCTTTTTATAAAGGTTTTGAAATTTTGTGGCTAGCTATTAGCAAATAAAAGCTATGTTTAGTCAAGTTATAAAATTAAAATAATTAGCAGTGCTTATTATTTTTTAATAATAGCAATATTGTTTTTTAATTAGCAAAAAGCCAAAGTTTTTTATTTTTGGTATAAAAAGTTATAAAAAAACTTTGGTAGGGTTAATATTTTTTAAATCTAGCTTTTTTAGGGTTTTTTTAATATATTGGGACTGTTAAAGGTATAGCGTTTAATTAGGTTTGTTTTGCTTAATTTTTACTTTTAAAAACTAAGCGGCAAATCTTTTATTTTTAATGCTAAAAATCTGGTAATTTTTTTTTTTTGAGTTTTTTAATCAGTGTTTTATTTAGTTCGATTAAAAAGTAATCGTTAATATAAATTATAATAAAAATGTTTAATGTTGGGTTATAATAAATTAACGAGTTATTTATTAATAAAGTAAATTTTAATAATTTTAGCAGTTTAAATAGTTTAACTTGCTATTGTTTTAATGCTTATTTAAGTTTATATAAAAAGCGAAAAATTTATATAATTTGTTTTAAAGTGGGGTTATATTTGGCCGCTAAAGCTATATTAAACAGCTTAAGGTTTTTTAACAATATTTTTAAGCATTTTAGCAAATGCGTGTAAATAAGCTTTAAAAGGTCGCCGTTAAAAAAAGCTTTAATAAAATTAATTTGCTTGATTTTTTAGTTAAAAATAGCTGCTAATACCAGAAAAATTCTTTATGTAAAAAATATAGCGGTAAAAGCAAATGTTTTATTATAGTTAAAGCTAAATATTTATTTAAAGCTTTTAGTTATTAGTTTAGCTTTAAATTTAGTAATTTTTTTTAATTTATTAAGCTTTTTTTTTAGTACTTAGCGGTTGTTAATAGCTTGTTGCTAAGCTTTATTTTTAGTTATAAACTTTAAAGCGCTTAATAATAAAAGCTGTTTAAACTTTAATTTAGCGGCTTTTAAATGCTTTTTTATATTTGCAGTTTTTAAAGCATGTTTTAAATTGCGTGGTTTTTTTAAAGCTGCTGTAGTAGCCAGTATAATACCTCGAACAAAATTATTAACTGTTGTTATTTAATCGTTTATAAAAGTATTTATTTTTATAAAATTATTTAGTTACTTGTTGGTGTTAAATATTTTTTATTGGTTTTTTAGAAATATATTTTTATTTTTTATTTTCGAGAATTATTTTTTATATTTTTAGAGTAAAATTAAAAGCTTAACTAAAATGTTTGGTATAATCGGCAATTTTTGCGCGTTTATTTTTTTTGCATTAAATTTTTTAAAAGTGGCTTTTTTTAAAAAAAAATCAAGCTTAGGTGATACTAGTTTGTTAATTTCATTAAGCTAAAGCTATAGCTTTTTTTTAAGGTTATTTAACTTAGGTATTTTTTTTAAGTTAGCATTGTTTGCTAAAACTAGTGCTTTATTTAGCAGTTTAACAGTGGCTAATTATATTACTATATATTTAGCTTTAATATATACCAGGTATGTTTTTTTGCTAATTATAGCTAATATTTAGCCTTTTTTTGCTTTTTTTGCGAGCTTAAAGTTTTTAATTTTTTTTTGCATAGGTATAAAGATAATATACGGGGTTTTAATCGCTATATAGCAGGTAAGCGAAAAATAATAAAAAGTTAAGCTAAGCTTTAATATATTATATAAAGCTTAATAAAGCGTTATATTTTTATTAATAACTGCTATTCGGTTGATTAGGTTTATTATAGCCGGTAATATATAGCACTAAAAAAAAAAAAAAAAATTGGCTTTTTGTATAATTGCTCGTAAGCAGTCTAAAATTATTTTAATAAACCGTTTTGCTAAGCTATTTTGTTTAAAAGTTTTAAAACTTAAGTAACTGCAGGTGATATTTTTTTTGTTTAGCTAGGTTTATACTATTGCGTTATAAATTTTAAGTTTGTTATTATAGTAAAAATATGCTGGGTAAATTCCGTATTTATTTTTTAGCATTTTAAAAATACTTTAAATAGCTGCTAAAAAAAATATTTTTTTTTTTTTTAAAAAGCGAGTTTAATAATACCGAGTAATTTTTTTAACTATTATAAGCGTGTAAAATCGTTTGTTACAAAATATCAGTTTTAAGTTAAATAAATTATTTGCTATTATAATAAATGCTTTTATAGGATAATTAACTTTAGTAGCTATATATTTTTTAACGGTTTTATTTAAGGCATATTTTTGGTAAAAAAAGTCTGTTTTTTTTAAAAAGTGGTAATTTAATATGCTTTAGTTTTCGATGTTAAAATAGTGCTAACTTTAATAGTTGAAATAACGTGGTTAAAAAATTAATTGCAACAAATAGTAGCAAGTTTTTTTTTGGTTTTTTTAGTTTAAATTTTAGCACTAAAGATTTATTACCGTTAGGTTTTTTTTGGTTAAATACTATAAAAATAGTGTTAACTGCTTTTAACATATGTTTTTTAGGTATTAAAAAAGTGTTTAGTTTTTAAAAGTCGATATAAAAAGCCAATCGTTTAAATTTTAATAGTATTATAACAAAGTGCTTGCTATTATAAAAAGTAAAGCTATTTATATATTTTTTTAATTTAAAATAAAAAGCTTTTAAAATTATATTGCATTTAAATTTGAAAATATGTAAAACATTATTAAAGATTATTTTTTTATAGGTATTGTTGCCGCAATAAAGTTTAAAAATTACCGATTTTTTTTTAAAGCTTTAAAATAGCTTTTTTTTATAAAAACTTACTATGTTTTACTACTAAATTTTTTATAAATAGCAAAATTTACCTTATTATTTAAAATATTAACGGTGCTTTTTATATTATACAGCTAAAAATAGTTGCTAAGTTTGTTTTTTTGTTTAAGTTAAATTAAATAAGCAGTTTATTTTTCGAAATTATTAAATGCTAATATAACTTAAAAATTAATATAATAATTAAAAAGTTTTTTTGCTTGGTTAAAAATTTAATAAAAATTATTTTATGCTGTTTTTTTTGTTAATTTTTATTCGTTTTTTTTTTATTAAAAAGCTTTTTATTTTTATTTTTAACATTAATAAAATTTGTTTTTTTTTATAATTTAAAAATTGTGGTTAAATTAACTAAGCTTTTAAAAATTTTTGTTTTAATGCTTAAATTAGTAATAAAAGTTTTAAATAGCATTTGCTATAAAAAATTTAATAGTAAAATTATTTGCAAAATTAGTATAGCTTATTAAGCGTATAGCTTATTTAGTTTAGTTTATTTAGCTAAAACAGGTTTTTTTTAATGCTTTTAAGTAATTATTGCACTAGTTTACAAAAATAATTACTGCTTTTTTTTTTTATAATTTTAAAATTAAAAAAAAAAATTTGGCATTAAAAAAATAAAGTTTAAACACCTTGTGTAATTTCAGTAAATAAAACCTTTTATATAAATAATTTTTTTTAAGTTATTATTAAGTTTGTAAAAATTAGTAATTATTTAAAGCGCTTTTGCACGGTTGCTAATTTAAGTAACGTTTTTTTAGAAAATATTTATAAAAATGCTTTTAATTATTTAAAGCATAATAACTTGTTTGGCGTTAAAAAAACAATTAATTAAAGCAAAGTTTTGCAAAAACTATAACATTTTAACGGCTTAAAACATAATAGTTAAAGCTTGCAACTATTTTTTATAATTGTTATCGTTTTTTAGTTTTTAAAATTTATTAAGCGTAATAATTTATTTGCTTAGTTTTTTGCTAAATTAGTTAAAACTAAATAAATATTTAAAGTTAAATTTTTGTTTAACCTTTTTTTATGCAGCTTTGTTAAATATAGTTAAAGTTTTAAAAAAGGTTTTTTGTAATGCTTTAAGCGTTGCTATAATTTGTTAGTTTTATTTTTAAAAACTGTAAACAGTTTTTTTTAAAGCTTATTGCAGCGATATTAAATTAATCGTAAACTTTTTTAAAAAACTTTTAAAGCCGGCTTAAAAATTTAAATTAAATATTTTTTAAAGTAAATTATTTAAATTTATAATATTAAAGTTAAAATGTTTTATAATAGCAAATTATTATAATTAATTTAAAAATAAAAAAAAAAGTTTAACGTAAAGTTTATAATAATGTTTAATTTTAAACTTAAAAATATTTTAGGCTTATAACCTGTTAAAAATAAATTGTTTAATAGCTAGTTATATAAACTACATGCTATAAATTAAAATATAATATGCAAGCTAAATAAAAACAATGCTATTTGCAAATTTACTTATTAATTAAGTAATAGTTTAAAATAATAAATATATTAACTAATTTAACAAAAAAAAATTTATTATTTAGTTATTTTATATATAATATTTAGGCTTTTTATATTATTGTTATTTTTTTTTTTTGTTGGATTACGTGCTTTAAAAATAGTTTTTGCAAAGTAAAGTTTTTAAAGCAAAACTGCTAAAGCAGTTTTTCCGCAAAGTGAATTTTTTAAGGCGCTAATTTTAATAAAGCTTATTTTATGCATGTTTTAATTAAATAAGCGCAGAATAAAACTTTGCAGAGTGAGTTTTTTAAAGCGCTAGTTTTAGTAAAGCTTACCTTGCGCATATTTTAATTAGGTGTGCGCAAGGTAAAACTTTGCAAAGCGGGGCCGCTAAAGTGGCGTTTTTGCAGGGTAAATCCTCCAGGGCGCTAGTCCTGTATAAACACTAGCGCAAGGTAAGTCAAACCGGACATCAAATCTATCCGTTAAAATTTTGTTAACTTTACTAATATTAGCCTTACAGTGCCCCTGCATACTAATAATTAATCAAAAAAATCTAACAAATACGTTATAAAATATTTATTTATAAAAATTACCAAATAAATTTTTTATATATAGCAAATTTTTTAAATTTATATATTAAAAAATTAAAGTTGTAAATAAATTTATATTGCTAATATTAACAGCTTAAATATATAAAGCTAAAACTTTTTAAATGGTTATTTTTTTATATTAAAAAAATAACGATTATTTTTTGCTTTAACGATAAAATTTAAACAGCCGGATATATAATATATAACAAATTAAAAATTTGCTGCTATATAGTACGAAACGCTTGCTTAAAAATTATTAAAGCCGAAAATTAATTAGCAATTAATTTTTATAAATTTAACAATTTTTTTAATAATAATAAAAAACTTTAAAAAGTTATACTTATTATAAACCGATATTTTAAATATATTTAAAATTATTATGCCAATAATAAACGCGCTAACATTATTTAAAAAATTTTTAAAAATTGCATTAAATATATTAATTTTTATTTTAAAGCGAAAATAAAAATAATAAAGTGCGATAATAAAATATTAAGCATTAAATAAAATATTTTAAAGCTTGTTAATTATTTTTATTGCGTTTACAGTATTAAAATAAAGCCTTTTTTTCCATATATACAAAATTTTAACGGTAGCATTAAAAAAATAAAAGTTATTATTAAATATTAAATAAGCTTAATAAAAAATAACTATAAGCTTTTAATTTTTTTATAGCTAAAAATAATACGAACAATAATATATTTATATAACTATACGCTAAAAAAAATAAACAAGTAATAAATTTTTTACAAAAAATTTTATTTATATTTTAATAATTTACAAAGTATAATTAATTATAAATAAAAGCTATTTATAATATATTTGCAAATATATAGCTATATAGCGTTTGTTATAACTATTAAAGCTAAATTGTAAAAAAAAAAAACGTTAAAAACTCGATTTAAAAGCTTAAATAAAATATTTAATAAGCTATTAATTTATTAACATATATTAAATTTAATTATTTTAAAAAAATTAAATTATTATTACTAAAAATATTATTTTTAACGAAAATAAATTTTTTAGTAAAAATAAAAACAATTTTTAAAACAATTTTTTTAAAATAAGCCGAAAAAAATACAAAACGCTACTAAACAAAATAAATTATTAAATAGCCGCTAAAATAAACAAAAAAATAATATAAAAATAAAAAAATAACAAGCTTTTTAATATAATGTTTAAAAGTGCGGCTAAAAATATTAATAAAATTAAAAACAAAAAAAATTTAAGCAAAAATAAGCTTATAAACTAAAACTAAAAAAAGCTTAATAAAAATAATTATTTAATAATAAATTTAACGTTTAAATTATAATTGCTAACATTATTAAAGTTTTTAAAAGCAACACTATTAAATTTAATTATAGCTAATTTAAAATTATTAAAGTTAAGCTTAAAAAGCAATTTTTATACATTTATAATATTAAATTACTTTAATTTAGCATTTATAAATTTTTTTTTAAATAAATAATTTGCTTTAATGCGATAAAACTATATAAAAATACGCTAATTAATAAAAAAAAATTTTAAAAGTTAAGCGTAATAAATTATTAAAAACTTTTAAAAAATTTTATAGCAATTAATTATAGCTATTAAATTTTATTAAAAGCTTTGCTGCTAAAAAAAAAAAGCTTTTAATAAAGTTTATAATATATTTTGCAACTAATTATAATTATTAAATTTTAATAACGGTAAAACAGCAAATTATTATAGCAAAATATAATTATTAAATTTTAAATATTTTGTTAGTAAAAAAAAAAAGCTTTTAAGCTAGCTAATAAACATTTAAAAACTCGAAAAAATAATTATTACAGCAAAATATAGCTATTAAATTTTAAACACCTTGTTAATAAAAAAAAAAAAGCTTTTAAGCTAGCTAACAAACATTTAAAAGCTTAAAAAAATAACAAATATATACGTTAAAAAAAAAAAGCTTTTAAGCATACCAATAAATATTTAAAAGCTTATTTATTTAAATTTTTTTTAAAAAAAAATATATAAGCAAAATTTATTATTGCCGCTAAAATAATACCGCGAGCTTAAAACTTATTTATTAAAAATTATTTTTAAAAAACTAAATATATTTATTTATAAAGCTATAAAAAATAAAAATTTAAAAAAAATTATTTAAAAATTTATTATAAAAAAAACTTACATTAAATTATATATAAATTTATATATATAAATTTAATAAGCATAAATATTATAATAAAAATAAAGCCCGGCTAATAATATAAAAAAATTAACAGTGTAATAACGGCAAAAAAAAAATTTATGCTAGCATTTTAGCAGGTAAATTTTTTAAAATATTAATAACTATAGCAGCTAAATTTAATTTTAAACTAAAATAATATAATGTTATAAATGCTTTTGTTAACGTTAAATTAAATAAAAAAATTTATATATAAATGCTATTTAGTTATTAAAAATTAAATATTATTTTTAAGCTATTGCAAGCTTTATATAAGCTATAAAAGTTATTTTTACTGTAGCAAAAAAAGCTTTTTAAATTATTATAAAAAATAAATTTTTTACCGATATTTTACAAATTTTACTGTTATTTTTATTAAAAAATGCTATTATTTATATATATTAACGATATTATATTAGTTTATAATAAAAAAAGCTAAAAAATAGCCAATAAAATAATTGTTAGTTTAAATTAACAATATAATTTAACCGGTAAAATAATTTATAATAATTTTTAAAAATAAAAAATAATTTAAAATTAAGCTAAATAGCTATTATAGTTTTTTTAAGCTTTATATATTAAAAAAATCGCTAAAATGCGAAATATTATTTTTATTATTTATATAAACATATTAATATAAGCGGAAAAACTTTTCCCATATGAAAAAAAAGCGTTATTAAAAAATATTTACGGGTATTAGCAAAAAACCGGGTTTATTTTATATGTTATAATAATTATATGCTTAAATATAATGTTTAAAACTTTAAAATTAGCTTAATTTAATTATAGTTTTTTTTAAACATTATAAAGTAACTAACAAGTTTTTTATTTATTTATTATTTATTTAAAAATATATGTTGTAATTTAAAAATAAAAACAATTTTATAATAATTAGCGATACTTTTTTTATAAATAATATATTAAATAAAAAAAATTATTAAATAGCAATTAAATAAATAAAATATAGTTATTATTTTTACTATTAAAATTAAACTTTTTGCTTTCGTATAAATAGTTAAAAAAGCTATATATATAAACTAATTTATTAATAAGCTAAAAATTATATTAAAAAATTAATATATTTAAATATTATATAATAATTAATAAATTATAAGCTTAATTATTAAAAAAATAGCTTTATTATATATTAAATTATATTATATTAATATTTATAACTATTAATTACGCTAAAAAATTAAAAATAAAACTACTTTAATAAAATATATATTTATTAATAATATAATTATTAACAAGTTAACAAAAATTTTATTAACGTAAAAATAAAATATATTTTTTAATTAGCTTAAATTAATTAAGCTGCTAAAAAATAATAAATTAATTAGCAAAATTTTTTTTAAATAAATATTTAAAATATAAAAATTAAAAAATAAATTATAAATTATAAATTATAAATTTAATATTAAAATTATAAAAAACAAAAATAAAAAACTTTTTAATTGCTTAAAAATTATTTAAATTAAAAAAAATTATTAAATTAATTATTTTAAAAAATTATTAATTAATTATTTTAAAAATTTATAAATTAATTATTTTAAAAAGCTATAAATTTATTATTTAAATAGCTAAAGCTTATTTTTTTTTTTTTTTTTTTTTAGTTAAATTTAAAAGCATATAAACTATAGTTTGCAGTGCTTAAATGCGCGTTTAAAACGCACTAGCGACAAAAATATTATATAAAATACAAGTAATATAGCAAATATTAACAAGCTTATTATTTATTAACTACTTAATATATAATATAATTATAATAAATAAATAAATTTATAAAAGCTTATAAAAATGTTTTAAAATATACCGCTAATAATAATTTTTATTTTTTATAATTTTAAAATATTTGCCGGTAAAACAGCTTTAAAAAACGTTTCGCATGCAGCGCAAATAAAACGTTTTTTATTAAATTTTTAAAAAAACCGGTTAGTTGCAGCAGCAAAAATAAGCATGCAAACTACCTGCTAAAACAAAAACTAAAAAAAAAACGGCAGCAAAAATAATAGCAGCAAAACAAGCAATATAATAATTATTTGCTTAAAAACAATAATAAAAATATTAAATAAACTTAGCAAAAAATTATTTAGCAAAAATATAACATTAATAATAATAGCATTAAAACGCGTTTTATATAAAAATATAATAAAAATAGCAAAAATATAAGCAGCTAAAATATAAACAAGCAAAAAGCAGCTAAAAAATTTTATTATAATTAAGCATAAATATAAATATAGCAGCAAACAAGCTAAAATATTTTTATTGTTAAAAAATAAATCGGATAAACTAGCAAATATATTAATATTATGCTATAAATTTTTATAAATGTTATAAATAGCGTTTAAACATATTTATCGGTAATCACTAAAAAAACCACTTTAATTATAAAGTGACAAAAAAAAACTTTAATATTTAAGCTTAACGGCGTTTTAATAGCTATATAATTTATAGCTAGCTAATAAAATAGCTAGCAAAGTTTTTATGTTTTTTAGCAGCGCTTTAGCTGCTAGCTAGCCGATATATAGCAAAAACCTAGCGTATAAAATAGCCTTTAAAATAGCTAAAAAATTAAAAGCCGTAATTATTTTTTAAAGTTTTTAGTGCTATATAAAATATTAAAAAATAAAAACTTTTAAAATATTTAAAGCTTTTATTTATAAAATTTAACATAATTTTTTTAAAACAATAATATATAAGTTTTTATTTAATAGTTTATTTTATTACATTTTTTGCAGTTACCGCGTTTTTTATATTAAAAACGTTTGTTTTTAATAAAATTAATAGCTATATATTTTGCAAACGTTTATATTAATAAAATAAAAAAGTTTAACAAAACGTTAAGCTTAAATAATACACTAATATTTTTAATGTTAATAATTAATAAGTTTATAAATTTGTTATTTTTATTAATACTTAGATTTATAAACATTAGCTTATATTTATTTTTTAAGCGTAATAATAGCTTAATAAAGTTGTCGTAAATATTCGGAATATTTTCGCGTTCGTTAAGCTTAGCTTATAGCCTAGTCAAAAAAGCTAAATATAAATTTTAAATATAAAATAAGTTAAGCTGCTAAATAATACTTACGTTTTAACAGTTTTTTTTTTAATAGTAAAAAAACTGCGTATAAAGTCGGTATTTTTAAGCGTAAAAGTTTTTAGTTTTTGCAATGCTTATATAATTTTGTTCGGATTATAATATATATACTATAAAGTTTTTATAATTTTAAAAAAATTTTATTTGGTTTTTTTTACAGCAAATAACTATAAGCAAACAATTTATTATATTTTTTAGTTAAGCTTTTTATATATATAAATAAATTTTGCTTTTAAAAACTTAATTATTTTGCTATTAATGTGTAATTTACTTTTTAATAGTAATAGTTACACGTTAAATTTAGCTAAACCTATAAAAAAAATAAGTTTAGTAACACTAGTTAAAAGCGTCGGTACGCGTAAGCTAATACGCTAGCATTTAAAATAGCATGCAGCTTTGTAATTTTTGCAGCATAAATAACTTTTAAGCTTTTAACTTAAACGTTAAAATCGCTAATAAATATATTGTGTAAATGTTATATAGCTGCATAAATTAAAGCTTGCGTATAACTAGCTATAATAAACTAGTTATTAAATATTTAAATATATTAACTATATAATTAATATATAAAAAATTAGTAATTTATATAACAAAATATAAAACAAAATTTAACAAAAAAAAACTTTAAGTTATAACTTTTATAAAAAAGTTAAAAATTAAATGGTTTATATAAAAAACCCTATTTTTATAAAAAAATAAAAGTTTAAATTTTATATAGTATTTTTAATATATTTATTTATATAAATATATAGCGTTTATATTAACTAGTACTAAGTTAACCACGTTAAAATACGCTGGTTAAAAAAATATTAAACTAAGCTTTCGCTGCAAAAACTATCTCAAAAAATTAAAAACTTTATAATTATCACAAATAACGTTTAAGCATACCTGTTAATAATTACTAAAAAAACCACTTTAATTATAAAGTAATAAAAAAAAGCTTTAACATTTAGGCTTAACGGCGTTTTAACAGCTATATAGCTTATAGCTAGCTAATAAAATAGCTAGCAAAGTTTTTATGCTTTTTAGCAGCGCTTTAGCTACTAGCTAGCCGATACGTAGCAAAAACCCAGCGTATAAAGTAACTTTTAAAGTAGCCAAAAAACTAAAAGCCGTAATTATAAATAACATTTATAAAAAAAACGTGCGCAATATAATAATAGCAGCAATATATATAATTTAAATATATTATTTTAAATTAGCAATTTTTGCAATTAAACATAAAAAACTTTAAATTGTAAAATTATTATATTAAAAATAATTGTTTATATAATTTTAATTATTAATAAATTAATATCGATTTTTTTTTGCATATTTTGCAAAAATATATATATTAAAGCAAAATTTTAAATATTTATAAAAATAATATTATTAAAATTAAAAAGCAATAAACAAACAAACTTTTTATATATATTTATATAAATTTATATTTGCTGCTGTTACGATTGGGGTGCTTTTAAGAGGCAAAGCTCCAAGTTAGCGTACCAAATGTATATTAATACTAAGGTGAGGAGAAAAAAAAAACTATTTTACATACAATTTGGGTGCGTTCGTATTTGTGGGTGCACGGCTAGGTGGGTCACGTGTACAGGTGGCACAGACCACCTGTAGCGCAGGGCCATCCA